>VZQC01011410.1:125432-208734 GCA_009823505.1 Rhizomys pruinosus | reverse complement strand
TAGGTCCAGTCCATTTACTTGCAAAGTTCATGATGTTGTCCCTCTTTACCGCACGCATAGAACTCCATTGTATACATGTACCACATTTTCTCTATCCACTCATCAGTTGAGGGGCACCTGAGCTGGTTCCAGCTTTTCGCTATTGTGAACAGAGCTGCAAATAAACATAGCTGTGCATGTATCTCTGCAGTAAGATGTGTCTTGTGGGTATAACCCAGGAGTGGTATGACTGGGTCAAATGGCAGGCTCATTTTGAGTCTTCTAAGGGTTCTCCACACTGCTTTCCATAGTGGCTGCACAAGTTTTACCATTCCCACAACAGCAGTGGAATGAGTGTTCCCCTTTCCCCACAATCTCTCCAGCACTTGGTATCATTATATCCTGATCCTAGCCAGTCTTTTATTGGAGTAAGATGATATCTCAAAGTTGGTTTTTAATTTGCATTCCTTAATTATTAGCAATGTTGAACAGTTCTTAAGATGTTTCTCGGCCATCTCTAATTCCTCCTCTGTGAATTCTCAGTACTGTAATAACAATAACTCTGGGATTGGCACATACAATGTTCTCTATAATTTTCTGTTGTACGGTGTCACCTTGTGGCATTCTCTTTTACCTATAAGATGATTTAATGAAAAATAAAGTTTGCTTCCCAAGTTAATCACATACAGTCACCCCAAAACAGCATGGGTGAATTGATGAAATCTAGGCCTTGATTCCACCCTATGGTATTGTATAATACAACTGCCTTCTGGAGACTCATGGGTCAAAAACAAAAACCTAAAAAAAAAAATGGGGGGATAAGATGGATATGAAACCTTTTTGTCAAAAACCTTGCAATTCAGTCTTGAAACTAACTACAGGGAGAGATTTGTATGTTCCAATAGGTCAGAATGTCACCAACTTGACGGCTGAGAAAGAAAAGATGCAGGTTTGCATCGAGTAGGATATACCAGAAACTGCCAGTAGAGAGGTTGGCCCGTCTGAACACTGAAGGGAAGAAAGGCCTCAGATTGCTACAGACATCAGACCCCTGTGTGGATCCTACTTGTAACAACTATGTATAATGAGTTCCTAATGAAACTTCACCTTTAGGAGCCGCAAAGGCTTTAATACGAGAGACTTTCTTACCCCCCCCCATAGAAACAAGGAGAAATATGATGATGATGTCGTTCTCCAACTGTAAATTGGAGACAACTATTATATGAGGCAATTTCTTTTTTTTTTAAATTAGTTTTTTATTGATGCTTTGTGCATTTCATACATTTTTTCCAATTCAGTTCAGGCTTATTTCCCTTTCCCTCCCCCCCAGATCCCAGATCATGCATTCTGCCATAACTGTCCTGCATCTTTCTCTCAGTTTTTTTTTTTTCATTTTTAGCTATAAGTGATAATCCATGAGTACAAGCATCCTTCATGCAAAAACCTATCTGCAGGCTGTTGTGCCAAACACCTCACAGCCCCACCATCCAGTGGGGAGGTGACAGGTTGTTTGTTCAATCAAGTTGATCAAATGAGTGTCCAGACTACATTGCTGTGTAGTTTCACCATTCACCCCCAATCGCAGCCCTTACATTCATACATGCCCCCTCTTCCGCAGGTTGTTCACCTAGGCTTAGAAAAGGGGCACAGGTGGATGAGAGGTAAAACAGTCCACTCTCTGGAGCTGTTGACTTGGACTCTGGTCAATTCTGGCTGTTTCCTTTCATGGGCTGACAGTTTGTCCAGGAATAACCTTTTGATCCTACTAATGAAGAACCAAGCAATTAGATTATATGGTATTTAAGCAGCCATATAGTTATGGTAGGTTACTTTAGCATAGACACATGTTTGGATATGTTAATCCATGAATTACATTTTCCCCCCTGTTAAATATGACAGGGTCTTACTGTGGCTTATAACATCTCCTAACTGTAGAGGATGTAAGCTTGTGGTATCAGCCTGGTTATTCCTCCAAGGGGAGAGCCAATAGCCAAATTAGATTTGGGATATACGGACAATGGCTGCCATCTGCTGCACAGTATTTCCAGGCAGGTGAGGTGATCTGGTGCTGACGGGGAGTCTTGCTTGAACTCAGGGAGACCCAATATTGCTTTTTGGTTTAGTGGCCTTTGGTAACACTCTCTGGAATTCCAGAGGCCATTGTACACTTGCATGTGTGGTCTCATAACATACCTCCCATGTTAACGTCAGGTCTTCAGCAGCAGGGCTTCTATTGCCTCTCCTCCTGTAGGAGTATCCCAACTTAGAGGCAAGGAGCCCTACCTTTTGTGTGGGGCCTTGGATCCCTGGCCAACATCCACCTGGTAGAACTATCCATTGCTGATGTCAGAGCTCTGTATTAATATATTTTTGCACTGAGTGCATAGCCTAGGACTTTAGTATTATATTTGGTTCTGAACAGAGAGTAATCCCTTCCACAGTTCCCATGTCTAGTAGTCAATTAAGAAGCAGTTTTACAGGTTTTTATAAGAGATTACCTCTAACAATAGTTGTCTCCAATTTACAGTTGAGGGAGCGACCTCATCATTTCATATTTCTCCTTGTTTCTATGGGTGGGAAGGCAAGGAAGTCTCTCATTCAGAACTTTGTGGCACCTAGAAGGTAAGTTTCTTAGGACTCATTATAACTAGTTGTTACATGTAAGATCCACAGAGGGTTTGATGTTTATGGCAATCTGAGGCTTTTCTTCCTTTGAATTTTCAGATGGGTCAGCCTTTCGTTGCCACTTTTTGGTACATCCTACTCAATTGCTAACTGTATCTTTTCTTTCTCAGCTGTTAAGTGGTGACGTTTTGTCCTGTTGGAACAAACAAATCTTTTCCCATAGTTAGTTTAAGATTTGAAATTGAAGTTTTTGATAAAAGTTTCATGTCTTTCTGTATCCCCCCTCCTTTTTTTAGGGTACTGAGTCTCCAGAAGACAGTTGTGCTGATTATACATGACTAATAGGGTGGAGTCAAGGCACAGAATTTATCACAATTCACGCATGTTTTGTTTTTGGGTGACTATATATGATAACTTTGGGAAGCAACATTAATTTTTCGTTTAAATCATCTAAAGAGAATGTCTACAAGTGAATACTGTACAACAGAGAAATTATGAATTATGATGAACATTCTGTATGTGTCAATCCCAGAAGTTTCTTGCTCTAAGCAGATTTTATGTAAAGCCAAATGTGGCAAGCCAGCCGAATTATATCCCATTTAATTCAGATGCATTACCATTTTTATCAGTTCTGTTAAACCAATGTTGTTTAATATACACATGTTTCACTTTTACTTTTATAAGTCCTAAAAACACCAATGTAGTCCTGTAGCAGATGTTCTACGGCGAAAACTGCGGTACTTGCTGATGACTCACATCAATAAAATATGCCATTAATCGAATGAATATACACCCGTGTCCTCTCACCACCCATTCCCCTCCTTTCCAATTCACCATTACAGTCCATTTTCTGATGCGTCTTTCTGTGTTACTTTTACTATGACTCCTCTCCTTGAGAAATATTTGTATACTGGGTTATTGGTGTTACGGTATCTAGCAGTCCACATATGAGGGACCATATTCGTCGTTTGTTTTTTCTGGACTGTGTTACTTCACTTAAGCATAAAATCTTCTGATAAGGCCCTGCTGTCGAAGACCTGATGTAAGCATGGGAAAGATGTATTGAGACCACACTTGCAAGTGTACAGTTGGTCTCTGGAATACCAGAGAGTGTTACCAAAGGCCACTAAACCAATAAAGCAAATATAGGTCTCCTTGAGTCAAGCAAGACTCCTCCATCAGCACCAGCTACACCTCACCTGCCTGGAAATACTGTGCAGCAGTGGCAGCCATATGTCTGTATATCCCAAATCTAATTGGCTATTAGCTCTTTCCTTGGAGGAATAACCCATGGCTGATGCCACAAGCTTACATCCTCTAGTGGTTAGGAGATGTTATAAGCCACAGTAAGACCCTGTAATATTTTACAGAAAAAATGTAATTCATGGATTAACATACCATCCAAACATCTGTGTCTATACCAAAGTAACCTACCATAACAATTAGTGCTGTTTAAATACCTATATATCTAATTGCTTGTGCTTCACTGAAAGGTTATTCCTGGACAAACTGTCAGCCCATGAAAGGAAACAACCAGAATTGACCAGAGTCCAAAACAACAGCTCCAGAGAAAGTAGACTGTTTTGCTTCTTGTCCACCTGTGTCCCATTTCTAAGCCTAGGGAACAATCCGCAGAAGAGGGGGCATGGTAGAATGTAAGGGCTATGATTGGTATGAATGGTGAAATTACAGCAATATAGTCTGGACACTTATTTGATCAACTTGATTGAACATACAAGCCCCCCCCCCAGCTGGATGGTGGGACCCATGGGCTGTGTGGGTTTGGACACAACTGCTTGCAAATTGGTTTTACATGAAGGATGCTTGTACACATAAATTATTACTTATTGTTAAAAAATTTTTAAAAAGAATTGTGAAAGTTATATTGGAAAGGTCACATATTGAAGTCATTCATGTGAAGTTTACTGCATCTAATTTTCCTCCCTTTAGGACCTGAAGAGAAAACTAAAAGCTAAAATCAGCCTCGGCTCTATATCCAAAAGTAGAAAGTACTTTCCAAAGAAGAAGTGCTTCATCTTTGACTGGCCTGCTCAGAGAAAATACCTTTCCAAACTAGAGACTAGGCAAGAGGAAGACCTGAACCCTGAATTTGTAAAACAGGTTGCAAACTTCACCTTGTACATCCTCAGCCATTCTAGAATCAAGACCCTCTCAGGAGGCATCATCGCCAGTGGACCACGTGAGTTACTTTCCGCACTTCCGACCCAGGCTTCCCTTCTACCCATAGCAGAGGAGCCGTTTGCTATTGAGTGGTACACTTTTCATGTTGCAAAGTAAAACTGTTCAGGGAATGAGTTTGATGGACCAAACACTGGGTATCATAAAGGCTAAGGAGATGTGATTTCTATTCTCCTTGCAGCCTAGGACAGCCAAAAGCTACTCTAGTACTAAAAACTAAAATCCTCAGGGACAAGTAGTACCTCACCTAATAAAACCAAGAGGCAGAGACAAGAAAAAACGAGGTCTAAATTCTCATTTGACAGCTCAGGAACCATTATTTTGTTTCATGCAGGATCAGAAAATTTCACTTCCATGAGATAGAAAAGAACTTTTTTGAATCAGAATACATGATAAAATATTTCAGCTTATATTTTCTACTCATATTCCCTTATGTCTGGAATCATCCTAATGAGCAGAAGGGCTTCCTACCCATCTACCCACTCAAGTACATACATTGGCTAAGCGTCCACATTGCCTACATTGTCCTGTTATCTGGACATTCCTCCATATATGTGCTGAGTCCATGACGTCTGAGAAATGTCTTACGAGGACTGCAGACCCCAATTGTTTACACATGTCTTGGTCACCTATTTCTATCACCAAAAATTTGGACATGTACTAAATTCCTTGATCTAACACCTGCCCTATTCTGAATTGGGTAGGAGCCTTCCACTTGGTTTGCACCCATTTTTCTTGACTCTTTAGATCTATGTTGACAGGTTCACACCACCGTGGATCAGAAATGAGGCAAAAGGAAAAGGCAGGTTGTTGCTGTTTTTCCAGAGTGACCACATTTCACATGAGTCAAAGGATAAAAGAATTAGGGCTAAGCATTGTAGGCCAGTGATATTTTATAACTTTAATGAGACAGAAGGATAATTGAGGCTAAAGAAGGAAAGGACAGAACGAATGCCAAAAGCTCTCCAGGGACTAATGCAGTTGCTCAAAAGAGAACATATTTGGCGATTTGTAGATTGTGATAAGTGTCTGAGTTTAGTCTCCCATCTCCATTGTAGGAACAGGGACAACTTCTCAGGCAAGGGTTCCAGAACAAGAGCCAGACACTTCATCATGAGATCCTCAGCCTGAGGAGGAAGCAGCCATTAGGAAGTTGTATCTTACTCTGAGAGTCCAAGGTCCAAGCAGCTGTACCCTGCTCGCTTTCATCAAGAATATCAGGATTGAACGCTGTTAGCCTTGGAACAACCACCACTAACCTAAACTCACACCACCTGTAACTCCAGCTCCAGGAGATTCAACACCCTTTTCTGAGACATCACATGTAGACATAGATATAAAATAAATAAAAGGTATCAATTTATAGAGTAATTTAATTCATGTTACTTACACTATGAAATTTAATGTGATCTTTAATTTTATATCGTATCTTTGAAACCATGAATATGGATTCTAAAGATACATTAAATTGACCCTGTCATTGGGATTTTCTTTTCACAAAAAATAAATCTGGGTACATTTTTTCCCATCATATCCATATGTTTCTAGCTGTTCTCAAACCCATACTGGTAAACAATTCGAGGATTACTGATGTCCTAAGATAAGGCTGGCACATTGTGAGCACAGGGAAAGTCTGATGGAGCTGCATACATCCATGGGACACAGTGGCGTTTCATTTCTGCCAAGTGGTCCTTGGTTCTCATGCTGCCTAAACATAAAGGGAGTCTTGTGAGCTCCAGATGGCTCCACGTGCAGACAGTAGGCAGTTCTCAGTGTGCAGAGGCTGCATGGCTACTGGGTCTGTGGGCACTGAAGGACCAGTAGGCAGTAAAGGAGGAAGGTGCCCTCTGTGCAGAATGCGTGCATTATGAGTGAAGGTTCTGTCTTCCCTGGTTCACAGGCCCTACTGGCCTGCAATATGCAACTGTGTTTCTCTTTTATAATCTCCTTTTCTTAGCTCACAGAATGAATTCTTATTCCTCTGAGGATTATGACTGTAATCCTACAAAACCTAAAACCTGTCTCCATTTGTCTGTCTCCCTGCTGTGACACCATTTATTGGAAGTCTCTTGGGATAACAGAAGCAGAAGTTAATAAAAATTATTAACCAACTGTAATTGTTTCAGAATGTTTATCACTCATGTTTCCTCAAGGAAAGTAACATAATCTTCCTGTAAATTTAATTTAAAAGTTGTTTAATTTTAAGACTACTAACTAGCACACAGGAACTCCATGATGTTGAAGGGACCTATTCTGCATCTGTTTTCAGGGTAATGTAACCAGCCACTCAAAACAATGTTGAAGTCAATGTAACCCACCACTCAAAGATAATGTTGAAGTCAATGTAACCCACCACTCAAAGATAATGTTGAAGTCAATTAATGAACCACTGAAAGATAATGTTGAAGTCAAGGGTCTTATTGCTCCTGGGTGAGGTAGAAACATATAGCACTTTTCATATAAATTTTCTTCTGTGCTGGTATCAAGCCCAGGGCTTTGACAAAAGCCCTCCTCATCCAACATTAGTTACAGAATAACAGAGCTGTCGGTATAATGTTTCCTCATTATAGGTTTGAATGCCAACTGGTAATATGTGTGCTCATAGAGATGGCTCAATATCTACAGCTGGGAAATCATGAATCATGTGCGTTGGCTTTTGTGTTAGTTCAGATGCAAGGTTTTAAGTCCTGTTCTGTGGGCAACTTGCCAGGAGAGTTGAAAGTCCTTAGCACAGGAAACCACAATTTTGGAAACTGAAATCTAAGTTAATTTTGATTTGTGAACCAATTCACACTAACGCGCTCTTGTGTTTGAAGTGCATGTTTTACCACTCAGTGGTCATGTAGCCCAGTTGGCAGGGTGCTTGGCTAGCATTCACTAGACGCTGGGTTCCAGCACTGCATAAACCCTGCATAGTGGCTAGGTCTGTAATCCCAGTACTCAGGAGAAGGAGGCAAAGGGTCAAGAATTCAAAATCATCTTCAGCTACATAGTGGGCTCAAGGCCAGCCTGGGCGAGAGACTTTGTCTTTAAAAAATCAAACAAGGGGTGCATTGGTGACATGAAATCTCTATGAAGATGCCTGACATTTGGGTTGTTTTGACCCCTGGTCCCTTTTGGGAATGAGAAGCACTCTGAATTATGGATGGAGTACTGTTCACCTTATTGCTTAATGTACTAAGATTAGGCATGCAGGCTTTAAAAACATAATACCATCCTAGAGTGAAGGCTTGTCAGAAGGAAGCACCCAACTTCTACGACCTGGTACCATGACCTCCAGATGAAAAGTGAGAAACTTTCCAATGTCAGCCCTGAGTGGATGCTTGCTCACTCCCATATCCTCCATCAATATCCTTTCCCTTTCCCCATCAAAAGCTTCTCTGAGCTTCTCACAACTCCAGATAATCCCCACCAAAGTATAACTCCATACAGAACATAAATAGCATTTCATCTCTTATGAAAGCCATTTAGAAGCAGAGACTTAATGTAGACTGAAGTGATTCGCATTAGTCAGCCAGCTTCTCTAGAGAGATCTCTGGAGATACATCTGTTTCCTTTAATAGAGAAACTCATTCCTGTTTTCCCATATATCACAGACAACACACTTTTCTTCATGTCACTATTGAACAGTATTTTTAGTATAGCATTGTTTGTGTAGTCATATGCATTGTTAACATCTCTCTCTAGTTTATTCTTAGCTTTATCAATGATACTTAACAAAGCTTTATGAAGATAATAAAGTAGGTCTACACACCCCATAATCACAAAAGAACGTAGAGTAGATGTTCATTTTTATTTGAGTTACTTGGTTATTGTTTTACTTTTTCTTTTTTGTCATTGCTGTTTGTTTTAGACAGGGTCTCCTTCTAGACCCAGCTGAGCTGGAACTCACTATGTAGACCAGGTTGATCTCTATCCCACAGAAATCCACCTGTCTCTGCCTCCTGAGTGCTGGAATTAAAGGATGGGTGGTGGGATAGATGACTCAGCAGTTAAGAGCACTGGCTGCTCTTAGAGAAGACCCAGATTCAGTTCCCAACCCCCACATGGCAGCTACAACCATCTGTAGCTCCAGTTCCAGGGGATCCTATGCTCTCTTCTGACCACATTGGGCATTGTACAACACAGGTGCACTTGCATACATGCAGGCAATACACTCATACACATGAAATATAAATAAGAAATAGTTTTTTAAAGGTGTACACTACCGGGGCTGGAGGGATGGCCTAGCGGTTAAGAGCGACGACCGCTCTTGCAGAGGACCCGGGTTCGATCCCCAGCACCCACATGGCGGCTAAGAACCATCTGTGACTCCGGTTCCAGGAGAACTCCAGTTCCAGGGGAATCCGAGACCGTCTTCTGACCTCCGCGGCATCGCACGACACGGGTGCGCAGACCTGCATGCAGACAATACATTCATACACATAAAAATAAATAAATAAATTAAAAAAAATTAAAAAAAAAATAAAAAAAAAAATTTAAAGGTGTACACTACCATATCCAGGTTTGTGATGTGGGCAGGCTGGAGGATGCTGCGGCACTGCTCAGTGGCCTAGCATTTTCTCAAACACAAACCATTGCATTGAGATCAGCCACTGAGTCTGTCCCCAATGCCCACTGATGCCTTCCAGGGAATGCTCTGGGTACAGCACACCAGACAGTCTGATAAAAGGTAGTGGAGGGATCACCTGTCTCCCCAACAGAACTCCTCAGCACGTGGACCATGAAGAAGCAGCTTGAGGATGGTCACATGAAGGATCTGGACTAGGTGATGGAAAGGGGTGGCTGAGGCACAGGACAGTGTAGGCAGGAGAAGAATCTCACCTCCATTCTCCTCACTCATAAGATAGCTGCTGGAAAGAAGTTTACATGCATCCCACAATGAGGCTTCAGTCATGCTTGAAAATGAATAAATTGTTGAATTATAGGAAAAAATGATTTTTTCAAGTATTTTCCTCACGACTTTGGAGGAAGGCACCGTACCTACTGTGCTCTGGAGCGATGGGGAGTCTGGACTTTGGACACCCCTACATCACTTTGTTAGGTTTCTCAGATTTTGCATCACCTGACTCCTGTGCCGGTCTCTCATCTGACAGCTGGGTACTGAGCGGCATCACGGATGAGCTGCAAAGGCACAGTCCCGTGTCAGGACAGGCAGGACTGCTCAGAAATGAGAGGAGCGCTTGAGCAGAGTTCTCTGCAGCAGTGCAGGGCAAGTGTCGGGACGATTGCTGACATGCCACTTCCACAGCCTCAGGGGAGGTTCTGTTCTTTCTGTGTACACTGAGTACAACACAGAGTGGGGAAATACAGAGGAGTCTGTGGCCTGGGGAGGTCCTTCTGTGAAACTAAGTGAGGCTCCCTCCAGGAGAGACCCAGTGAGGCTCTGTGGCAGGTTCTCCGACCTTGTGGTTAGAAAAGGCCAGTGTGGCCAGGAAAAGGAAAACAGAAGCGAGGGGACACAGGAGAAGAAAGAAGAGGAAATGGCTTCAGGCATGAAAACCCATACAGCCCAAAGGAGCCATGGGAACTGTGAGAACCTGGGACCTGTTCCTGCCTGAGCACTGGGCCTGGTCACTCCTCTGAGCACATAGGCCTTAGCAGTCCATTGGCATGGTTTCTTTTCATCATGCCAGTGACAAGTGCTTTGTTCTGTGTTCAGAAAGGAATTAGGCCTGTGCCAAATTGTCAATTTTTTAAGTTATTAACATTCATTTATTTAGAAAATTTCATACATGGGTACAATACATTTTGTTTTTTTATTACTATTATTTTTATTATATATATATTTTTGTACAAGATTATGTTACTAATCAAATCTAGACCCGTGTCCCTCCCACCCCCCCACCCCACCAGAGCTCATGCATTCTGCCAAACATGCTTTTCATCTCTTTCTCAGTCTTTCTCAAAATTCTCCAGGTGGAAGTTGACTGTTTTGAGCTACAATACATTTTGATGATAACAAGTCCTCCTGCTAACTTTCCTGTTTCCCCACACTTCCCTTCTCAAATCCATACACCTTCCTATTAACATCATATACACAGTATTAAAACTATGTAACATAGGTTATGATATATGATAAAGATTATACCATACATAGAGCCCGAGTTCAGTTAGTGCTCCCACATGCATGTGTGTACAGTGCTGACGGTAGCTTGTCCATGGGCTGACTCTCCCTCCATTAGCAGTCATTGGCTCCCTGTAGCTTCTCAGCTTGGGTTGGGGCCTTGGGAGCCCTCCCCACGTCTATGCTGGAATGTTGACCTTTTAGTTGTATTTATTTATAGACTAAGTGTGGATTAAGGAGATATGTGTGGGTGTCACCTGAACAAGGGATGGATTTATTAGGTTGATTTTATACATTGTTTCAAGTAGGCAAAAGGATAAGGCAGCTTGTAAAATATTTCCTGTGTCAGGGTGTTTCTGGGAGATGTTGGCATTTGAATCAGTAGATGGTATTGAGAAGAAAAGATCTACTCTTGAACAATGGGCAGTCATCTAGTCTACTGAGGTCAGAGAGAAAAAGAAGACAGAGGAAAAATGAAAATGAATTCTCTCTCTCTCTCTCTCTCTCTCTCTCTCTCTCTCTCTTCCTTCTCTCCTCCCTTCCATTCTCTCCTCCATTTCCCCCCTCTTCTTCCCCTTTCCTCCTTCCTCCCTAGGATTTCTATCCTTCCTCAGACCTCAGAGATATGTTTTAATTGAGCCTTGAGTTGAATTCAGTTATTTATATATTTTTTTGAGACAGGCTCTCCCTATAGCCCCAGCTGGCCTGGAACACTCTGTAGATCAGGCTGGCCTTGAACTCACAGAGATCCACCTGCCTCTGCCTCCCAAGTGCAAGGATTAAAGGCATTTGCTACCATGCCCCAAAATTCAGGTAAATTCATCACTTCTTTGTTTACAATAAAGAATGGTTATTCTTGGGGCTAGAGATGTCTCAGTGGTTAAGAACACTTACTCCCTTTGCAGAAAAACTGGTTTTGATTCCCAGTACCCACAGGCAGCTAACAACTAACTATTATTCCAGTTCCTGGGAACCCAATATGCTTTTCTGTGCCCAATATACATCATACACACACAGGTGTACTTACATACATTCAGGAAAAAACACTCAAACACATGAATTAAAAATTAAATTTAATTATTTTCAATATAAGTTTTATTAATTTTTTGCATTTCATACAATACACTTTAATCATATTTAGATGCTTTCCAGCATCTGTAATCTTCTGTGGACCCCCCATCAGATTTCATGCATTCTGTCATATATGTTAAGGCCTATTGCATCTCCCCAGATGCCCCACAGCTTGAGTTCACCTCTAGGGTCACTCACTTAAAGAAAATCAACCCTCCCTCACCTAGCAGTTATCAGCTGACAATAGTTTCTTGACTAACCTTGGGGCTTCTTACCTATTTCCCCAGTTGTATGCTGGGTATTGTCTGATTAAGTCAGCATAGATCATATGTACGCTGTCATCATTGATGTAATTTCATATAAGCAAGTTCCCAGAGACCTGGAAAACTGAGTTTCCTTGTGGTCCTCCTCAGCCACTGGGTCTTACAATCTTTCTGCCTCTTATTCTGCAGTGGCCGCTGAGCTGCGGATGGGTGAATTTTAAAATAGAAGTCCCAGGCTGGAGAGATGGTCTAGTGGTTAACAGCGCCATCTGCTCTTGCAGAGGACCCAGGTTCAATCCCCAGCACCCACATGGTGGCTGAGAACCGTCTTTAACTCCAGTTCCAGGGGAATCCAACGCCCTCTTCTGACCACTGCAGCATTGCACGGCATGGGTGCACAGACCTACATGCAGACAGTACATTCATACACATAATAAAATAAAATTTAAAAATACATCTATAAACAATAAAAATAAAATAGGAGTCCCATCCAGGGACAGGCATTCCACAGTCTCTTATTTTCTACATTTTGAACAAACAGAAGCTGCACAGGAAATAAGGTCAACAGCAGACAAGTAGGACCTCATCAAACTCAAAAGCTTCTGCACAGCAAAAGGAACAATCAAGGAAGTGAAGAGAAAACCCACAGAGTGAGAGGAAATCTTCACCAGTGATTCATCTGACAGAGCATTAATGTCAAGAATATATAAACTACTCAACAAACAAAGAAGAAAAATGACCTACTCAAAAGATGGAGTAAAGAGATGAACAGACTTCACCAGTGAGGAAGTAAAGATGGCTGAGAAACATCTTAAAAAGTGTTCAACACCATTAATAATTAAGGAAATACAAATTAAAGCTACTCTCAGTTATCATCTCACTCCAATACGACTGGCTAATCAAGAACACAAAGGACACCGAATGCTGGAGAGGTTGTGGGGAAAGGGGAACACTCATCCACTGCTGGTGGGAAGGTAAACTGCTATAACCATTATGGAAAGCAGTGTGGAGAACCCTTAAAAGACTCAAAATGAGCCTACCACCTGGCCTTATAGATTTTAATGTTCATTCCTGGAAATGTTTAAAGAAAATGTATTCAAAGCATAAATACACATATGCAAAAGTACATATTCATAATTGTTCAACTGTATGAATTCTTTAAACTAAACATATCCATATGGCCAGCACAGAAGTAAAACACAACCTGTTCTTCCTTCAAAAGTTATTTTATTGAGACAGGGTCTGACTGTGTAGCTCTGTCTGGCTGGAACTTGCTAGACTGACCTCAAACTCACAGGGGTCTGCCCTGCCTCTGCCCTTTTCCCAACCCTGCCCAGGCCCCTGCCTTGCCCCTGCCCTGCCCCTGCATGTTGGAATTAAAGGTGTATACCACCACAGCTGGCTCTTCAGATCCTCCCTCTTGTTTCCAGTCAATACTTTTTTTAATTTAATCTATTTTGGCTGACATATGCAAATACAAATTTGTACATATTTATAGGATCACATGATGTTTCATGCATATATACATTGTTTAAAACTTAAAACTGCTGAACATGTCTAGGTCGTTAAACATGTATAATTTCTTTGTTGTTAAAAATTCCACATTTCTGAACAAAATTACACAGTTTTTCCTTTGAGGCTTTTGAAATGCACGCAATATCACATCTATATTGATCCTACTGTAAAATTATACACCAAAGCATCATGCTGTATGTAACAAACATGGTATTCATTGATTAGTTTCATCCACGCATCCTTTTTTATTATGTTCAGGGGTTCAGATTTTCTCTTTTAATTTTATATTACACTAAAATATTAATATATACCTGCCCCCCCATGTACATTAATTACCATGCCTGAAAGTAAGTGGTAAGTTAATTCTAGCACTCATTAAAATATTCACATTGCAACATCACAGTTGCTTTCAGATAGAAAGTAATATAACAATAACATTGCTCAGCTTTTCTTTCTATTGGGGGATTTGGTACTAGCATCCACAAATAAGTGAAACCATTCCCTGTTTATTTTGGGGGGACTGTGTTACTTCACTTAGCATAATGGCTTCAAGTTCCATCCATTTACCTGCAAATTTCATGATGCCATCTGTCTTTACCACTGCATAGAACTCCATTGTGTAGATGTACCACATTTTTGTTATCCACTCTTCAGTTGAGAGGTGTTTGGGTTGGATCCATCTCTTCGATATTGTGATAAGAGCTGCAATAATCATAGATGTGCATGTATCTTTGCAGTAGGATGACTCTTTGGGGTATATGCCTAGAAGTGGTGTGATTGGGTCAGGTGATAGGCTCATTTTGAATCTTTTAAGTATTCTCCACACTGCTTTCCACAGTGGTTGTACGAGTTTCCCACAAGCAGTGGATGAGTGTTCCCCTTTCCCCACAACCTCTCCAGCATTTGGTGTCTTGTTTTCTTGATCTTAGCCACTCTTATCAGAGTGAGATGTTATCTGAGAGTGGTTTTAATTTGCATTTCCTTAATTATTAATGATGTTGAACACTTTTTAAGATGTTTCTCAGCCATCTTTACTTCCGCACTGGTGAAGTCTCTGTTCATCTCTTTACTCCATGTTTTGAGTGAGTCATTTGTTTTCTTCTTTGTATTTTTGAGTAGTTTATATATTCTGGATGTTAATGCCCTGTTGTGGGTTTTCTCTTCACTTCCTTGATTGTTTCTTTAGCTGTACAGAAGCTTTTGAGTTTGATGTGATCCCATTTGTCAATTGTTGACCTTATTTCCTGTGCAGCTGCTGTCTGATTTAGAAAATCTTTTCCTTTTTCTAAAATAGTATAAAGTAGAAGCTGGGCATGGTGGTGCACACCTTTAATCCCAGCACTCAGGAAGCAGAGGCAGGCAGATCTCTGTGAGTTCAAGGCCAGCCTGGTCCACAAAGTGTGTTCCAGGCCAGCTGGGGTTATAGGGAGACCCAGCCTCAAAAAAATTATAAAGTAGTTAAAGTATCAGGCTTGTGTAACTTAGGCTTTCTGGATGCTTAACAACCATACTTAATGCCCAATATCAATTTGGCATAGGGTCTTAAGGAATAACTTTGTTCCTTGCCTTCAGAGGTCAACTCAGTCCCAGGGGATTATGCATGGCAGCATCTCTTGAAATGTCCTGCTAAAGTGAGTCACCAGTCTTCCTTTGCAGGAAGGTCTTGGAGATCCAATAATGGGACTTCAACCAGTGTCCAATCTATAAAGAGGAATGTCCACTCATGCTTCAAAAAGGAAAGCCTGGTCTAGCAAGATATGACTTTGTCCTCGAGTGGCTGGAACTGGTGATTGAAAAGCCAAAAGGAGCCAGGGCCTCCCCCCCCAAAAAAAAATCCTGAGTGACCCTTGAGGACCAGATCCTCAATTGACCTTTAGAAAACAAAAACTTTGTTTAATCTGGGCTAACTGTGTGGCCTTAAACATCCAAAAGGAAAGTATAACTAGAAATTAATAAATAGTAGTCCTGAGAAATTGTACTTCAAATATAAAACTTGAGATCTTAGTAAAAAGACCAAAAAAAAAAAAAAAAAAAAAAAAGAGCACAGAGTTTTTTCGCCTATCTTACTGGCAAGTACAGCACAGCTACCCTGTGGCTGCCACTGCTTTTGCCATCCTTCAAAGATGTGAGAAGACACAGTTTTTGAACCTTCCAATATGGACTGAAGACTCATGTCTCTCTAAGAATCCTCCAAACCTTCAATGCCAGATGGGTACTGCTGAGACATCCAGCTTGTGGACTGAGCTACTCTTGGGGTTTCCACTTCTTCAGAGTATAGACTGCCATTGTTGGACTACCCAGGCTGTATCATTGTACTGAGACCAGTACAGGAAGATCAAGACAGGATGCAGTGCTTACTGGACCTCATTTGGTGACCATGGGAAGGGAAAACCCCAGTGTGGAACACAAGGGCAGAACTGATGGTGGTTTGGGCTTGCTAAGGAGATTTCAAAGATGACATCTTTCAGCCTAATAAAAAATCATAAGCTAAAGATGCTAAAACCTATGATATATGCATATGTGCATACTTTGGAGTGATGTATATTGGAAGGAATAACAACAATAACAACAACAACAACAGAAAATACTGTGTCAAAGAACTGACTGAAACGGTGAACTTCTGCTCAAAACAGTAAACTTCTGCACTGAGAATTTTGAGAGAGACTGAGAAAAACATGTTTGGCAGAATGCAGGAGCTCTGGTGCGGTGGGGAGGCATGGAGGGGGCATGGGTCTGGATTTGATTTGTAATATAATTTTATTTGTATGAAATGCACAGAGCTTCAATAAAATATTGGCTTAAAAAAAAAGAAAGTCTTTTCCTACACCTATGTCTTGTAGGTTGTTGCCAACTTTTTCTTCTATCACCTTCAGGCTTTAAGGTTTCACATTGAGATCTTTGATCCACTTGGAGTTTATTTTTGTACAGGGTAAGACGTAGGGGTTTAATTTCATTCTTCTACAAATGGTGATCCAGTTTTGCCAGCACTGTTTGCTGAAGATGCTAGCCTTCCTCCATTGAGATTTTTTTACCCCTTTGTCAAATATGAGGTGGCTGAATTTGTATGAGCTCAAGCTTGTATCTCCAATCTTGTTCCATTGGTCAATGGGTCTGTTTTTTGTGCCAGTACCAGACTGTCTATGACTATAGCCCTGTGATATAGCTTGATGTCTGGTAAAGCAATCCTCCCTGTATTGCACTTTTCACTCAGATTTGCTTTAGCAATTCCGGATTGTTTGTCTTTCCATATGAATTTAAGGAAGTTTTTTTTCTAAGTCTGTGAAGAAACTCATGGGGATTTTGATTGGGATTACGTTGAATCTGTATATCAATTTGGGTAAAATGGACATTTTTACTATATTAAGTTTTCCAATCCATGAGCATGTGAGGTCTTTCCATCTTTTGAGGTCATTTTCAATCTCCCACTTCAGGATTTTAAACTTTTTGTTGTAGAGATCTTTGGTGTCTTTGGTTAGGTTTGTTCTCAGGAATTTTTTTATAAGCTATTGTGAATGGGAAGGTCTTCTTATATTCCTTCTCCACTTGTTTACTGTTCCTATAAAGAAAAGCTACTGATTTTTGTAGGTTAATTTTGTATCCTGCCACTTTACTGAAACTCTTAATTGTTTCTAGTAGGTTTCTGGTGGAGTTTTTAGCATCCCTCAGGTAAACTATCATATCATCTGCAAAAAGGGATAGTTTAATTTCCTCTTTTCCAATTAGTATTCCTTTAATTTTCCTTTCTTGCCTTATTGCCCTAGCAAACATTTCAAGCACTATATTGAAGAGGAGTGGCGATAGGGGGCAGCCTTGTCAGGTTCCCACCTTTAAGGAGAATGTTTCTAATTTTTCTCCATTTAGGATGATGTTGGCTGTGGGTTTGTTGTATATGGCTTTGATGAGATTGAATGAGATTTAAGAATGTTCTCTTCACTCCAGTTGCCTCTAGAACTTTAAGCATGAGGGGATTCTGGATCTTGTCAAAGACGTTTTCTTCATCAATTGAGATTTTTGTGTGATTTTTGTCTTTCAGTCCGTTTATGTGTTTTATGATATTTATTGATTTACATATGTTGAACCATCCCTGAATCTCTGGTATGATTCCAACTTGATCATGATGGATGACCTTTTTATGTGGGTCTGTAAGCAATTTGCAAGTATTTTGTTGAGAATTTTTGCATCTTTATTCATTAATCAGATGGGCCTGTAGTTTTCTTTTTTGGTTGTATCTTTTCCTGGTTTTGGTATTAGAGTGATGTTGGCTTCATAGAAGGAGTTTGGGAGATTTCCCTCTGTTTGTATCTTTCTGAAAAGTTTGAGTAGTAAAGGTTGTAAGACCTCTTTATATGTTTTATAGAATTCTGCTGTAAAACCATCTGGGGCTGGGCTATTTTGAGTTGGGAGACTTTTTATCACACCTTCAATTTCCTCAAATGTTATGGGTCTGTTTAAACTGACATCATCTTCTTTATTAAGCTTTGTTGGTTTCCAGGATTTTAAATATTCATCCATTTCTCTTAGGTTTTCAACCTTAGTTGAGTATAAATTTTTGAAGTATTCTCATGTGATTGTCTGGATCTTTTCTTTATCTGTTGTGATGTTTCCCTTTTTTTACTATTAATTTGGAGTTTGTCTTTCTTTCTTTTGGTTAACTGGGCTAGAGGTCTGTCTATGTTGTTTATCCTTTCAAAGAACCAGCTTTCGGATTCATTGATTTATTGTATTGTTTTTCTTTGTTTCTATTTCATTGATTTCTGCTCTGATTTTTGTCATTTCTTACTGTCTGTTGGGTTTAGGGTCCATTTGTTTTTGTCTCTCAAGTGTTTTTAGCTGTAGTGTTAGATCATTTATTTTTCCCCTTTCTGCTTTTTTTTTTTAATGTGGGCACTTAGGGCTATAAATTTCTCTCTTAGGACTGCTTTTAAAGTATCTCACAGGTTTGTCTTGTTGTGTTCTTTTTCATTCAGTTCCAGGAATGCTTTTATTTCATTCTTTATTTCTTCCTGACCCGTCCACTATTCAGGTTTGTGTTGTTTAGTCTCCATGTGTTCTTGTAGCTAGTTGGGCTTATTCTGGTGCTTAATATTGAGCTTTATTGCACTGTGGTCTGATAGAATACATGAAATTATTTCAATCCTTTTATATTTGTTGAGGTTTCTTTTGTGTCCCAGGATATGGTCGATTTTGGAAAATGTTCCATGGGGTGCAGAGTAGCAAGTATATTCTCTGGTGTTTGGGTGAAGTATGCAGTAGATAACTGTGAGGTCCATTTGTTGTATTGTACAATTCCAATGTCTCTATTTTTTGTCCAGTTGATCTATTTAAGGGGCTCACTAGGGTATTAAAATCACCCACTATTAGTGTGTTGGGATTAATCTCTCTCTGGAAAACATGCAGAATTGTGTTTATAGAGTTTGGTGCACCAGAGTTTGGTGCATAAACATTTAGGATTGTGATGTCTTCCTGGTTAATTGTTCTTCTGATAAGGATGTAGTGGCCCTCTTTGTCTCTTCTGATTGACTTTATTCTGAAGTCTATTTTGTCTGATATTAAAGCAGCAACTCCTGCTTGCTTTTTGGTACCATTTGCTTGGAATATTTTTTCCATCCTTTCAATTTGAGTTGGTGTCTATCCTTGAGTGTGAGATGGGCTTCCTGTAGGCAGCATATTGATGGATTCTGTTTCCTAATCCATTCTCCCAGTCTATGTTTTTTGATTGGGTAGTTTAGCCCATTGATATTTAAGGTCATTATTGAGAGATGTGTGTTGCTTCCATTCAGCTTATTTTTGGTTTGCATTCTTGGTTTAGGTTTGTATTTATAGTGTTATGCTTTTATTAGTTTCCCTCTTTAGTTGGGGATAGTTGTTCCTTTCCTCAGTTCTTTGGATTGCTTCAAGTATTTTCTGAAGTGTTGAGTTTTTTTGACATGTATTCTTTCTTCTTGTTTGTGTCATGAAAGATTTTTCTTTTTCCTTCATTTATAATTGACATTTTTGCTGTGTATATTAATCTGGGATGTATCTAAAGTCATTTAGCACTGGAAATACTTTGGTCCACACTCTTCTGGCTTTCATACTTTGCACTGAGAAATCAGCTGTAATTCTGATGGGTTTCCTTTTGAATGTAATTTGTTGTTTTTCTCTTGTGGCTTTCAATATTTTGTCTTTTTTTTGAGCATCTAGCACGTTAACTATGATATGGTGTGGGGAGTTTCTTTTATGACCTTATCTATTTGGTCTTCTATGTGCTTCTTGTATTTGTATAGGTTTGTCTTTTTTCAGTTTGGGAAAATTTTCTTCTAATGTACTATTGAAGATCTGGTCAATAACATTGTCTTGGGATTCTTCTCCTTCCTCTATCCCTATAATGGGGAAATTTGGTCTTTTCATAATGTCCCACATTTCCTGGTTATTCCACCTTTGTGTTTTTTTTAAATATTTCATAGTCTTCACTTGAGCATTTTAGATGTTCCATGTTGTCCTGGAGGTCTGATATTCTATTTTCTTCTTCATCCATTCTGCTTCTGAGACTTTCTCCCATCCTTTCCTATTGATTGGATGAACGTTCCATTTCCTTTTACATTTCTTCTTATAATTCCTTTAGTATTTCCATTTCCTTTTGGAGCTTGTCATTCTCTACTTGTAGATCCTTGCTTTGCCAGTATCCTTCTGTGGTGGTTTGCATGAGTGTCCCCCATAGGCTGTAAGTATTCAGACATTTGTCTCCAGTTGGTGGCGCTGTTTTTGGAGGTCTTAGAAGGTGTGGCCATGCTGGGGGAAGTGTGTCACTGGGGGCAGGCTTAGTGAGTTTTAACAAGCCTCTGTGGTCTACAGTTGCCCTCTCTGTTTCCTGTGCTCTTTGCGAGATGTGACCCTCGGTTTGCTGCTCCAGATCCAGCCGCCACGCCTCCCGCCACAATGGACTCTAATTCCCTGGAACCGCCAATCGTAAGCTCAAATAAACTCTTCCTTTTATAAGTTCCTTGGTCTGGTGTTTTATCACAGCAACAGAAAACTGACTAATACAGTTATTGGTACCAGAGAGTGGGCTGTTGGCTGTGAAGAACCTGACCATGTGTATGTTTGGAGAAGTGTGGAAGACTTTGGAACTTTGGGCTGGAAAGGCTGTTGACTATTGTAAGCAGAGCTTAAAGGGCCATTCTAGTGGAGGCCTGGAAGAAAGCATGGCTGCAAAAGATGTGGTTCCAGGGGAAAATAAAGACTTAGGCAGCAACCAGGATATTTTGATAAAGAGTCTGGCAGCAGTTTGCCCACAGCCCAAATGCTTGCCTGATGCTAAGTTGAAAAGCAATGGACTGATGTCTTTGGCGGAGGATATTTCAAGACAGCCTAATGTAGAAATGGTGGCGTGGCTTTTAATGGTGAATATTATACAGATCTACAGTGAAAAAGAGCAGATGGGGCAGAAAGAAATGCAAAATGTACAGTTTGGATCTGATAACTGCACTAGGAAGATTAAAGGTGGGGCCAAGGCATGTGAAGGAGAGGTTGGATCTGAAAACTGCACTAGGAAGATTAAAGGTGGGGCCAAGGCATGTGAAGGAGAGGTTCCTTTTGATAAGGAGTTTAAAGTGATTAAGGAAGGGCTTCGAGATTTACAAGTAAACAAAAGAATCAGTACCTTCAGGGCAAGACCACACCCAGCTAATCCTCCAGCAAGTCCAGGGCAGAGAAAAGTAGCAAATGTGGTTGAAATGGGCCAGGGTCTGGCCCGAACTTGCAGCCAGATTCGGCAATTTCATTCACGTGGTGCTGGCTTTAGAGACATGAAGTTTGCAAGAGTGAAGGGGTCATCAGCTCTTCCTCCACGGTTTCAGAGAGCCAAAGAGGCCAGGAAGAGTACAGCAGGGGTGTCCCTGAATAAAGAAGGCCGTGATAGGCCACTGCGTGAAGCTGTGAGTATGAAGCCTGGTTGGCAGCGGAGACCCCAAGAAGACTTTCGAGATGCCAGACCTGTGAGATATTTGCCAAGGAGAGCTGCATACGGGGAGTGGTACCAGCCTAAGAAAGAGATGTATGTTGCAAGCAAAGCTGGAAGAGCTGAGCCGTGTAAGCCCTTTGGAAGTCAAGTCCCAGAAGTCGCATGTGGAGCTACAGGACTTGGCGTTTGCCCTGCTGGTTTTCGGTCTTGTTTTGGTCCAGTATTTCCTCACTATGCCTCTATTCCTCCCTTTTGGAATGGGAATGTGTATTCGGTTCCACTGTACATTGGGAGTATGTAATTTGCCTTTTGATTTTACAGGAGCTTACAGTTAAGAGATTGGCCTGAGTCTCAGAAGAGACTTTGGACTGTGGACTTTTGAATGACATTGAAACTGGTAAAGACTATGGGGACTTTTAAGGTTGGACTAAATGCGTTTTGCATTTTATATGGTCAGGAGCCTATGGGGGCCAGGGAGTGGAATGTGGTGGTTTGAATGAGTGTCCCCCATAGGCTCTAGGTATTCAGACATTTGTCTCCAGTTGGTGGCGCTGTTTTTAGCGGTCTTAGAAGTTGTGGCCATGCTGGGGGAAGTGTGTCACTGGGGGCAGGCTTAGTGAGTTTTAACAAGCCTCTGTGGTCTACAGTTGCACTCTCTGTTTCCTGTGCTCTTTGCGAGATATGACCCTCGGTTTGCTGCTCCAGATCCAACCACCATGCCTCCCGCCACAATGGACTCTAATTCCCTGGAACCGCCAATCGTAAGCTCAAATAAACTCTTCCTTTTATAAGTTCCTTGGTCATGGTGCTTTATCACAGCAACAGAAAAGTGACTAATACACCTTCTTTGTTCACTTCAGCCTGTGATCTTTTCAATGTTTCTACTTCATTCCATAGTTTGTCTTTCTCTCCCTCTAGTTCTTTTCAGACATTGTGTTTCTCTTCCTGTAGTTCATTCTGGAGTCTGTGTTTCTCTTCCTCTAGTTCTTTTTGGAGTTTGTCATTATCTCCCTCTAGTTCTTTCCAGTGTTTATCGTTCTTTCTAGGTCCCTCCTGAGTTTTTCATTTTCTCCCCTTAGTTCTCTGATTTGTTCTTTATATTCTTTGATTTCTTTGAATATGTCTACAATAGTTCTTCTAAAGTCTGTATCTTTGTTTCCTTCTAGGGAGATCTCATTGTAGGAATCTTCTATCAGACTGGTAGAGTTTAGTTTGGATTTATTATGAGCTTTTCTCAAGTTGGTTTTTCATTGTGTCCTGGCATATGGATTTGGTGTTTGCTTGTTGGTTGGTTTGTTTGTGTTTTTGGATTCTGGTACCTCAACATTGGCTGTGCAGACTAGATTCACTAAAACTACGCCTGCTAGCATAGTCCACAGCACAGTACCACCAGCTTGGGAGGGGGGGGTGTTGCTCCTTTGGCCTGCACACCAGTACCCTATTGACCTGCTGCACACTTGTGACCCTGTCTAAGTAAATCCACACCTTGGTGCTCTCTCAAAACTGAGCTGGGAGGGAGGTTCTGGGGTTGGGTGTCAGGCCCCCAAGTGTCAAAAGCAGTTCTGCCTTACTGGCACTGCACTGAGTCCAGGCTGGTGCTCAATGCAACCGAAGCTGGGAGGTTCTGGAGGTGGGTGTCAGACCCCATAGGGTCAAAGCAGTTCCACCTTACTGGTACCGTGCTGAGTCCAGGCTAGCTCCAGTCAATTATCACCATCTTCCCTGCTCACATCAAAAGAAACCACTAGACTGCTTTGTAATCAGCATCAAGATAATGAGAGAATGGGTCATCTTCAGGATTACATGTATTATTTAATTTTATGTTTGTGAGATTGTGGCTTACTGTTTAGTATAGACATGGAGTTCAGTTTAGCTGTGGCACCCTGTTATCAACATGTAATTTCATTCTGTTTATTATGTACATGTAGGTCCTCTTGGATGCTCCTTAATAAAATTAATTATGGAATCATACTTTAAAGAATGAGTTTCTGTATTTCAGCCTAATTTTAAAAATTCATAAGCTGAAGATGCTAAAAAAAAAAAAAAAGAATGAGTTTCTGTTTTGCTATAATAGACAAGTAACAGATTTCCCAGACATGAGCCATTACATAAACAGCTCTACTTTGCTTTCAGTTTCTGGAGACAGAAATTGAAAAAAAATTCATCGCAAGTAGCCTTTAATTGACCTGCAAGAATTTCAGCCCTAAGTAGGTAAGGGAATTTTTGCTTATCTAAGTAGCAGATGTCCCAACAATTACACACAAACTATTTTCTCATGAGCATTTACTAGTGTTTGTGCATTTCAATGCGGCCAAACACAATTCCTATTCATCCACTGTGGCCCAAAGAAGGCAAAATCTTGGACACTCATGAAAGATCTTGTTTTCCTGTTTGGAAAAACCCCTGTATAAGTACATTTTAAAACATAAACCCTGGAAGTACAGAGGAAACCGCCTGTTGGAACACCCTGGCACCTTCCTTTTGATGCTTTCCCTCTAGCTATGTATAAGGAAGCCAATTCTCATAGAGAGCCCATTATTTTGTGAGGCCCTGGGTGGATCTATTTCCAAGTCTGATGACTTTGCCAAAAATTCATGTTTGGCCCTCTCACACCTTCCCAGGGCAAACCATTAATCATCACCCTGTGCTGTTCATCCCCTCTCCAGCTCCCAGCAACTCTGATCTGCTTTCTGAATTTCCATACTCTGAACATTTCATATCAATGGAATTATAAAATTCAAGATGTTTCTGGACATTTTGGTCTCTCTTTAGCATGGTATTTGTGAGATTTATATGATTTAACATATGAGTATTCAATTTATTGATATTTTGATGTGTGAATACCACATTTTATTAACCCATTCATCATTTGATGGACATCAGGACAGTTTCCCTGTCTTAGTTTTACTGTGTTTATGAGGACTTTGGAATAATTGGATATATCATTTTATTTCTCTTGGATACTTACACAGGAAAGAAATTGCTGGTAAACACGGGAACTTTTTGAGGAATTTCTAGATTATTTATGAAAATGGCTTTATCACAATATTCTCATCAGCACTATTTCAAGACTCCTTTTCCTCTGCAGTTTCATCAATATTTAATATCTACCTTTCTCCTTTTTTTGTTCTTTTGAGACAAGATCTGCTTGTAGCCCCAGCTGGCCTGGAACTCACTATGTAAACCAGGTAAAAATAGAAAAATCTGGAGATCTCCTGAGACCAGCTGAAGTGCAGGAAGGTAGGTAGGAACTGGGTGCTTCAGGAAGGCTGAGTGTTTATTGACATAACCTAGTTAATCCGTTAATCCAGTTGTCTTTGGCTTAATTGGCTTTTGTGGCTGTGGGGGCGGAGTTATCCCCCCAGCTGGTATTAAAGGTAGGGTTGTGTGAGTCTTGAGATCTGAGATCTCCTGAGACCAGCTGAAGTGCAAGTACGCAGGCTAAAGAGCCCCACTGCCAACTGGGATTACGAAGGCATCTGAAGGAGGCAAGCAAAGCAAGCCTTCAACACAGTGAAGAGGCATTTAGGACTCACATTGGAATACAGGCAAGGAGAAGCCCATATGCCAGGATCACGAAGAAGAGACTACACTGGAAAGGTGCAGGATAATCCCACGCCAAGCTTTACCAACCCTATGGATGACTCCTGCAGTGGGATCCCTCCGGGGATGCCCCAGGACACAGACATCAGAAACACAATTGGGAACATACTTAAAGAACTACAAGATCATAAAGAACAAATTAAAGAACTAAGAAAAGAGAATGAGGACCGAGAGAGAGAGAATGACAAGCTCCGGAAGGAAGTAGAAACACTGAAAAGATCCCATGCTGAAAAAGAAAAAGAAACCAACCAGCAAACAAAAGAGCTACAAAAAGAGATCGAGAAGCTCCAAAAAGAAATAGAAACACTAAAGAAATCAGAAGAGGAAATGAAAAAGGAAATCAAACACTCATCCATTCAAGAGGAAAGGAATGAAAAAAGCCTCAGAAGCAGAATGGAGGAAGCAGAACAAAGAATATCAGACCTGGAGGACAACACAGAACAACTAAAAACCTCAAGGAAAGATTATGAAAAATTTAAAAATACACAAAAATGGAACAACCAGGAGCTGTGGGACACTATGAAAAGATCAAACCTCCGCATCATAGGAATAGAGGAAGGAGAAGAATCCCAAGAGAAAGGTATTGATCAGATCTTCAACAGAATAATAGATGAAAACTTCCCCAAACTAAAAAAGGACAAACCAATACCAATACAAGAAGCACATAGAACTCCAAACAGACAAGATCAGAAAAGAAATTCTCCACGCCACATCATAGTTAAAATGCTGGACACCCAAAACAAAGAGAAAATTCTTAAAGCGACAAGAGAAAAACAACAAGTGACCTATAAGGGGAAACCTATCAGAATAACAACGGACTTCTCACAGCAAACGATGAAGGCAAGAAGAACCTGGAGCAAAGCATTCCCAGTGTTGAGGGACAATGGATGCCAGCCCAGGTTACTATACCCAGCAAAAATGTCAATCATAGTGGAAGGAGAGAGGAAAATCTTCCATGACATAAACAACTTGAAAGAATACATGTCCGGAAAACCAACCCTTCAGAGAATACTTGAAGCAATTCAAAGAACAGAAGAAAGGAGCAACCAACCCCAGGCAACTAGAAGGAGAAATCAATAAAAGCATAACTGCAGAAGTAGAAACCTAAATCAAAACCGCAGATGGATAATAAGGCAAAAGGAAGCAACACAAACCTATCAGTCATAACCTTAAATATTAATGGACTAAATTCCCCAATCAAAAGACATAGACTGGGAGACTGGATTAGGAAACAGAATCCATCGATATGCTGTCTGCAAGAAACACATCTTACCTTCAAGGACAGGCACCACCTTAAAGTGAAGGGATGGAAAAAAATATTCCAAGCAAATGGTACCAAAAAGAAAGCAGGTGTTGCTATTTTAATATCGGATAAAATAGACTTCAAAGTAAAAGAAATCAGAAGAGACAAAGAAGGCCATTACATTTTCATCAAAGGAACAATCCACCAAGAAGATTTCACAATTATGAATATATATGCCCCAAATTCTGGTGCACCAAACTTTATAAAGACAATTCTCCAGGACCACAAGTCACAGACTAACCCCAGCACACTCATAGTGGGAGATTTCAATACCCCACTGAGTCCTTTGGATAGGTCAACAGGACAAAAAATAAACAGAGAGACATCTGAACTGAACGATATGATACACCAAATGGACCTCATAGACCTCTACCGAACATTCCATCCTAATACCAGAGAATACACTTTCTACTCAGCACCCCACGGAACATTCTCCAAAATCGACCACATCCTGGGACACAGAAGAAACCTCTACAAATACAAAAAGATTGAAATAATTTCATGCATCCTGTCAGACCACAGTGCAATGAAGCTCAACATCAACACCAGGACAAGCCCTCCTGCCTACAAGAACACATGGAGACTAAACAACACACTCTTGAATAATGAATGGGTCAAGGAAGAGATAAAGAAAGAAATAAAAACATTCCTGGAACTGAATGACAATGACAATACAACACAACAAAACCTATGGGATACCTTAAAAGCAGTCCTAAGAGGGAAGTTTATAGCCCTGGGTGCCTACATTAGAAAAACAGAAAGAGCACAAGTGAATGATCTAACACTACAGCTAAAAGCACTTGAGAGGCAACAACAGATGAACCCTAAATGCAACAGACAGGAAGAAATAACAAAAATCAGAGCAGAAATCATGAAATAGAAACAAAGAAAACAATACAAAAAAATCAATGAATCCGAAAGTTGGTTCTTTGAATGAATAAACAAGATAGAAAGACCTCTAGCCCAGTTAACCAAAAGAAAGAAGGAACCACTCCAAATCAATGGTGAAATCCATGATGAAAAGGGAAATATCACAAGAGACAAGGAAAAGATCCAGAAAATCATACAGGAATGCTGCAAGAACCTATACTATACCAAGTTGGAAAACCTAGAAAAATGGATGAATATCTGAAATCCTGGGAATCACCAAAGCTCAACCAACAAGAGATCAACAGTTTAAACAGACCCGTAATACATGAAGAAATTGAAGATGTAATAAGAAACCTCCCAACTAAAAAAAGCCCAGGCCCAGACGGTTTCACGGAAAAATTCTATAAAACATTTCAGAAAGACCTACAACCGTTATTACTGAAACTGTTTAGAAGGATACAATCAGAGGTAAATCTCCCAAATTCCTTCTATGAAGCCAGCATCACTCTATTACCAAAGCCAGGCAAAGATGCAACTAAAAAGGAGAATTATAGACCCATCTCTCTAACGAACACAGATGCCAAATTTCTAAACAGGATACTGGCAAATCGCATACTGACCCACATCAAGAAGATCATCCAACATGAACAAGTTGGATTCATACCAGAGATGCAGGGATTGTTCAACATATGAAAATCAATAAGGATCATCAAACACATAAATGGAATGAAAGACAAAAACCACACCATCGTCTCAATTGATGCTGAAAAAGCCTTTGACAAAATCCAACATCCCATCATGCTTAATGTCCTAGAAGGAATTGGATTGGAGGGATCATTCCTCAATGTACTGAAAGCCATATACAGGAAACCCACAGCCAATAGCATCCTAAATGGGGAAACAACGGAAACATTCCGTTTAAAGGTAGGAACTCAGCAAGGCTGCCTCCTGTCACCACTACTCTTCAATATAGAGCTTGAAACATTTGCTACAGGAATAAGGCAAGAAAAGGAAATTAAAGCAGTACTAATTGGAAAAGAGGAAGTCAAGCTATCCCTATTTGCTGATGATATGATTGTTTACCTAAGGGATGATAAAAACTTACCAGAAAACACCTAGAAATGATTAACAGCTTCAGCAAAGTGGCAAGATACAAAATTAACCTTAAAAAATCAATGGCCTTACTTTACACCAAGAACAAGCAACTGGAGAAAGAATTCAGAGACCTTCCCACTCACAATAACCTCAAAAACAATAAAATAACTAAGAACAACCCTAACCAAAGACACCAAAGATCTCTACAACAAAAATTTTAAACCTTTAAAGAAAGAAATTGAAGAAGACATCAGAAGACGGAAAAACCTCCCATGCTCATGGATTGGGAAAATTAACATTGTAAAAAATGTCCATTCTACCGAAACTCTTGTATAGATTTAATGCAATCCCAATCAAAATCCCCAAGAGTTTCTTCACAGGCTTGGAAAAAAAGTCCTTAATTTCATTTGGAAAACAAAGGACCCCGAATAGCCAAAACAACCCTAAGTGAAAAGAGCAACACAGGGGGGATCTCTATATCAGACTTCAAACTATACTACAGGGCTATAGTCATGCAAACAGCCTGGTACTGGCACAAAAACAGACTTGTTTACTAATGGAACAAAACCGAAGATCCAAACCTGAGCTCATATAATTTCAGCCATCTCATATTTGACAAGAGGGCCAAAAAGACACAATGGAGAAAAGACACCATCTTCAGCAAGTGGTGTTGGCAAAACTGGATCACCACTTGTAGAAGAATGAAATGTTAAAAAAAAATAATAAATGCCTATCTCTTGCCCTGTACAAAAGTCAACTCCAGATGGATCAAAGGCCTCAGAGTGAAACCCCAAACTCTGAAGGCAATAGAAGAAAAAGTGGTCAACAGACTACAAGACATAGGCATAGGAAAAGACTTCCTAAATCAGACAGCAGCTGCACAAGAATTAAGGTTGACAATTGACAAATGGGACCTCATTAAACTCAAAAGCTTCTGTACATCAAAAGAAACAATCAAAGAAGTGAAGAGAAATCCCACAGAGTGGGAGGAAACCTTCACTGCAGAAACATCTGACAAAGCATTGATTTCCAGATACTCAAAAAACAAAGAAGAAAGAAAACAAATGACCCACTCAATAGATGGAGCAAAGAGCTGAACAGAGACTTCAAAGGTGAGGAATTAGAGATGGCTGAGAAACACCTTAAGAAGTGTTCAACATCACTAATCATTAAGGAGATGCAAATCAAAACCACTTTAAGATATCATCTTACTCCAATAAGATTGGCTAGGATCAAGAAAACAAATGATACCAAGTGCTGGAGAGGTTGTGGGGAAAGGGGAACACTCATCCACTGCTGGTGAGAATGTAAACTCATGCAGCCACTATGGAAAGCAGTGTGGAGAACCCTTGGAAGACTTGGAATGAACCTGCCACCTGACCCAGCCATACCACTCCTAGGCATGTACCGTGAAGACTCACCCCACCGCAGAGATACATGCACAGCCATGTTTATTTCAGCTCTCTTCACAATAGTAAGGAGCTGGAACCAGCCCAAATGCCCCTCAACTGATGAGTGGATAGAGAAAATGTGGTACATATACACAATGGAGTTCTATGCAGCAGTAAAGAAAGATGACATCATGAGCTTTGCAGGCAAAATGGCTGGGCTAGAGGACATTATGCTGATGATAGTAAAACAGTCCCAGAAAAACAAACATAAATGGATGTTTCCCTCATTGTGGATGCTTGTGCGCAATTACCTGTTTGGTAAGAATTTCTTGTGCATGGCTCTATGTGAGCTTTTGTCCAAAGCAGTTGGGAGTGATGCATATTGGACAACAAACAACAACAACAACAACAACAGAAAGGACTGCATTTGAGAAGATCTGTAACTAGAAACAGTGAACTTTGCTCAAAACAGTCAAACTTCCCATGGAGAATATTGAGAAGACTGAGAAAGCAGATGAAAAAGAGAATGCATGAGCTCGTGGGTGGGGGAGTGGGGGGGGCACGGGTCTATATTTAATAAAATATATATTAAAAAATAGAAAAATCTGCTAAGTGCTAAAAAACAGCACTAAGTTTTTTTTTTTTTTCTGTAACTTCTCACAGGGCCTTAGATGGGGTTGTAACTACGTTCTTCACCTTCTTTTGGCATTTCCTCCAACCTCAGGGCCTTAATGGTAATGAGAGTGTCCCCCATAGGGTGCAAGTAATGGTGTTGTTTGGGAAGTCTTAGAAGGAACAGCCTTGCTGGAGAGACTAGGTCACTGGAGTGGGTTTGAGAGTTCTTAAGCTTTGCCAGATTTCCAGTGGCTTCTTCTGCTTCCTGTGCTTGCTAGAAGATGCAATTGCTTGGCTTTCTGCTTTGGCCACCACTGCTGCCCAGTCTCATAGACTCTAACTCTCTGAAATGTATCCCAAATAAACTCTCCCTTTGTCCCAGTAAATATTTCCCTCCAGAGAGAGCAGCATGCACACTCTCTCAAAAGAAGCTGGTGGCCATTTTGGCACCCTGCCTCCCACTTCCTGCACAGACACATGGATCAAGAAACTGAGTCTCACTGTACTGTGATAATGTAAATCCCTTAACAGGCTGTAGAGTTAACTTATCACTTATTTTCAGACTTTGTAATTGCAGTATATGGGTGGGGGGTATGTATTCATATTTTAGATTAATATAAAGTTAAATGGAAAAATGTGAACTCCTAAACAAATTTTTAGAATTAACATACAGTTTATTTTCAGATGTCATAATTTTGATATATGTGACATATATATGCGCATATTTTGGAGCAATACAAGTGGGAGGAAACAACAACAAAAGGACTGGGGTAAAGAACTGTTAACTTCTGCCCCAAACAATAAACCTCTACAGAAAAAATTTAAAAAGACTGAGATAAACATGCAAGACACGTATGGCAGAATGCATGAACTGGGGTGGGGTGGGGGTTTGGAAAGAGGAATGTGTCTAAATTGGACTGAGAGATGATGTATGAAATACACAAAACATCAATAAAAATATTTTGTAAAAAAAAAAAAAAAAACAATTTATAAAAAAAAAAAAAAAAAAAAAGAAACTGAGTCTCTAAAAATCCCAGTTAGCAGATTGCCAGTGACTCTAAGGGTTTTTCCTACAAAAATTGGGGAAAATCTCCACTTACAAGGCCCCTGAGATGCTTGAACCCCAGTAGTCCCACCCAACATGTCACCTACAGGATTTGAGAGCGCTGTGCACCAGTGTTCCTAGCTTTTCGAGCCCTCCATAAGTAACCTGTGGTGCTCCATCTAAGACATTATCCAAGTATTTGTATTTGTGCCTATAGCATGACTTGTTATAATGGATAATGTTTGTTTAAATGTCCGTGCTCCTTGCTATTTGTATTTTCTTAGTAGAAACAAAAGGAGACTCCTGAATGAGCCACAGTTTGATGTGTCAACTCAGAGAAAAAATGGATCTTCCTATTTCTCTCTCTCTCTCTCTCTCTCTCTCTCTCTCTCTCTCTCTCTCTCTCCCTCCATTACAAGGCCCAGGGACTCTCATAGAAGAGGTTGATGTGTCAGTTTGTAAGGGGCAAAGAAGGGGGGTGAGTTGTGAGACCACAGCAAAAACCCGACTAAACTTTTATTTGATCACTGTGTTTGTGTAGGCAAACCCCTCCAACTAGATTTGGGGACCCTGGGTTGTGCAACAGTTGGACACAGATGCTTGCTAATTGTGTTGCTTATGTTTTCTAATTGTTTTACCCCATGTCTGGTTTTTGCATGGGCATTGGTTAGTCTTAGTGCTTTTGTGATAAAGTCATTGCCACTTGTGTCAGGCAAAAGGTCACTGGCTGCCATTACTTTCGCACTCTCTGAGCTTATGGGGCAAAAACAGAAGGGGGAGATGTGGGCAAACCAAAGCTCGGTTGTTTGTGGACTAACATTTCAACCAGAATGCTTCAGAGTCACAAGTAAAGATCGAAGGACTTCTCTGTTTATGCCCTGTGAGCTGGGATGCTGTGTGATGATACTGATGTCTAGGATTGGCCCCTAGTAGATGTCCCTAGGGTGTACCTACACCATAAGCTTTTCAGGCTGTCCAGCCATGGTGTCAATAGCCCCACACTTAACCTTCTTCTGCATTTTGAAAACATTCTTCCCTGTCTCTGTTTTGGAGAGCTAGTCTAATCTCTCCCTGGTATTCTAGAAAAATCAAGCATGCTAACATAGTAAGTCTTTTATTAGTCTATAGACTAAAGGACATTAGGAATTCAAAGTGCTCACAAGGGAATTTTAGCTTCCAGTTCAATGAAATGTTTGCTGTGCCTCCTAGTAGAAGCATTTCCACCCCTAGAACCAAAACTTCTAGACAAGCAGAGTATAAACCCAGAGGAATAGGAAGCAAAAACCATCCCAGTGAGTGATGAGTGGCACCATTCCCATTTCCACCCTTCAAGTCCTGGACTCACAAATCATGGCTGTAAGAGAAACAATATCACATATTGGACGCTAATTTACAGTATCTCCAGGCAAATCATTAGCTGTAGCTTATGAATCAGTATATAATCACACATCTGATATTTTTCCTTCCCAGAAAAATATACAATCACCTCTTCTGCCTGAAGTTCTGCCCACTGTGAAGATTTCCCTTCACCAGTGTCCTTCAGGTTGTCTCAGAAAGAAGCTGCAGCTGTCTACTTCTGGCCAGTGCCTGTATAGTGTGCAGAACCATCAGAAAACCAGAGGCTTGTCTTCTCTTTCTCAGTCAACAATAGGACACATTCCATGAGATCATAAGTGCATGCTTCAGGATGGAAGTCATCATGACAGGAGTAGGAAAAAAACATTTGGGCAACTTCTTCATGTTAAGGTACCTATAACCTTCAGGATCTGTTCAGTAACAATCAATCAATCATAATATCTCTATAATATATATATATATATATATATATATATATATTCCATTTCATGATAGATTGCTGCTTTGGACACCCAGATTTATGGTTTGGCAAGTCAAGTAATACCCATCACATTATGAGCAACTGAGGTCACATGGTAACTTGGTGGACCATTATCAAACATCTGTCTCTCAAAGGAAGAATAGTTGTCTGCAGGTGACAGAAGGGCATTTCTACAAAACTCCAGGGGTCTCTGATGTGATTCACATGTGAGACCATCCCTAACTGCCACAGACACCTCAAGTGGAAGAGCATCATACATAGCAGCCTGGACTTTGCAAAGAGTCTTCTCCCATTCCAGGCCTACTCAAAACTAGCAGCTTTATGAGTAACTTGGTATAAGAACCAGAGTAGCATACCCAAGTGAGGAATGTTCTACCTCTAAAATACAAATAGACCTGCTATGTCTTGTGTTTATTTCTTGGTGGTAAGAAGGACCAGTAACAACAATTTATCTTTCATCTTGGGAAGAAGGAGCATTTTTGCAAGCTCCATGCTACTACAGTCCTAGAAAATCTACTGAGGGGGAAGCCCCTTGACATTCAGTTGCAATAGTTCCCCATCCTACACATATGCTTTAGCATCATGTCCAGAGTGATTACTGCCTAATGCTACCTGGTACCATCAGTATAATATCATCAATATAATGCACCAGTGTGATAGTTTGTGGATGAGACAAGTGCTCAGGGTCTCTGTGAGCTATAGGACTGCAGCATTAATGTGCCCTTAAGGTAAAAGTATAACAATGTAGGACTGGCCAGGACAGCTAAAAACAAATTGCTCTTAATGGTCCTTATGAGCAGGTATTTAGAACAAAATCATTTGTAAAATCAATAGCTCCAACCCACATATCAGATATGTTAATCTGCTCAAGTAAGGAAACTACATCTGGTACAATACCTGCATGGAATTCCCCACTTGATTAAGGTTGCAATAACCAACTGTCACTCTCCATCATCCATCTATCTCCTTCTTAGGCCAAATAGAATTAAAGGGAGCAGTCCTGGGAACCCCACTACCCATACTTCTTCCAAGCCCTTGTACTCTTTCCAGAGATATGATATTGCTTTTGGTTCAACTGATTTCCTCAGTAGGGGCAGCTCTAATGTCTTCCATTTGACCCTTGCAACCAGCCTATATCTCACTCTTCAGGTCAGAGATCCAAAGTGGAGATTCTGCTGACTTCTAAGTGTATCCTTCCCAATAATAAATTCTGGGACTGGAGAAATTACCACCATATGATTTCAGAGACTCATTGGACACACCATGAGCCATACTACAGATGAAACTCCATTGACCACCTGTCCTGTCCAAGCCCCTACTTTAATGCAGGGTCACAATGCTTTGGGGGCTATTATGGAATCAATGTCTATTTAGAGCAAGGATCCCATAGTCCTGAAAGGCCTTACTATTTCTTTTTCGCCAGTGTACACTTACCATAGTAAAAAGCTCTAGGTCTCTTTGGATATAAGAAGGAAAAAAGAAAGATGAATAATGAGACTCTCTGTTATTATATCAACATCTTTTCTCAAGAGGAACCTGCCTCCCCTCCAACCAAGGTGTTCTGGATCTATTAACAGGATCAAGTCTGAAAATTGCCTCAAAGTAGCTTTGGTTCATTTGTTCAGGAAGTTTTCTACTTACACAGGTCAAGCAATAACTTTGCTGGTTTCATATCCCTTTTGCTTCTGGGAAGACCATGAGTAATTACTGTATGCCAAAGGCTTACAAGAGTCAAACTATTATGAACTCTCTTTTCGTGTGCTTCCCATTACAGAGGTGTGCTCAGCTTGCCTTTGGTGACTCAGAGCTGCCCATTAGCTACTGCTATTCCAGGATCCAATTATACCCCTTGCATATAGATCATCCTGTATTAGCTGACATGGCTCCCACCATAATATCTGGCATACGGACCTTACTTTTTGTGCAGCTGCTGTATGATTTAGAAAGTCATTTCCTACGCCTATGTCTTTTAGATTACTGCCAACGTTTTCTTCTATTGTTTGCAGAGTTTTGGTCTTCACATTGTGTTCTATGATCTATTTGGAGTTAATTTTTGTATAGGGTAGGAGGTAGGGGGTTAATTTTATTCTTCTATAAGTGGTGATAGAGTTTTGCCCACACCATTTGCTGAAGATGCTGTCTTTCTTCCACTGAGTTCTCTTGGCCCCTTTGTCAAATATGAGGTGGCTGAAATTGCATGTGCTCATGTTTGGATCTTCAGTTTTGTTCCATTGACCTATGGGTCTGTTTTGTGCCAGTCCCAGGCTGTTTTTATGACAATAGCTCTGTCATATAGTTTAAAGTCAGGTATAGTACCCCCCATACACACTTTGCTCTTTTTGCTCAGGGTTGCTTTGGCTATCTGGGGTCATTTGTTTTTCCATATGAATTTGGAGTTTTTTTCTATGTCTATGAAGAAGCTCATCGGGATTTTAATTGGGATTGCATTGAATATGTATATTACTTTGGGTAGCATTGTAGGGAAATCCAACTTGAATTGTGGGCTCACTTTCCAACTAGCATGCCTCAGGGCACCACCATGTGGCTGAGGTCTGGCCCCACCCCAAGGAGGAGCAAGCAGCATGGCCTAGGTGTGTGATGCTGGGTGGGGCAACGGTGTACAGTGGCATGGAGTAGGTGGACTTATGATTGGTCCTGGGAACTAACATCATTTAGGTTATAAAAGCAGGCCGTAGCAATGAATAAATTTGAATTTCATAGTAACATCATCACGGAATTCCCGGACGTTACTTTTTATTAATTATTGTGCACTGTATTAGTCAATTTTCTGTTGCTGTGATAAAGCACCATGACCAAGGGAACTTATCAAAGGAAGAGTTTATTTGAGCTTACGATTGATGGTTCTAGGGAATCAAAGTCCATTGTGGTGGGAAGCATGGTGGACTAGGGTCACATCTGGCAATGAGCACAGGAAGCAGAGAGAGAGAGAGAGAGAGAGAGAGAGAGAGAGAGAGAGAGAGAGAGTCTGGACACCACAAGGCTTGTTAAACTCACTAAACCTGCTCCCAATAATGTACTTCCTCCAGCACTGCCACAACTTCTAAGACCTCCAAGAACGGAGCCACCAACTGGAGACAAAATGTCTGAATACTTAAAGCCTCTGGGGGACACTCATTCAAACCATCACATTACACTCCCTGACCCCCATATGCCATATAAAACGCAAAATGCATTTAGTTCAACCTTAAAAGTCCCCATAGTCTTTACCAGTCTCAATTCCATTCAAAAGTCTATAGTCCAAAATCTCTTGTGAGACACAGGCCAATCTCTTAACTGTGAGCTCCTGTAAAATCAAAAGGCAAATTACATACTCCCAACATACAGTGGAACTGAATACACATTCCCATTCCAAAAGGGAGGAATAGAGGCATAGTGAGGAAATACTGGTCCAAAACAAGACCGAAAACTCCAGCAGGGCAAACACCAAGTCCAGTAGCTCCATGTGCAACTTCTAGGACTTGACTTCCAAAGGGCTTAGATGGCTCAGCTCTTCCAGGTTTGCTTGCAACATGCATCTCTTTCTTAGGCTGGTACCACTCCCTGTATGCAGCTCTCCTTGGCAAATATCTCACAGCTCTGGCATCTCGAATGTCTTCTTGGGGTCTCTGCTGCCAACCAGACTTAACATTCACAGCTTCATGCAATGGCCTATCAGGGCCTTCTTTATGCAGGGATGCCCCTGCTGCACTCTGCCTGACCTTGGCAGCTCTCTGAAACTGTGGAGGAAGAACTGATGACCCCTTCACCCTTGCAAACTTCATGCCTCTAAAGCCAGCACCATGTGAATTAAATTGCCAAGTTTGGCTGCAAATTTGGGATGGACTCTGGTCTATTTCAACCACATTTACAACTTTTCTCTGCCCTGGACTTGTTGGAGCAGAAAACTCTTTCAGTATTTTCCTTTCAAAAATTGGATGCTTAGCTGGGTGTGGTCTTGCCCTGAAGGTACTGTTTCTGTTGTTTACTTGTAAATCTCGAGGCCTCTCCTTAATCACGTTAATCTCACTTTTTCCATTGTTTACTTGTAAATAGCTAGGCCTCTCCTTAATCACTTTAATCTCCTTATCAAAAGGAACCTCTCCTTCACATGCCTTGGCCCCACCTTTAATCTTCCTAGTGCAGTTTTCAGATCCAAACTGTACATTCTGTATTTCTTTCTGCCGCATCTGCTCTTCTTCACTGTAGATCTGTACAATATTCACCATTAATAGCTACGCCACCATTTCTACATTAGGATGTCCTGAAATATCCTCCACCAAAGACATTAGTCCATTACTTTTCAACTTAGCATCAGGCAAGCATTTGGGCTGTGGGCAAACTGCTGTCAGACTCTTTATGAAAATGTCCCAGTTGCTGCTTAAGTCTTTATTTTCTCCTGGGACTACATTTTTTGCAGCAATGCTTTCTTCCAGGCTTCTACTAGTGTGCTGGATAGCTTTAGTGTCAACTTGACACACCTGGGTTGAGGGAGCCTCAATTGGGGAATTGGTCCCATTGGATTGGCCTGTGGCCACATCTGTGGAGTATTGTCTTGATTGTCGAGCAGTGTGGGAGGACCCAGCCCACAATGAGTGGTGCCACCCTGGGCAGGTTGTTGTGTACTGTATAAGAAGGCAGGCTGGGCATGAGCCAAGGAAGCAAGCCAGTGAACAGCATTCCTCCATGGCCTGTGCTTCAGCTCCTGCCTCCAGGTTCCTGCCCTGAGTTCCCGCCTTGGGCTCCCTAAGTGATGAACTGTGACCCAGGAGTTGTAAGCTAAATAAACCCTTTCCTCCCCAAGTTGGTGTTGGTCAGAGTGTTTTGTCACAGCAATGGAAGACAAACTAGAACAACTAGAATGGCCCGTTAAGCTCTGCTAACAGTATTCGACAGTTTTCTAGCCCAAAGTTCCAAGTCTTCCACATTTCTCCAAATATCCACATGGTCAGGTTCTTCACAGTCAACAGCTCACACTCTGGTACCAATAACTGTATTAGTCACTTTTCTGTTGTTGTGATAAAACACCATGACCCAGGGAACTTATCAAAGGAAGAGTTTATTTGAGTTTACGATTGACAGTTCCAGGAAATCCAAGTCCATTGTGGTGGGACGCATGGTGGCCAGGGCTGGAGCAGCAAGCCAAGGGTCACATCTGGCAATGAGCACAGGAAGCAGAGAGAGAGAGTCTGGACACCACAAGGCTTGTTAAACTCATAAAGCCTGCCCCCAATAATGTACTTCCTCCAGCACGGCCACACTTTCTAAGACCTCCAAGAACAGTGCCACCAACTGGAGACAAAATGTCTGAATACTTAAAGCCTATGGGGGGACTTTCTCATTCAAACTACCACGTGCACATATAGGGTAAGGTAGGCCTGCATTTGGTTTTGGGTGGCCAGTGGGTTGGAAAGAGATTCCTTTGCCCATCACCAATCTTGGTAGCTGGTACTGTGAGTGGGTATTGGCTAAAGGGAGGCAATCAGCCATCAGCCTGAAATTCCTGACCAGGCTCTGGTGAGAAGCCATGGCCAAGAGTGGAACATATGTCTCGTGGGCCCAGGCTAAGGGCCTGAGTTGGAAGTACCATCCAGGCTGGGCTATGGGAAGTAACCAGCTCGCCTCTGTGCTGAGAGGTCAGCTCCCCACAGTGTCCACAAAGTGGGCACTGTGTCCCTGTTCCCCTTAGCAGGGCCCCATGTTCCCTGTTCTGCATAAAAAGAAAGCTTCCTATATAGGATGCTCATTTTTACTATATTAATTCTTCCAATCCATGAGCATGGGAGGTCCTTCCATCTTCTGATATCTTCTTCAATCTCCTTCAGGAATTTAAAATTTTCATTATAGAGATATTTAGTGTCTTTTTTTCAGATTTGTTCCTAGATTTTTTTTTTTGGTATTTTTGGGACAGGGTCTCCCTGTAGCCCCAGCTGGCCTGGAACTCACTTTTTAGACTAGGCTGGCCTTGAATTCACAGAGATCTGCCTGCCTCTGCCCCCAGAGTGCTGGGATTAAAGGTGTGCACCACAACACCCAGCGAGATATTTTATTATTTGTGAATGGAAAATTCTCCTTGTATTATTTGTCCACTTGCTTGTTATTGGTATAAGAAAGAATACTGATTTTTCTAAGTTAATTTAGTATCCCTGCATTTTACTGCAATTTTTAATCATTTCAATTGACAAATGGGGTGTTACTAAACTTAAGAGCTTCTGTACAGTGAAAGAAACAATTGAAGAAGTGAAGAGAAAACCCACAGAGTAGGAGAAAACTTCACCAGTGATATATCTGGCAGAGCATTAACATCCAGAGTATATAAACTACTCAAAAAACAAAGGAGTAAGAAAACAAATGACCCACTCAAAGATGGGGTAAAAAGCTGAACAGAGACTTCAGAAATGAAGAAGTAAAGATGGTTGATAAACATCTTAAAATGTGTTCAACATCACTAATAATTAAGGAAATGCAAATATTAAAACCACTTTAAGATTTCCTCTTACTCTGGTAAGACTAGCTATGATCAAGAAAAAAATGTTACCAAATGCTGGAGAGGTTGTGGGGAAAGGGAAACATTTGTCCACTGCTGGAGGGAGTGCAAACTCATACAATCCCCTATGGAAAGCAGTGTAGAGAACGCTTAAAAGACTCAAAATGAGCCTCCCAACTGACTCAGTCATACTACTCCTGGGTATATACACCCACAAGACTCATCCTATTGCAGAGATACATCTATGTTTTTTCCAGCTTTCTTCACAATAACGAAGAGTTGGAAGCAACCCAAGTGTCCCTGTAGTGGATAAAGAAAATGTACATCTACACGATGGAATTCTGTGCATTGGTAATGAAAGGCAACATCATGAACTTTGCGGGGAAATGGATGGAACTAGAAGCCATTATGCTAAGTGAAGTAACACAGTCCCAGAAAAGCAGACAACATGTGGTGTCTCTCGTTGTGGATGATACAAATCTCTCTTTATAAGGGAAACTAAATAATTCCTCTTTTTTAGTAAATATAACACCTGATGTTACTGATCAACTTGCTTTGTCATATAGGAATGTAAAATAGTATTTTCTTTCTTTACTTGAATGCAGCTCTACTGTCAAAATGTGAATCCCTAAACATGTTTTGGAATTGATCTATAGTTTATTTTCAGATGCCATAACTTTGTTATATGTGTGCCATGTATTTAGGCATATTTTGGAGTGATACACATTGAAAGGAACAACAACAACAACAATGAAGACTTCAAGGAACTGACCGAAACAGTAAACTTCTGTGCCAAACAGTAAATCTCTGCATCGAGAAATTTAAAAAAGATGGAGACGCAGTCTTTTCTGTTGTTGTTGTTGTTGTTGTTGTTGTTGTTCTTTCCAGTATGCATCACTCCCAACTACTTGGACAAAAGCTCAAGGAGCCATGCACAAGAAATACTTACAACTAGGTAATTGGCACTAGCATCCACAGATGAGGGATACCATTTGTCATTTGTTTTTCTGGGACTGTGTTACTTCACTTAACATAATATCTTCTAGTCCCATCCATTTACCTGCAAAGTTCATTATGTCATCTTTCTTTACCATGGCATAGAACTCCATTGTGTAGATGTACCAGATTTTATCTATACACTCATCAGTTGAGGGGCACTTGGTTGGTTCTAGCTTTTTGCTATTGTGAACAGAGCTGCAATAAACATGGCTGTGCATGTATCTCTGTGGTAAGATGAGTCTTGTGTGTATATACCCAGGAGTGGTATGACTGGGTCAGGTGGTAAGCTCATTTTATGTCTTCCAAGGGTTCTCCACACTGCTTTCCATAGTGGCTGTACAAGTTTACATTCCCACCAGCAATGGATGAGTGTTCCCCTTTCCCCACAACTTCTCCAGCACTTGGTATCATTTGTTTTCTTGATCTTAGCCAGTCTTATCAGAGTGAGGTGATATCTTAAAGTGGTTTTCATTTGCATTTCCTTAATTAGTGATGTTGAACATTTTTTAAGATGTTTCTCAGCCATCTCTAATTCTTCACATGTGAAGTCTCTGTTCAGCTCTTTACTCCATCTTTTGAGTGATTCATTTATTTTCTTTCTTCTTTGTTTTTTGAGTAGTTTATATACTCTGGAAATCAGTGCTTTTTCAGATGTATCTGCAGTGAAGGTCCTCCCACTCTGTGGGTTTTCTCTTCAATTCTTTGATTGTTTCTTTTGATGTACAGAAGCGTTTGAGTTTAATGAGGTCCCATTTGTCAATTGTTGATCTTAATTCTTGCACAGATGCTGTCTTATTTAGGAAGTCTTTTCCTAGGCCTATGTCTTGTAGGCTGCTGAGAACTTTTTCTTCTATCACCTTCAGAGTTTTGGGTTTCACTTTGAGGACTTTGATCCATCTGGAGTTGACTTTTGTACAGGGCGAGAGGTAGGGGTTTAACTTTATTCTTCTACAAGTGGTCATCCAGTTTTCCCAACACTACTTGCTGAAGATGCTGTCTTTCCTCCATTGTGTCTTCTTGGCCCTCTTGTCAAATATGAGGTGGCTGAAACAAAGAACTGACTGAAATTGAACTTCTGCTCAAAACAGTCAACTTCCACATCGAGAATTTTGAGAAAGACTGAGAAAAAGATGAAAAACATGTTTAGTAGAATACATGACCTCTGGTGGGGTTGGGGGTAGGGAGGGAAGCACAGGTCTAGATTTGATTAGTAACATAATCTTGTACAAAAAAATCTATAATAAATAAATAATAAAATTAATTAATTAAAAAATTATGTATTTCCTATCAAAAGCTGTGGAACCTCTAGGGCCATGAAATAACATTTTAAAAAGCTGGAAGAACAGACCTGTCAACCCCAAATTCTACACCTAGTGAAATAAGATATTCTCTGATGAAAGAAAACTAATAATTTGTCATTTTTAGACTTGTTTCAAAGATATGCTAAAGAGAATTCTTTTTTCAAAAAAAGTGAAATATGAGAAGAGACAATGAGAATTTCATATTTCACTTTTATTGATACTCCAGCCCAGGCAACAAATATGAATGACTTCAAACGAGTAGTTGGCAAAGAAGGAGAAAGCCACTAAAGTAGAAAGGACACTGGAGGACACTGCATTCAGATTGCAGCTTCTGGATAATTGCTTGATTCTCTCCAGAAACTGTTAATGTTTCATTTATTGTCATTACCAATAAATCATTGCTTTTGTTCAGATGGTAAAAAAAAAAAGATGGAGAAAAAGATGAAAGATACATATGGCAGAAAGCATGAGTTCTGTGGGGAGGGGGTGGGGAACAAGGAAGGGGGAATGGATCTAAATTTGATTCAGAAATCTTGTATGAAATACACAAAACCTCAATAAAAAAATAAAATAACAGGATCGTGAGGAGAATAAATCAAATACTATCCACCACAAAAAAAGATCTGCCATATAGAGATGAGCAATGAAGGAGCTCTTCAAATGTGGTGCCCCTTTCAACAGTCTGTTCCTCATAGATTGTGTGAAAGGCATGTCCTCTAATTGAACTCTCTGCAAGAGCAGTCAGTGCTTTTAACCACTGAGCCATGTCTCCAGCCCAATATTAGAAATCTTGAATAGGAAATCTAGTTCCAGATACCACCAAGTCCACTAGAGAAATTCATCTTTACAATTTTTATTTTCCTAGAACCACTGTTGATACCACAATCTGTATTTAATAGTTCTAGAGGAACAGATCCAAAACAAAGGAATATATGTGAAAAATGGATTTACTAGATTGGCTTACACAGTATGGTCTGATTGTTCAACAGTAGCTGTCTTGGCACTGGAGAGGCTGAGAGTCAGAAACTGATCAATTCACAAGGTTAAATGCTTCAACATTCTCCATCTGGTACTGAAGACCTGGACTTTTCAGTCCATGTTAGAAGGTTTAAAATGCCGAGCTATGATTTCAGACAAGGGTGGCAGTAGCAGTGGTGACAGCAGTGGTGGTGGCAGCAGCAGCAGGGCCAGTGAACTTGTGGACACCAGCAAGACACAAAGGCGAGCTGGCAATGCAAAAGCTGTTCACTCAGATGTCATACTTGGGGACTGCCAGGAAGTGCCACCACATTTTAGGTGGGTCTTCCCACTTCAAATGACCTACCCAAGAAAATCCTTACAGATGTGCTCAGAGGTCTGTTACTTAGTTGATTACAGATCCAGTCAAGCTGACAACCAAGATTAACTACCACAATACACCAAAACATTCTACTGATCATTAATATTATTTATAAGCATGGCACAGGCACTAACACTATTGTGAGATTCAACACACTTCACATGCATCTAGGGAAATGCCCTAATGACGTCCCCATTTTGTACAAAGAATATACATTTAAGCTTTGCCAACCTTATTATTTTGGATTATCTTTAGTTCTAAGTGTGAGAAGCTCTGATCACCAAAACTGCCCTGAAATGAGGCAGCCAGGGAGGAACTCAACAGGCTTTGACTGTTCACAGGAGGGAACAACTGTTCTTCTCCTTTTGAATCTGTTCCTGAAAAGAGAAATCAGAGTTCAAAATCTGCAGAGAATAACAACACCCAAATCATATCACCATGCTATCATCAAGAAAACAACAGCAAGAGCTGGTGAGGATTCCAGGCAAAAGGACCCTGACACAGTGCTGGAGGACATGCAAATCAGAAGAGCTACTATGGAAATCAGTTTGCAGGCTCCTCAAAACATGAAAAACAGAAGTTCTACATTATGTAGCCATATCATTTCTGGGTATCAAAGAATCAAGTCTGCATACCATAAAAAAACCCTGTATAACTATAGATAGCATGGCACTGTTCCCAGCAGCCAAATTATACAGTCAGCCTAGATATCCTCCAATAGATAAATGGATTTGAAAAACAGTTGGGGGGCTGGAGAGGTGGCCTAGCGGTTAAGAGCGCCGACCGCTCTTACAGAGGACCCGGGTTCGATCCCCAGCACCCACATGGCGGCCGAGAGCCGTCTGAAACTCCAATTCCAGGAGAACTCCAGTTCCAGGGGAATCCGAGACCCTCTTCTGACCTCCGCGGCATTGCACGACACGGGTGCACAAACCTGCATGCAGACAGTACATTGATACACATACCGAAATAAAATTTATAAAAAAAAAAAAAAAAAAAAAAAAAAAAAAACATTGATGGAACGCCTGGACTGTGGTGGCTGCATGCCTTTAATCCTAGCACTTGGGAGGCAGGAGTAATTACTCTTGAGTTCAGGGCCAGCAGGGTCTACAGAGTGAGTTCCAGACAGCTGGGGGCACAGGGAAACCCTGTCTGTTCTCAAAAAAAAAAAAAAAACAGTTGGAACACATATATATACATATATATATATATATATATGTCATTGAATAGTACTGATTTATAAACAAGATTAAACATAATATTGCAGGAAATGGATAAAAATCATCCTATGTGAAAAAAACTGATTCAAATAGATAAATAGTACATATTTTGTCTTGTATCAAATCTAGGGAGGGTAAGGACAAGAAATTAATGGGGAAATATTAGGGATGTAGAAGGAGAATGGAGAAAGGTGGAGGGGAAGACAGGTAATAAAGGCCAATATAATGTATGACTTTAATCCAAAGTTCTTCATATGAGCAAATGGGAACATTATAGTTAAATCCTTTATTTTTATAGATATTTTATTTTAAAGATATTTTATAAATAACAAAGATCATTATATTCACACACTGCAAAGTAAACTTCCTCTTCATTTCTAAAATATGATTTCTACTAGTTTTCTGAGCACTCTTCCTTGGCCTCTTAAATGTTTCAGCTGTAACTGCAATCACAATGTTACCTTAGTAGACAATACAGGGCCTTTGGAGCCATAAGCAGAACATCAGAAAATTTGTCTTATAGAAATACTTTCAGCTTCAACCATGTAATGTGACCATTACATATATGTAAGCAGGATGATAAATGCCCAGTTAGAAGAGTGATACAGGGGTTCCCAAACTCAAGAAAGATGTGTGATTGGAGAACTTCATATAGGCCTACTAAATTTTGAAAGGGGCACTAAATGAACAAATTTGAGGAGCTCTGGCAATTGAGTCACCCAGTGCGCTGTCTCCTAGACTGAGATAGGAAGAAGAGAACAGGAAAGTGGCTAAAGCCAGGGCTAAGTTAAGTGACTGTAGTTAGTTGGAACTTGAAAAGATAAAGACCTATAGAATACTGCAAAAATAAACCACTGTGGCCTATATTAGGTAAGAGAGACTTACCAGATGTTTACCCAGAAATTATATCCTGGTGGGTTTTTGTCTCTCAGGAATTACAATTTCCTTCAGTAGAACGACACTAATAGAGCTGAGTGATGGTACATGTCTTGGGGTAACCTCAGAATTGGGGTGCTAAGGTGAGAAGATCAAGGCTAGCCTGAGCTGTATAAGGAGATCCCATCTCAAACTAACAACAGATAAGGAAAAAGGTAAGAGTACAGTTTTGTGTCGTTAAACACATAACATGTAGCATATACATTGCACTTTGTGTAGAGCTTCAATTATTTGCTCCTGGGTTATGAGTGTTATAATTCGGGAGCTTTAGAGCACAGTCTCTTTGTACTAAGCCTTTAGCAATCACAGACTGGCAGAAATAGAAAGGGAATAAAAAGGACTAGAGAGATGGCCTAGCGGTTAAAAGCACCGACTGCTCTAGCAGAGGACCCGGGTTCGATCCCCAGCACCCACATGGCGGCTGAGAACCATCCATAACTCCAAATTCCAGGAGAACTCCAGTTCCAGGAGAATCGGACACCCTTTTCTGACCTCCACGGCATTGCACGACATGGGTGCACAAACCTACATGCAGACAGTACATTCAAATAAATAAATAAATAAATAAATAAAAATTTTAAAAAAAGAAAAAAAGAAAAGGAATAAAAAGAAAATGTCTAGATAGAAAAGTCCTTTACGTAGATCACATGAACTAACCTATCTGGCCATTGGATGAGAAAACTGGAATACACAGAATTACCTGAAGCTTTTGAAAGTCTTGTTTTCGCTGAACTTTTTCCTTCTTCAGCTTGTCATTCAACTTTTCCACACGGTCCTCTAAAATCTTTTCTTTCTGATATAACATTTCCATCGACAGTTTCTCCTCCATTTTTACATTGCTCTGTGCAGATTCAGCTTCTGTGGATTCCACTGAGAACAAAAAGGAAAAAGAAACATGATCTAGGATTACCATGTAACTTCTCCTCCTTCAAATGCCTAGTCATGGGGTCACTTTGTAGATGATCCCGACATCTCTTCTGAAGTGACCAGAGTTCCTCTGACATATTTCTCATGCTCAGATATGACTTAGGGAGTGAAGACTCTTCTTTGGTGTTCTTGTTGTAGTTCGAAAATCTGATGCAACTAAGCCAGCACCACGGAAGGAGAGGGCAGTAATCACCCCTGGGCTTCGCTGATAGAGAAGCTGCAAGCTCTGCTTACATGTTCACTCTTCACAGGGACAAAATATCGCTTGCCCCGCCCACTGGAGCTTCTACACTCTGAGTAATTGGAAAGACTAAGCTTCCACAGACAATGCAATGAAATACAGTGTGTTTTGACAAGTAGTACATAATAAAATGTAAACTTTGCAAGAGGAAATCTTCCTTTAATCTTAGCAGAAACATTACTCACTGACCCCCTTAATAGTAATGTTTGCTGAGTCTAAAGACTTTGTTTATTTGCATCTAATTTTTACACCCCATTCATAGCAATTAATATATTATCAATTACAAACTAATATGCAATATATAATATTAGAGTCTATAAGATATAATATAATCCTACAAATGTAATATGAAACTAACAAACAACTAATATAGATAAAATTTCTAAATTGCAAAGAGAAAACCATTCTCTAATTTAACAAAAACATTACTCACTGACCCTTAGTAGTGACACTCAGTTGGGCCTAAAGCCCTTGTTCATTTTCCATCTACTTTTCGCTTCCCATCTGATAACATAAATGAACCCTAAGATCAGATTCTGAGTCTAGCAGTAGGGTGTGGATGAAGAACTGCTAAACATATTATGTAATACATGATATTACTCACTTTGTATTTTCTCTAGAGGAAATGCACACAACGTCATACACAGAGTGCACTTCACCATCATTAAAAGCATCAGCAATACATGAAAGTAGCTTTGGTAGGTGACTTTCCACTTTCACTTCATTTTTACAATATTTATGGGTCAGTTTATGGGGCAGTGCATGTGCAAGCATGATGACCTCATGTTCAACTCAATTGTTTACAGTGTGGAAGCCAATCATTACACTTAAACACTGATGGGGGAACTATAGGGTAGGAAAATTTGATGGTGTATATTTAAAATTCTAATACATTTTTTGTTCATTTCTCTGTTTTTCAACTCTCTGTCCTGAATCTCTTTCTCATATTTTCTTCTTGCTTCTAAGAGTTCCTCTTTGAAATGCTGGTCCTAAAAAAGAGATATAAGAAATGACATGATAGAATTTCACACAAATTGATGTATAATTGTCAAATAATTTGTACTTTAATTATTTAAATTAATATCCTAATCAGATAAGAAACTATCCAAGGTAGTCTCCTGTCTTAAACTCCTGTTATGTTACTTTCTCTTGAGGCTTTTGTGTTTGCTATGGCACACTAACTCTTCTCTGTCTTCAGAATGTGTTTGCTGAGGGAATCTGTGAAATATTATGGTTATAGAGTTCTCCTTTGAGATCCTTGATTCAAATTTGCACAGTCATGCTGTGTAATTATAAGCTTCTTTTCCCACTTTGACTTCCTCTTCTATAATGCAGAGAGTCATGTCAGAATGACTTCCAATGGGAGAATTTCTCCATGATGCTAGGAAGCAGGCAAATAGTCTGATCATGGAATAGCATAAGCCTGAAAAATTCTGGAGGGATCATTAAGGAAAGAAAATTGGGGAGATCAGGACCACACTCCCCAGAATGCACTTCTGGTCAACATGCAGAATCTTAGAACAAGCAAGGTGTCTGCAGTGAGGGCACTGATCCAGGAACGCACACACAAGGAAGCCTTTTTCCCCATCAGGGTGCCCACAGAGCTAACAGTGGAGCTGCTCTAGTAAACACAAAATCGCTATTGATTTCACTTGGTGGGAACTACATGCTCGATCTTATTTGATCTCTTGTTCAATGTAATTTTCCTCTGGAAAAAAAATAGTTTCTGTGCCATTAGCTGGTGGTACATATATGTAATGCATATAAAGAATTTTGCCTAGGGCTTCTGATTAATAGCTACTATGTAAAGGATGATATAATAATGTAGACTCCATGGAGCATAGAGTCTGTTGTGGCCTTTAGCAACTCCAGATTTGTGTTGATAGAGAAATGAAAGACATAAAACTGTAGTACAGAATCTGGTTACAATAGTTCTTTGCCTAGACCAAGTGCACTTGTCTGTAACCAGTGTCTTTTATCCTTGGCTGTTGGTTATGAAAATTGGTACACTGTGATGAATCACCTGAAGTTCAAGAGTCATAGCTTTGTCTCGCTCTGCCATTGGCTGAGCTCTGTCCCGCTCCATCTTGTCATTAAATTGCTGCACATGTTTCTGATGAGGCCTGTCTCTATTTCCCAACTTCAACTCATATTTCTCTTGCATTTCCTCCAACCTTGCTGTAGTCTTTGAATATTCAGCTTTCATATGATCCACTGTGGAGGAAAAGGAAGGAAAAATATGTAGGCTTGCCAGGTTATCTCTTCCCTCTGAGACCTATCTGTCATGTTATTAATCGATAGATTGAATTGTAACATACAAATTCTTTCCTTGAAGGGACAATACTGCTTCTGACATATTACATGACTCTGAGACATGCCTTGTCCTTGCTATTCTTGTTCTAAGGTGAGCTATATTTGAGGATAACCACTAATTACTCACAGTCTCCTACATAGAGAGATGGTTCAATTGTTTCTTGTACATATACTTCTGTAGATGCTATATTTCCCCGAATTCTGTTCCCAAGTATCAAGCCATACATCATTTCTTAACTGTACATCAACCATTCACAGAAACCATTGTGCTCTGAAACCAGGGATTAACATTCCTTTAAATAGAATCATATGTGGTCTATGGACCATCAGCACTACTCATACTCAACTGTCCCTAAAGAATTGGTTAACTCTTCAGAACACACACGAATCCTTAAGTAAGAGCATGGGATTAAAGAGTCTAGAATATTACAAAGCCATAAGAAGAAAAATCTACTCTCAGCAGTTGGCCAATAGTTCTCTATTGTAACATGCATCTCAATCACACACTTTACAGTATCTCCAGCAGAAAATGTGGGGTTAATTTCAAATACAGGAAGAAGTAAAGTCCATAAAAATCATAAGAATGCAGATAAGAATGAAATTTAAAACTTCAGTTGGAAGGATGATTTTACAAGTGTTTCATTTTGCTAACTTGGGGCTCAACAGGAGTACAAATGTCATGACTCCAAGTGTAGTGTACCAGCAGTTGACATATGTTCTATAGTTCTTAAACTTGTTCCCTGATGGGAGGGTGTTACCTAGGAAACCCTTTTTCCATGAATTAAATTTGCATAGATTATTATTCTGTATGCATGTATGTGGTGTGGTGGGCACATGTGTGAACTCATCCCCAGGCTTTGCAGCAAGTGTTTTACCTGCTAAGTCGCCTTACCAGCCCTACAGTAGGAATTTTTATGTTCTAGCAATCATGGAAAAGCTAATACCTTTTTCTGCATTTCTCTTCTCCATATTCTTCATCTCTTTTTTAAGTTTCATGCTCTCTTCTTGGAATCCTTCCTGGAGTAGTTTTTTCTGTTCCTAAGAGAGAAAGAGAATACTAAATTACTAGAAAAAGAGTACCTAGCTTTGAAATTGATTTACTTTAAATGTCAATAATTCCTGAAGAGTCTTGACCATTGTTTTTTATTTTCTCACCACAAGTACAAGACCTGAGGGTGTGGGGGGAAGAAAGCATCAGGTCCCCTGAAGCTGGAGTTACAGGTGTTTGTGAGCCTCCTACATGGGCTCCTACAGAAGCAGCCAGGTCTCTTAAACACTGAGCCATCTCTCCAACCCCCTGGTGTCATTTTAAATGTAGAAACATATGTTTCTAAACTAGTATTGTTTTAATCTGAATATTTAAAAACTACAAATTGTTAAGCTTTTAATGACTTTTAAAAAATAAAAGAAAGCCTGTAAAGGACTTATACAATGCTTATCTGTGAAGGGCTGTGTTTGTAGTTCTTCAGGAAAATGAGTTTCACAGGTCTTTTCTTCTAAATGCAAATGACTTTTAATAAGTAGAGATACACATGGGTTGCCATGTAACCTTGAAAGACTATTAAAGAATTGTCACAGAATTCCCTATGCTGTATGCTTCTCTAACCCTGACAGAGCAGTTTCACTTTCAATTGGTCTTCCCATTAATTCAGAAATAAGAAAGATAAACCAACAGAATACCTGGAGTTTAAGAGTTAGGATCCTCTCATGTTCTGCTATTAACTGAGCCCTATCTTCCTCCATTTTCTTAGTCAACTGTTTCACATGCTCCTGATGACTCTCTTCTTTCTTTTCCAGTAGCTTCTCATTTTTCTTTTGTGTTTCTTCTAACAGTTTTTTAGCAGCAATTTCAGATTTATATTTTATATGTTCCACTGAGAAAAAGGTGGAAGAAATGTTAAGTAGGTTTGCGGTGGGAAGGTTCCGAGTGTGGATATCTTCTACCAATCCATGGAAGGAAGCCTTACACCATGCTATGGTATTAGATGGCGGGCCTTGCTGAGGTGATCAGACTTATATAGGGCTGTAAGAATAGAGCCCACATAATGGGCACAGTGTTGTTGTGAGAGGAAGAGACCAGACATCTCTCTGCCATGTGAAGATGCAGTGAGAAGACAGTCAGGGTACCAGAGAGAGTGTTCTTTACTGTCCTAGGACCCAGACTTTGGATTTCTGGTCTCCAGAACTATGAGAAACAGTAGTGGTATCAGCGAGGGAGGAGACAGTGGTGCCATCTTCCTCCTTGTCACTACTTGATAGAAAGAATTCCTGGGACCAGTTTTCCCTTGGAGTAGCTATAACATTAGTGGCTGCATGTACACTTGTCAGGAAAGACTTTGGGAGTTACAGTGAATTCTAGGATGGCTTAGTCGCCTTTTTAACCAACATGAATATTTACACTTTAACTGATTTGATGAGAATCTTGTCTTTTGGTTCACTCCTTACCTTCTATCTCTTTTTCTTTTTCAGTCAGATTTTTATCCATTTGTAAAATTACATTAGAAACATCCTGTTTTGATTGCAAATATTTCTGTAGAACTGCTCCAGCCTAAAGATCCAGAGAACATAGAGTTGTCAGGAGAAGTGGTGACATCATTTCTCCCTGTCTGTCTCTCCACCATCATACAGAAAATGCTCCTCTTGCCCAAGATGCTGTGCAACAGGAAAAGACAAATCCTCCAAGCCAACCAGTCAGAGCTCCCTGATACACAGTGTCCTTTACACTAGATTGCTTCTGGGAGAAAGAATCCTGTATTTGGAGCTCTTAGTCTTCTGATTTTATATGCGCTGAACTCACAGGAAGAAGAAACTCCTCTTGGAGAAATCAGTTCAGAGAGCAGTCATAGAAAGGAAGAAGAGAAGGAATTTAGAGTGCAAGGCAAGCATCAGAGAAAAAGACACTTTCTGAATGTTTAGCTTTAGCTCTACGTTAAAGCTAGTTTTATGGCTGAGCTAATAAATCATGTTCTTTACTTAGGCAACAGTCACTGGCTTATGTCTCTGAGACATCAAACGTTCAGTCATAAGAGTGCAGTCAGCTGGGCGTGGTGGCGCATGCCTTTAATCCTAGCACTTGGGAGGCAGAGGTAAGCAGATCTTTGTGAGTTCAAGGCCAGCCTGGTCCTACAGGGTGAGTTCCAGGACAGCTGGGGCTACAGGGAGACCCTGTCTCGAAAAGACAAAAAAAAAAAGAAAAAAGAAACTTATGCTAAGCCTGGAGGTCACTCTCTCTATCTTGAGGAGATGCAAAGGCTAATAAAATTTACCATGAAAAACCAAGGAAGGGTATACAGGTAACCAAGGTATTTATCTGTGTGTTCTGGGAAATGGCTGACATCACTCCTTGAAACACCTGTGACCATGGTACAAAGTGACTGCAGAGATTTCTATAAAGCACTTGCTCTCTTATTGAACTAAAAGATAAGAAGCTTGCTTTCTCAGACTAGTCTTAGATTGAAGGTTAATCCTTAGGTGAGTGCACCTTTTTTTTTTGTCTTTTCAGACATCTCCTGTACCAGTGTTGGACTCACCTGTGACATGGCCTGAATCAAGTGCTCTGCAGTGCTAGTTAGCATGAGCCAGTGACTGCTCAGACTGACGTTTGATGTCTCAGAGACATAAGCCAGTGACTGTTGCCTAAGTAAAGAACATGATTTGATTAGTCTCAGCCATAAAACTAGCTTTAACGTAAAGCTAGAGCTAAACATTCAGAAAGTGTCTTTTTCTCTGATGTTGCCTTGCACTCTAAATTCCTTCTCTTCTTCCTTCTATGCTGCTCTCTGAACTGATTTCTCCTAGAGGAGTTTCCTCTTCCTGCTGAGTCAGCCATATAAAATCAAAGACTAAGAGCTCCAAATACAGGATTCTTTCTCCCAGAAGCAATCTGTGTAAAGGACACTGTGTATCAGGGAGCTCTGACTGGCTGGCTTGGAGGATTTGTCTCTTCCTGTTGCACAGCATCTTGGGCAAGAGGAGCATTTTCTGGACGATGGTGGAGAGACAGACAGGGAGAAATGATGTCCATTCCCGCACTTGTTCTCTGGATCTTTAGGCTGGAGCAGTTCTACAGAAATATTTGCAATCAAAACAGGATGTTTCTAATGTAATTTTACAAATGGATAAAAATCTGACGGAAAAGAAAAAAGAGATAGAAGGTAAGGAGTGAACCAAAAGACAAGATTCTCATCAAATCATTAAAGTGTAAATATTCTGTCTTGGTTAAAAAGGCGACTATAGCCATCCTAGAATTCACTGTAACTCCCAAGTCTTCCTGACAAGTGTACATGCAGCCACTAATGTTATAGCTACTCCAAGGGAAAACTGGTCCCAGGAATTCTTTCTATCAAGTAGTGACAAGGAGGAAGATGGCACCACTGTTCTCCTGTCCCTCGCTGCATACCACTACTGTTTTCTTCATAGTTCTGGAGACCAGAAATCCCAAAGCCTGGGTTCTCAGGACAGTAAAGAATCTCTCTCCGCCTGCTTCTTCTCACTGCATCTTCACATGGCAGAGACGATGGTTACGAACGGTTACTCTTCCTTCCATTTTCTCATTTTATCACAAGACAACACTTTGTGCTGCCTTATGGAGTTCTCTGCCTATGGGTTACATCAAGCTGTTTCTTGAACTGGGGTCTCAAATGATCTTCGCTCAACTTAGGGCCTTCCCAAGAGCCTCATCGATCATTTCTGCTCACCATGCACCACAAGCTCCTTGCCTTTCCTCTATATTTTTTGCTTGTTAGTCAAATCACTAATAATGAAAAGCTAATTTGGATCACTCTCAGCAATGCCCCTAGAATGCCGTCCAGATGGAATACTGCTGCAATACACAATGTAGCGATTGACGAGTGATGCTAGAAAACTGGGCTATTCCTCGTGGAAAATAATAGTTCGGTAGTGATTGTCCATTGAATGACTCATGGAAATTCGCAGCGATGAAGTAATACTGGCAAATCGTTGGCGTTCCCACCCGCACCTAACTTTAACATTTTCTTCCACTCTTTTTCTCAGTGGAACAGTATAAAATATTTAAATTCTGTAAATATTGTGATTCACCTGCTTTTAACATAAATAAGACTACTGGAAAGAAACACAAAAGAAAAATATTAGTGTAAGACCTTATACATAGTGAAAAGAATTAAGAAAATTAGAAGTGTTCTCCTTAAAGCCAGCATGGAACTGAAATCACGCACCCACTATGTTTAGCTAAGAATAGTATTGGCTGCAGATGTCGAAAGTGTTTAATGATGGGTGAGGCTTCATAACACAGTTAATAAGCCAGAGAACAACCATGAATTTGAGTTTGTATCTATTCCTAACATCTATTTATTTATATGAACTCTCTAAGGGTATACAGTTTTGTACTGAATCATTTTGGTTTTATAATATCTCTTAATTCTTATTTTTCAACTGAATTTCCATGGGGCGTAATAAGACCAATTGAAAGTGAAACTGCTCTGTCAGGGTTAGAGAAGCATACAGCATAGGGAATTCTGTAACAATTCTTTAATAGTCTTTCAAGGTTACATGGCAACCCATTTTGATAAATCCTCATGCATACTCTCTATTTCTTAAAAGTCAATATTTATAGCCATTATTGCTTTTATGTTTACAGAGTAGAAAAGACCTCTGTTTGAAATTCCACACGGATTTAGTGCTATTGTGTGCCTATGAAAATAGTAATAGTTACTCTTACTAAAAACACTAGTGCTCTCTTCCTCTTCAGATAAGCCATTTGTATAAGTCCTTTATTCTCCTAACAGGAGCAGGATACTTTTTAACTTTTATATATATAAGGAAAAGTTCTAAAATTACAGAAACAAGCAGGTAGTACTGTAGCAATTTGTATGTTTGTTCTAGCAANCCTTGCTTCACATCTTCTTCTAGAGGTCTGAAAATATCCTGGAGTAATGCCTGGCAACAATTTGAGGATGCTTCCTCATTGCGTTTACAAACGTCATCCCACTTTTCTTCTAGCTGAGACTGCAATGTGAAAACAGAAGTTAAAGGAATAACCAGGAAAGGATGCTGGCCAGGTTCAGAATTTCTGCAGGGGCACCTAAAAATTGCAAAGTCTTCAAGACCTTAAGACAACTAAGGAGACTTGTAGACCTTCTTTTGAATTGGAGCTTCTGATGAAGTCTATTCTTTCTATAGGCAATGCTCAGAGCAGAGACTATATATGTAATCCTAGTCCAGGGTCTTTGCTTTTAAATTAGATTGCTGGTTCTATGAGAGGGATACAGACAGCAAATCACAAGAATATGAAGTTCATTGTGGGGATTCCATTTGCCTGGAGCACATAAGGAGTCAGCTGGCAACCCCCAGCCCTCAGGCCAGAGCCCTGCCAATGCCCTGCTCACTTTTGGAACCTGCCTGGCACCACTGCCTTTTATGCTTTGGGCAAAACATTGTCACATTCCTGTAGTGATCTGGAGTATATTCTGTAAATTCTGGTATGTGCCAACCCCCATTTGCACCTCACAAGACCGTAAAAATAAAGTTGAGTTATTCCGCCATGGAATTTCTCCTGGCTCCTTACTGAGTCCGTCCTTCCCCCTCTCTCCAGGCTTTCTGGTACCTTCTCCCTCCTCCTCCCTTCCACCCCTAGGACCTGGTATGCTGACCAGTGGACCAAAAAGCACCAGGGAATCTGCAGTCAGTAGCAGTGGTCAAGGGAGGAAGAACACCAGAAGGCTACAGCTCATCCCTTTAATATGGCAGAAATCATTATGATAACAGTAGGCATTTAGTTTGATTAAAAAATGAATTGTTGATTTTTTAATTGTTAATTTTATGCATTTAGATTAAGAACTGAATATTACAAAATGACTTCAATGAGTCATAAATATAAAATTATTTATTCTGATGATTATTATTCTAAAGAGGCAATTGTCAACATTTTCTCATTTTTTATTGTTTTTATTAAAGCTTTTTGCCTGTCATACAACATTTTTTAATCCAATTTAGACTCAGTCCCCCTTCCTTGTCCCTCCCCCAACCTGTGCTCATGCATTCTACCAAACATGTCTTGCATCTTTTTCTCAGTCTTTTTAAAGTTTTTCTATGCAGAGTCTTACTGTTTGGGGCAAAAGTTTGCTGTTTCAGTCAGTTCTTTGAACCAGTCCTTTCGTTGTTGTTGTTTCCTCCAAATTGTATTGCTCAAAAATATGCATATATATATATATATATATATATACACACACACATTCCACATATACCAAAATGATGATGTCTGAAGATAAACTGTTTTATTCCTAAACATGTTTAAGAATTCACATTTTTTCTTTAATGTTATATTACTCTAAAATGTGCATATATACTCACGACCGTATACGAAAAAAAATTACAGAATCTGAAAGTAAATGGTAGGTTAATTCTAGAGCCCCTTAAGTGGTTCACATTTTAACAGTATAGTTGCTTTCAGATAAAAAGAAATACAACATTAACATTGCTCAGTTTGCCCTACAGCTAGGGATTTGGTGTTAGCATCCACAAACCATTCTTTGGTTTTTCTGGGACTATGTTACTTCACTTAGCATCATGTCTTCTTGTTCCATCCACTTACCTGCAAAGTTCATGATGTCATCTTTCTTTAGCACTGCATAGAACTCCATTATGTAGATGTACCACATTTTCTCTATCCACTCCAGTAAAGGGGCAATTGGGTTAGTTCCACCTCTTCACTATTGTCAAGAGAGCTGCAATAAATATGGCTGTGCATGTATCTCTGCAGCAGGATGAGTCTTGTGGGTATATACCCAGGAGCGGTATGGCTGGGTCAGGTGGTAGGGTCATTTTGAGTCTTTTAAGGGTTCTCCACACTGTTTTCCATAGTGATTGCACAAGTTTACATTTCCACCAGCAGTGGATGAGTGTTCCCCTTTCCCCACAACCTCTCCAGCATTTGGTATCATTTGTTTTCTGGGTCCTAGCCAGCCTTATCAGAATGAGATGATATCTTAAAGTGGTTTTAATTTGTATTTCCTTAATTATTAAGGATGTTGAACACTTCTTAAGTTGTTTCTTGGCCATCTCTATTTCCTCACTTGTAAAGTCTCTGTTCAGCTCCTTACTCCATCTTTTTTTTTTTTTTTTTTTTGGTCTTTTTGAGACAGGGTCTCCCTTTAGTACTAGCTGGTCTGGAGCTTGCTATGTAGACCTGGCTGGCCTTGAACTCACAGAGATCCACCTGCTTCTACTAATTGAGTCATTTGTTTTCTGGCTCTTTTGTTTTTTGAATAATTTATATATTCTGGATGTTAAGCCTCTGTCAGATGTATCACTGGTGAAGGTTTCCTCCCACTCTGTGGGTTTTTCTCTTTATTTCTTTGATTGTTTCTTTCACTGTATAGAAGCTCTTAAGTTTAATAAGGTCCCACTTGTCAATTGAAACTGTCAACATTTTAAAAGCTATTAAGGGGCTAGAACACTGACTGATCTTGCAAAAGATCTGGGTTTGAATCCCAGCACCCACATGGTGGCTAACAATCATCCCTATTTCCAGTTCCAGGGGGGAACTGAGACCCTCTTTTGTTCTTTTGGAGCATTGCATGAAATAGGTGCACTTACATACATGCAGTCATAACACTCATACATAGAAAATAAAAATAAGTCCAAACTTAGCTCATACAATTATAGCCACCTCATATTTGATAAAGGGACCAAAAAAGCTCATTGGAGGAAAGATAGCATCTTCAGTAAATGGTGTTGGCAAAACTGGATCACCATATGTAGAGAAACAAAATTAAACCCCTATCTCTCACTCTGTACAAAAATCAACTCCAAATGGATCAAAGATCTCAGTGTGAAACTTGAAACTCTGAAGGTAATAGAAGAAAAATTTGGCAGCAATCTACAAGACATAGGCATAGGAAAAGACTTTCTAAATCAAATAGCAGCTGCACAGGAAATAAAGTCAACAGCAAACAAGTGGGACCTCATCAAACACACAAGCTTCTGCACAGCAAAAGAAACAATCAAGGAAGTGAAGAGAAAACCCACAGAGTGGGAGGAAATCTTGACCAGTGATTCATCTGACAGAGCATTAACATCAAGAATATATAGACTACTCAAAAAACAAAGAAGGAAACAAATGACTCACTCAAACAATGGAGTAATGATCTGAACAGAGACTTCACAAATGAAGAAGTAAAGATGGCTAAGGAACATCTTAAAAAGTGTTCAACATCCTTAATAATTAAGAAAATGAAAATTAAAACCACTCTAAGATATCATCTCACTCTGATAAGACTGGCTAAGATCAAGAACACAAAAGACATCAAATGCTGGAGAGGTTGTGGGGGAAGAGGAACACTCATCCACTGCTGATGGGAATGTAAACTCATACAACCACTGTAAAAAGCAGTGAGGAAAAACCTTAAAAGACTCAAAATGAGCCCACCACCTGACCCAGCCATACCACTTCTGGGTATATACCCACAAGACTCATCCTACTGCAAAGATATATGCACATTTATGTTTATTGCAGCTCTTTTCACAATAGCAAAGAGTTAGAACCAACCCAAATGCCCCTCAACTGATGAGTAGATAACAAAAATGTAGTACATCTACACAATGGAGTTCTATGCAGTGGTAAAGAAAGATGATATCATGAGGTTTGCCAGTAAATAGATGGAACTAGAAACGCTTTATGTTAAGTGAAGTAACACAGTACCCCCCAAAACAAACAGGGAATGGTTTCCCTCATTTGTGGATGCTAGTACCAAATCCCTCAATTGGAAGAAAAGCTGAGCAATGTTATTATTTTATTTCTTTCTATCTGAAAGCAACTATGATGTTATAATGTGAATATCCTAATGAGCCCTAGAATTAACTTACCACTTACTTTCAGACATGGTAATTAATGTATATGGGGGAAGGTATATATTCATATTTTGGAGTAATATAAAATTAAAAGAAAAAAACGGGAACCCCTAAACATAAAAAAGTGACTTCTGGATGCTGAACCTTCATCACTGATGAAGAGTTCTACTCTAAACTTGTTTTGGAATTAACCTAGAGTTTATTTTCAGAGTTCGTAATTTTGGTATATGTATGGAATATATATATATATATATATATATATATATATATGCATATTTTGGAGTAATACAAANTATATATATATATATATATATACATATATATGCATATTTTTGAGTAATACAAAATTAAAGGAACAATAATGACAAAAAAGACTTGTTCAAAGAACTGAACAAAACTGTAAACTTCTGTATCAAAAAAATTAAAAAAGACTGAGAAAAAGATGCAAGATAGGACTTAACTATGGAAGAATTCATGAATTCTGGTCAGGAGGGCATGGATGGGGTAACAGGTCTAAATTTGATTAAGAAATGTATGAAATACAGAAAAGCTCAGTAAAAATTAAGAAAATAAATAATTAAAACAATTTTAAAAGCTATTAAGAATGGTCTGCTTCCAAATAAATATACATTTCATTTCCTACTAGGACCTTGCCTTACACAACATTAATCCTTAAAAAGTTGAGAGGAAAATTACCTGTAATTTCATTTGAAAGAAATGGTCTTTGTCTTTAAAGGAGGACTTGAAGAAGATTTCTATGGCCTCTTTCTCACTGATCCTGTGAGAATCCAGCAGCTCCTGGATGGTTTCCGTGGGCAGCTGCACCTTCTGACCCATCTCTTTGTCATAGTGTTCAACTGCCTTTTTCACTGCAGCTGAGTTCTCTTGCTGAGCTAAGATAGAGACTGCATTCTCCACACAGGGCAGGTCTCCACTGCTAATGGCTTCCACATAGGTCAGCACTAGTTTCTCTAGACCTTTCAATAGGGAACAAATGATGAGATATACTTTAGAATGAAGAAATTCCTCCCTTCTGTGTAATTATGAAATGGTCTTTGACCAGCCATTCACATCTTCAATGGCATGAGCATTGTTGACAAGTCTGGTACTCTGACACTGAAACACGTTATTCTTTAAGGAAACCCAGACATACCACTTTCACAGTGGTGAGTGCAAGTCCCTGTTGCAGATAAGACAGGCCTGTGTATATTGTACATGAATCTCTTTTGCACCCAATGTCTGTAGGCTAAGAATATCACATCTTGTCTTTATATCTATAATCAGTCTTCTGTATCACGCCCATGGTAAGCCTTTGATGAAATATGTGTGGGACAAATAAAAGATTCATAAATAGTTCTAACTTGGTTCATTCAGTTTTGTCTTACAGAACTTTGTGAGATGAACCAATTGTTCCATGTTCCTAGTTGCAATGGCAGTAAACATGAAAAATGCTCACAGATTCCAAGAAATAAGGCCATGTAATATGGTTTTAATTTTACTTAATTTTTATTTAAACTTAAATAATTACACTTCCATTTGATGGCCACCAAAATGACCCCACAGTCAACTTTGGTGAGATGGCATTAAGAACAGAGCTGCTTAAACTTGTTTTTTGCTCTTTTCCACATAAGACATTGGTATAATGAAAAACTGTTAGATGTTAAAATTGTGTCAAAATTAGCATGAATATCTGTGGCCCCTAAACTTCTGAAAGCTAGTGAAAGGAAGACTGGGAAGGTGACTCACGTGAGCCATTGACCACAATGCTTCCTGGCAGAGATTTGGCCTTAGAACAGTTAAAGATATAAGAGCAGAATTTGGCCACTTGCTGCAGAAACTCAGGATAGATCTCATCTTCTTGCAGGGTCTGTAGTTCACGGAGCTTCTTCCACTCCGTGGGTGGATAAAAGACAAAGCATTTCTTCTTTGGGAAGAACTTTCGAATACAGAGTCGGGGCAGGTTGTATTGTTCATTTTTTTCTGAAGTACCTGGAAAAATAACACTTTTTAAAGGAACGTGAACAGCTAGCAGAAGGGTTAGTGTGCCATTTGTGAATATCTTCAACCAAATGTTCCCTCTACTCATATTCTTCAGTCCTGTGCAGCTTCACCAGACCTAAACAAGGAGATGAAATCAATCTAATAACAGGACCCAAAAAGGAGAACCAAAGAATCCTGCAGCCTAATGCAGCTAAAATTAATCATACAAAGCTTGAAACTAAATAAGAATTATTTCTTAGTAATAGGAGCAAGAAGTAGAAAACAATATAAGCAACTGCACAAAAATTAATTCCTGGCATTTTTTTATGTGTTCCAATCACCAAACATGGTACCTCCATTGAGCTTCAGGGAATTCTCCAGGTACTCATCTGCTGTGAGACGCTGTCCATCTACTTCCAGATCCAAGGTCATATCTCTCAGAGCCCACACAAAGTCTGGGAAGAAGCCAACAAAGTCAGCTGAATCATCCACTCCAAACTGGTCAGGGGAGGACCTTGCTCTGATTCGTGTTGTCAGCTCTGTCATGAAGCTGAGTGGCTGAGGAAAAGTGGTGAGATGAACACGGTCCCTGACCCTCTCCTCCCGTTTTGGTCTCATCCGTTCCCACGAGGACTTTGCTGACCCTCTCCTCCCGTCTTAGTCTCATTCGTTCCCACGAGGACTTTGCTGACCCTCTCCTCCCGTCTTAGTCTCATCCGTTCCCACGAGGACTTTGCTGACCCTCTCCTCCCGTCTTAGTCTCATCCGTTCCCACGAGGACTTTGCTGACCCTCTCCTCCCATCTTAGTCTCATCCGTTCCCACGAGGACTTTGCTGACCCTCTCTTCCCATCTTAGTCTCATCCGTTCCCACGAGGACTTTGCTGACCCTCTCCTCCCGTCTTAGTCTCATCCGTTCCCACGAGGACTTTGCTGTTTGACTCATGTCAGTTCATCAGCGGGTATACACGATCTCCCCTTGCATCTGGTTTATTTTGTTTGTCTTTTGACAATGACTCTGCTCCAGTCACAGGCTGGGATGTTCTGCACCACAGAAAGGATACTGCAGTTGGTCCATGGCCTGCTGGTTGATGGCTCCCATGCTATTGTACACGAAGTTGCTGCTCAGCAGTATCGCCAGGGCGAAGATCCAGCAGTCATTCTGGTTGTCTCCCTGGAAGTGGGAACAGGTAAGGCAGGGATGTGTTTTGTTCCTATGTCACTTTCCAGATGAGTAGTAACAAATGTGGGCTCATTTAACTAGAATTTTCCTAGAGTAATTAATAAAACCTATGTGAGCTTATAATCTATAGGAGGCTGAAATCTAAACAAAAATAATTATGGATTCCACTTGAGCTTTCAATACTTTTAGTCAGATTTGAGGTTTACACTCATTCTCATTAGACATTCTTATGATCGCTGGTGGGTAATTGCAAGAAGGATGGCGAAAGTTATTAGATATTCTGAGACTTCAAATATACTTTAGATCTGGATATTTTTCTTGTTTTCTAATAGCAAGGTGGACTTGCATGTGAGATATAATAGTTGTAGCTGTTTTATCTCACTGCATTCTTTTTTCTAGTGCTAGAAATGGAAACCAGGACTCAGGCAGCTAATCAAGCACTGAGGGAGACACATGCTCAGTCTTTGAGAGTTCCTTGTTCCTTATTTACTTCATTTAATATTAAAGCAATGCCACCAGGGAAATAAATAACTATTCAATCCATTTAGTGTGGATCCTTAAGCTGCACTAAAAGAAATTTACATTTTTTTCTTAAGACTCTGGAGTGAAAACAATGTTTCAATTTATACACAAAATCATCAGCCTTCAAAACTTAAATCCTTACCTGAAGTTCTCTGTAAAGTAAGACCCATAAGCTGGGCATGGTGGCACACACCTTTAATCTTAGCACTTGGGAGTCAGAGGCAGAGGAATCTTTGTGAGTTCAAAGCCAGTCTAGTCTACAGAGTGAGTTCCAGAACAGCCAGAGCAACAGGGAGTCTCTGTCTTAAAAAGACCAAAATAAATAAATAAATAAATAAATAAATAAATAAATAAATAAATAAATCCCACGACACTGACACTGAGTTTACTTTAGATACTTTTGTAATGTTAGGCACTTTGCCTAACTTACAGCCTGATATTGATAATTTGAATGCTGTGAACTTTGCTCTTCTATGATTCTGTGTTATGAATATTTTCCTTGTATGGTAGCTACATTTGGCCAAAAGACACACAGTTAAAAATGAAGAAGATCTATCCTGCTTAGCTAGTCAGAACCCACCTACTTGGTTACCATCTTCCTGCTCTGGGACTGGGCTTCTTCTTGCTGATGGAGACCTCCCAACTAGCCTGGCCCAAAAACAGCTACTGGTGGACCAGGAAGACCCTGGCAAGATAATCAAATACTCACCTCCTCCGTGGTCAACTTCTGGCTCCAGAACTAGGCCCGGAAAGTTCTGCTCCAACTCTAAAGGAGCCTGGTCAGCTAACTAAAAGCAGTCCAACCTGCTGTCATCCCCACACTCACAGTCCTAACTATGATTGCCCACCTTGCACATGGGAGCAGCCTGAAGCCTTCACATACCTCCAATCAAAAGTTAAAAGTGAGAACCTGAGCATAGACCAACTAATTATACATATCTGAGGAGAATGCAAACAAGCTACAAGAACAATAAAAAAAAAAGCAGAGCCAAGTTCCAATTCGACAAAGACAGAGCTAGAACTTCAGATCAGATACACAATCAACAAAAGAAGTTGATATACCTATGTTATAATGCAAAAATACAAGTAATATGAAAAACTAAGATAATATGTTTTCATCAAATCCCAACAGTCATATTACAATGAGAAGTACTCAGAAGAACCCCAGGATACAGACTTTTTAGAAAATCATAAGCACAATTAAAGAATTCAAGGATTTGTGTGTGTGTGCGTGCACGCACGCGTGCACACGTGCATGTTGACAGGTTCTCCGTAGTCCCAGCCCAACTGGAAATCATTACATGAACCAGGCCGGCCTGTATCTTACAGAGATCTGCCAGCCTCTGCCTCCCAAGGGCTGGGATTAAAGGTACATACCACCAATCCCAGTATGGAATTCAAGGATTTTAAAGAATACACAAAGAACTCAAATAATTCAGAGGATAAGAGGAAACTGATTGAAATTCAAGAAAATACAAATACACAGCTGAGTGAAATGACAAAGACAATTCAGATTTTGAAAAAGTAAATTCACAGAAGAGCTAGAAATATGGAAGGAAACTCAAGTTGAAATGAAGAAGCAACTGAAAAACTGGAGAACCATTTGAAACGACAGGGGAAAGCCTCACCAGCAGAATGAATTGAATGGAGAAAATGAGTGTCTACCAGACGCCCAGCACCTAAGTGACACATCTGCAATGCAACCTCCACACCCAAGGCTGAGGGAACATAGCAGAGCAGGGGTGGAAACACTGTGGATGCATTTTTCAACTCTCATCAGTGAAACTTTCTCATGCAAGAAATGGTGACTAACCCAGAAAGCTACAACTAGCCAAGTGTAGAGAATGAGAGACTGCAGAGAGCTTAGCCCAGGTTAGACCACTTATTTCAAACCTCTGCCACCCAAGGGACCATTGCAGAAAGATTGTAAGAACCAGAAGTGGTGGATGAAGCTAAGTTTTCCAGACAGCTGTCAGTTACCTATATTAAGTAGATCGATGACAACAACACGCACAAGACCCAGACAAACACAAGCAGACAAAATTCTAGTATAAAAGTGGGTAAGAAGCCCCAACCTTGGCTGAGGATCTGCTCGGGAGAGAGAGTTGATTTTCTTTAAAGGGTGAAACTACATAGATTAACCAGGATCCAGTGATGGGCCCACATCAAGGGACAGTTGGAAACCCAAACTTGACTTGATTGGCCTTGATATATATGAGAGAGTACAGGAAATCCAATGAGGAGGCTATAAGAAGGGATGGAGTCTAAAATATGATCAAACTATATTGTATGAAATTCACAAAAATTCAATGAATACAAAGTAATTATTAAAAAGAAGTAAATAACAGATAAAAATATTTGAAGCCAGGCGTGGTGGCACACGCCTTTAATCCTAGCACTTGGGAGGCAGAGACAGGCAGATCTTTGTGAGTTCAAGGCCAGCATGGTCTACAGAGCGAATTCCAGGACAGCTGGGACTACAGGGAGACCCTGTCTCGAAAAGACCAAAAAAACAAACATATCTGAAAAGCCTGAAAATATTAATCCTATTTCAGGTCACTGTAGACTATTAAGATAAAGATTTAATACTAAGAGAGAAATATTAAAAATTAAATGTGTTCTTGGGGAAGCATTCAAGAGATGATCAACCTCTATCCACTGAGAAGGAAGACCTGCCCCAGGCTGTTGCTGCCCACTGCTGCCCTCTCCTACTCTGCTGTCAATCACTTACACTAAAGAAAGAGCTGAAGACCTTGCTCACAAACAGCATTTCTCCCCAGAACAGGACACTCCCAGTTCACCACTTCTCCATGCTTACTTTGATTTAGGACCACCTAGGAGACACAAGTCTGGGAGTGTCTTTGAGTAAGTTTCAGAGTAGATTAACTGAGGAGGGAAGACCCACCCTGAATCTGGTTAACACCAGGATCCCATAGGCTGAAGTCATGAACTGAATAAAAAGGAAAAGGTTCACTGAGCCCTGATGTGTGTCTCTTTCACTTCCCTGCAGTGGATACAATGTGACAACCAGCTCCCTTACATGCCTGCTACAGTGTCTCCCCTGCTTTCACGCACTGTACCCTAAAACTGTGAGCCAAAATAAGTCATTTCGCCTTTAAAAACTGAAAAGATGTGTTACGTTTAAATTCAAGGTTGTGTCTGTAAACTGCAAAGCATAAAGTGTATTCATAAATTAGGGGCTGAATCCCAATTCTTACTTTCTCAACATCTCCCAGGCCCTCTGTGTCCAGCAGAACTAGGGTATGGTCTGGCTTCTGGGGATGACGCACACACCACATCCAGATTCCCTTGGTGTGAGACTGCACGGTGGAGCCCAGAGAGAAGCCTGTAAATTGTAAAAGAATAGAGAGATTTAGTAGCAGGTGCTAAAGTAATTCAGGTTAAAAAATTAGCATCATCAGGGTCAGCAGAGCTAACTGAAACCAAAGCTAGCATGCTAGCATTGATCTTTAAAACAAAAAAAAAAATTAATACAAATCACAATATTCAGTACCTGAAAACATTCAATAAATTAGAAGTAAAAGAAAACTATCTCAATGGAATAAAGGCCATATTTGAAAATCTGCGCCAATAGCTCATCCAGTGATTAAAGATGGAAAGTTTTTTCTTCTCAGATCAGAAAATGTAAAAAGATGCATAACTAGCCAAGAAAAGGAAATGGCAGGTGCCCAAATAGGAAAGAAGAAGTAAAATTATCTCTTCTTACAGATGGAGAAATCTGAATGTAGAAAACCTTAAATATCCCACAAAAATATTACACAAAATAAAGCAATCCAACAAAGCTACAGCTTTTAAAATTAGCATTTAAAATCATCTCTATTATTTCTATAATTGGTTCTAGTTTTATGCAGTAATAATAAATCACCTATATAAGAAATTAAGGAAATTATAATCCTGTTTATAGTGATATCAAAAGAATTAACTACTCGGGACTATACTTCCACAAGAGGATAAAAATCTGCACACTAAAAACTATAACTTGTTGAAAGAAATTATAGAACACACAGATAATTACATATCTAGTGTTCATGTCTTGGAAGAAATAGCTATCTTCGAATATCAGTTGTATTTGAAGTGCTGTGGAGTCTTGCTAGGTTACTCAAGCTGTTCTTGAACTGGGGGCTCAAATGATCTTCCCACTTTAGCCTCCCAAGAGCTAGGACTTCTGCCCTGCACCACAGTCCTTGCTTTCCTTATATTTTGCTGTTGTCAAATCATAGAAACAAATTGTAGAATGGTGATGGAAACTGGCAAATGGAGAACTACTGAATAATGGTTACTTAGTTTATGCTGCGGAAAATGGAAAATATCTGGAAATGGGTTGATTCAATGACTATACAATGAAGAAAATTAATTCAATGCCACACAATTGTGTGCTTTAAAATGGTCATAAGAGGTCATTTTATTAATTATATTTTATGATATTAAAAGTATACAATTTGAAATCATTTTAATCTTAAAAATCGATAGAAACTTGTTACAACATGAACTTTCAATACATGCTTTACAGGTTATCACAGGTTGTGATGTAAATTAGTTATCTTTATAAATTCTCCTTTCTTTCTAAGACAGGAGTGATTTAACCTTTTAAAAGGAAATCTAAGACAGAGTAAGGGCTGCTAGCTGCTATGGAACTAACTTGCCTCTGGAATAGGATGAAGATAAAAGTCTGACTTTGAGTAGAGGATTACCTTTCAGCGTTCATCCTTTTCTCTGACTTCCTGTCCTCATACCCTGTGCTGGAAGCTGACAGTGTGGGTGCACAGAGCAGACTCTGCACAGCTGTGCTGCTGCACTCACCTGTGTCCTTCCCAGCCAGCTTGTTCATCAGGTAGGATTTGCCTGTGCGGTAGAGGCCCACTATGGCCACCACCACCACAGGCTGTGTGATGGCTGACAGGATCCCCAGGGCCTCCTGGTTAGGTCTCAGCTGCCCTTTCACATTCTCAATGAGGCATATGGGCTCTGGCATGTGGACCTCTGAGGCCATGTCCACTGGGGCCCCGTGGCTGCAAGGAAAGATGTGTAGTCAGAATTTCTTTCTCTCAGAAAGTGGTGCTGTATAGTCATACAACATGAACAAATGTTGTGTGTGTGGCACTGAAGAGGTAAGGGAAAATCTGTACTGTTGAGAAGGTTATGGAAATACTATAAATGTAGTTGAAAAAAATGTTAGTGTAACAATGAATTGTCAGCATTCAACCACTCTTACAACCCAAATTTTCCATTTAGCTTAAGGAGGAAATTTTTCTTTTGTTTTCTTATTTTAAAATTCATCAAGAAAACAAAAAATACCAAATGCTGGACAGGTTGGGGGGAAAGGGAAACACTCATCCACAGCTGGTGGGAATGTAAACTCATACAACCACTATGGAAAGCAGTGTGGAGAACCCTTAAAAGACTCAAAATGAGCATTACCACCTGACCCAGTCATACCACTCCTGGGTATATATGCACAAGACTCATCCTACCTCAGAGATATACATGCACATCCATGTTTATTGCATCTCTCTTCACAATAGCAAAGAACTGGAACCAACCCAAGTGGATAAAGGAAATGCAGTACATAGAACAATGGAGTTCTATGCAGTGGTAAAAACAAACAAACAAACAAAAAAGATGACATCCTATTGTAGGAGCCCTCCACAGGCTCCGTAGAGTTTGATGTGGAGTTATTCTGTGCTTTTCCCATATTGTTCTTTTATTGTGCTCTCAGCATGTGGTTTCTTCCTACCACAGAGATATATGTACAGCCATGTTTATTGCAGCTCTCTTCACAATAGCGAAGAGCTGGAACCAACCCACGTGCCCCTCTACCGACGAGTGGATAGAGAAAATGTGGTACATCTACACAATGGAGTTCTATGCAGTGGTAAAGAAAGATGACATCATGAAATTTGCAGATAAATGGATGGAACTAGAAGATTTTATGCTAAGTGAAGTAACACCATCCCAGAAAAACAAAAGATGAATGGTATCCTTCATCTGTGGATACTAGTACCAAGTACCTAGTTGTAAGACAAACTGAACAACATTAATGTTATATCCCTCATGATACAAAGACAACTGTGCTCTTGCAATGTGAATCCCTAAACAGGTTCTAGAACTGACCTAACATTTATTTTTCAGACCCTTGGGTTTTCGGTACATAATGGATGGTATGTGTGCATCGTTTACAGTAATATGGGATTAAAATGGAAAGATGGAAATTAAGAAATATGCTATGGAAAAACATACAGTTTGTTTCCAAATGATACAATTTTAATATAGGTGCAATGTATCGGGCTGGTGCAACTTAGCCTTTCTGGGTGCTTAACAACCATACTTAATGCCCATACCAATTTGGCTGAGGAGCCTAAGGAATAACTTTGTTCCTTGCCCTCAGAGGTCAACCAAGTCTTAGGGGATTATGCATGGGGGCACCTCTTGAAATGCCCTACAGACATGGGTCACCAGTCTTCCTGTTCAGGGAGGTCTTGGAGAGCCCCTGATGGGACTTCAGCCAGTGTCCAGTCTACAGAGAGGAAAGTCTGCGCATGCTTCAGAAAAGGAAGCCTGGTCTAGCAAGACCTGCTTTTGTCCTCGAGTGGATGGAACTGGTAAATGATAAGCTGAAAGGAGCAAGGGACTCCCACCCTCCTCTCCCCTCCAAAAAACAAAACAAAACAAAACAAAACAAAAAACCAAAATAACAAAAAAAAAAAACAAAAAAAAAAACAAAAAAAAAAACGCCGAGAGACCCCTGAGGACTAGATCCTCAAATGATCTTTAAAAAACAAAAATCTTGCTTCCTCTGCCCCTGCTCGCCAGAGTCTGTTTGCGTCGACTGACCAGAGTCGGAGAATCCCGCCTCGAGCCCTCCGGACTGTCCGAGCACCTTTCAGCCCTTTGAAATCATGTCCCTGCATCAGTTTCTGCTAGAGCCAATCACCTGCCATGCCTGGAACTGGGATCGGACCCAGATTGCCCTTAGCCCGAATAATCATGAAGTGCACATCTACAAGAATAATGGGAGCCAGTGGATGAAAGCACATGAACTCAAGGAGCATATCGGACACATCACAGGTATTGACTGGGCTCTCAAGAGTGACCGCATTGTCACTTGTGGGGCAGACCACAGTGCCTATGTCTGGAGTTAGAAAGATGGCATCTGGAAGCCAATGCTGGTGATCCTGAGGATTAACCGTGCAGCCACTTTTGTGAAGTGGTCCCCACTAGAGAACAAGTTTGCCGTGGGAAGTGGAGCCCGGCTCATTTCTGTTTGTTACTTCGACTCTGAAAATGACTGGTGGGTGAGCAAGCACATTAAAAAGCCGATTTGCTCCACTGTCCTCAGCTTGGACTGTCATCCCAACAATGTTTTACTGGCTGCAGGCTCCTGTGACTTCAAATGCAGAGTGTTCTCCGCCTACATTAAAGAAGGTGAGAAGCTAGCCAGCACGCCCTGGGTCAGCAAGATGCCTTTTGGTCAGCTGATGTCTGAGTTTGGAGGCAGTGGCACTGGTGGCTGGGTACATGGGGTCCGTTTCTCTGCCAGTGGGACCCGTCTGGCCTGGGTCAGCCATGATAGTACCGGGTCGGTTGCTGATGCTTCAAACAGTGTGCAGGTCTCAACTCTGAAAACTGAGTTCCTGCCACTCCTGAGTGTTTCATTTGTCTCTGAGAACAGCGTGGTCGCTGCTGGCCATGACTGCTGCCCAGTGCTCTTTAACTATGATGACTGTGGCTGCTTGACCTTTGTCTCCAAGCTCGACATTCCAAAACAGAGCATCCAGCGCACCATGTTCCAACATGGAACGCTTCCAAAACATGGACAGAAGGGCTATGACTGAGGACGGCAACACAGCCTTGGAGATGCTGCACCAGAACAGCATCACTCAAGTGTCTATTTATGAGGTGGACAAGCAAGATTGCCGAAAATTTTGCACTACTGGCATTGATGGAGCCATGACAATTTGGGATTTCAAGACCCTAGAGTCCTCGATCCACGGCCTCTGGATAATGTGAAGCCGAGGGAATCTCCACCTTCCAGCATGAGGATCTGCCTCACTTGGTGGTGATGAACGCAGGCCCCAAGGAAACACTGCACCCCAGATCAAGCAAACTGTGTGTTCGCTTGGGTGTCATTGGTGAGAGTGTCAGTTTTAAAGGCAGCAGTGGTTTGTTTTCTATTTTGTTGTTTTCCTTTTGTTTTGATTTTGCTATTTCATTCCATTTTGACCAAAGCTTCTGTTTAAGTAGTTTGTTACTGAAAATTGTCACACTAACTTAAAGGAAAGGGTGAGGGGTGTGTGTAAGTTGTCTGCCAGAAATTTAAACAAAAATCCTGAATGTGTGAAAAAAAAATCTTGGTTAATCTGGTAACTGTGTGGCCTTAAGCATCCAAAAGAAAGTACAACAGATATAAATAATCAGTAAGAGTAGAGAAAACTGTACGGCAGACATAGAACTTGAGATCTTAGTAAGAGAAAAAAGGAAAAAGAGAGTAATGGTTGTTTGGCCTGTCTTCAAATTCTTACTGGCAAGTGCAACAATCTGTGGCTGCCACCGCTTTTGGCACTCCTCAAAGACATGAAAGACACGCTTTTGTAACCTTCCAATTCAGACTGAGGACTCATGTCTCTCAAGAGATCCTCCAAACCTTCATGCCACATGGGACTACTGAGACACCCAGCTTGTGTGACTAAACAGCTAGGGGATGTCAGCCTTGTCAGAATATAGCGCCATTGTTGGACTACCTAGGCTGTATCATGGAGGCCAGTGCAGGGGGATCGAAGACAGGACGTGTGCTTACTGGACTTCATTTGGGGGACCATGGGAGGGAAAGACCCCCATGTGGAGCAAAGGCTCAGGATTGATAGTTGTTTGGGATTGCCAAGGAGGAACTTTTTTGAGCACTTCCTTAAGAAAACATGACTCATCTTTAGGAAAAAAAAATCTACGATGTCAAGTGATATGTGTATTATATATATATATATAATATATATATATAAATACATAAAAAACATATACAACATATATTGTAGCAATACAGTTTGTAAAGAACAACAACAAAAGAACTGGGGGGAAAAAACCTCGGGAAAGACTCAGAAAAAGATACAGGACATGCATGGTAGAGTGCAGGGATTTGGGTGGGGGGGCAAGGAAAGGAAAGCAATTCTAGATTTGATTGAGAAATGATGTATGACCTGTGGAAAAAGTTGAATAATAAAAAAATTGAAAAAAATGATATCATGAACTTTGCAGGTAAGTGGATGGAACTAGAAGATATCATGCTAAGTGAAGTAACACAGTCCCAGAAAAACAATGAATGGTATACCTCATTTGTGGGTGTTAGCACCAAATACCTAGTTGTAAGGCAAACTGAGCAAAGTTAATGTTGTGTTTCTTTTATCTGAAAGCAGCTGTGCTCTTACAATGTGAATCCCTTAACAGGCTCTAGAAATAATCTACCACTTATATTCAGACTTTGTAATTTTGGTAAGAGGTGGAAGGTATGTATGCATATTTCAGAATAATATAAAATTAAAAGGGAAAATGTGAATTCTGATATGATTTGGAAATAACCTACAGTTTGTTTTCAGATGACATAATTTTAGTATATGTGATATATATATATATATATACATATATGCATATTTTGAAGCAATAGAGATTTGAGGGAACAACAACAACAAAAGAACTGGGACAAGGAACTGACTGAAACAGTAAAGTTCTCCCCAAAACAATAATCCTCTGCATGGGAAGATTTTTAAAGACTCAGAAAAAGATACAAGACATGTATGGCAGAATTCATGTATTTCAGGTGGGTGGGGGGCATGAAAAGGGGAATTTGTCTAAAGTGGACAGAGAAATGATGTATGATATGCACAAAACTTCAATAAAAAAAGAAAAAATATATATTAGATATCAAGTGGGAAAGGAAATTTACCAAAAATGAGTTTAAAATTTTGGAAATTTAGAAAATTTTCCTTTTTAAATACAATTTCTCTAAATATAAGGTTAACATTTTATCCAAGCCAAATGAACAAAATTTAATGTAGATTATTTCTTTCAATGAATAAAGATGCCTTTAATCCCAGCACTTCCTTCCTTCCTCTGCCCAAACTCTTAGGAATAGTTCGCCAGAATGAGAATCCACAAAATTCCTCACACTGCTGCTCCAGAAGTGGAACCAACACAGCTTATTTCTGCAAATTTTATGAAAATAATTGATCATGGGAACACATGACTATAGACTCTTACAACGACATTGAAACTGTGAAGTTCCCAGACCTTCTGACATGATAATACCCCCTCAGGATTCTGCCTAACCCCATGCACCTGCTCACATACAAGTACAGCCTAGTCTGGCTATGACACTGTCTCCACTAATTGATCCTTATAGACTCTGCTCATCCCTATCCCAGAGTTTCAAGGTCCATGTGTGAGAGCAGAGTTCTTCAGAGCTGAAGAGAGTACTGAGAAGAAAAGCAAGCCTCCTTACCTGCCCTTGCTGCTCATGGTGAGTGGACTGGCTTCTCTGGTCTCTAATGTCCTCCTCCAATGCCCAACCTTTCTGCACTCTCTGAGAGCAGGTGGTGAAATGCATACAGCAGCAGTCCTAATAAGTAAGAGGAATGTGAAAATGAAACTGCTTAGTCTGGTGTAAACAACAACCATCAAAGGTGGGGGTGTGGAGCTGAGCTAGTGGGAGGGGGTGTCATAAGACTTCTCAGATATAACTGTCAATCATCTGGTTGGAAGAAACCTTTCTAACCAATTCCTGTTGTGTAAAATACCCATTATGCCACCTGGGGAGGCAGAGGCAGGTGGATCTCTGTGATGTATGTGTGCATGAATTCCATAGAGGTCAGGCTGCTGCAGGTGCTGCAGGAGAAGGGAGTACAAAGGCAATTGAGAACTGATTGAGATATTATGTATGAAATACATTAAAAACCAATAAAATTACCCCTCAAAAAGAAAAAAGTCCCTATAATACCACCATTCCTGGTCATGAAACACCCTACCATGCAGAGAGCCTGTTCTGAGGGCACTGAGTGACAGTAACTGCTGCTGGGTATTCAGGAGCATGGAAGGTTTGCCCTTTCCTTCACTTACGCATGTCTGAAAGAATAAACAAACCCCACTGCCAGTCTGTATTTTAGGCAACTGGACCTAAAAATAAAATACTGCCTCCTTATTCTTGTATGATCTCAGTGGCTCTCACCTTCAGCGTCATTGAATAAACCCATATAGAGTGGACAGTTTTCACAACTGCAAGTGTTTACAATGGTCTCTTCCAAGCAAATGTTTGAGAGATCTGACTTGAGAAAGCTGATAAGCCCTCCCACAACTCAGTTCCAGAAACCACTTAAATAGTTGATGATCCCCACCCACCATCCACCACCCCATCTGCCCTGAACTATGTATGTCCTTTTGGTTTCGTTTCTTCTAATCTATTTTGGATGTCTGATTTCAGAGAAGTCCAGAAAGCTTCACAGCATTGGAGAAAGAAATGAGAAACAAGTGAAGAAGCCAGTCCACCCTCCGTGAACAGCAAGAGCAGGTAAGAAGCCTCACTTGTCTTCCCAGCTCTCAGCTCTAGAGAGCTCTGCCTGGGGGCAGGATGCTCATAACTATGGGAAAGAGATAAGGGCTATTGACTGATATTAGACACTGCCACATTCAGAACTAGCTGCTGCAAAGCTTGCTGTGCATTATGGGATCAGACCAAATCCTGAGGGGTGTTATCAGGATAGAAAGTCTCTAAGTGCCAGGACAATTGTGGGATTAATTGTCTTTTGTACCTAGAAGATGCAGTCATAAAATCCAGGGGATCTGATGCCCTCTTCTGGCCTCCACAGGCATTGTACAACATAGATGCAGTTACATACATTCAGATGAATCATTCATACACATAAATTAAAGATAAATATAATAAAAATTTTATTAAGAAGAGAGAAAAAAACTGTGTGATACGGCCTTCTAGACATGGTATGGCCTTTGCAATCATGAGCTCATGGCCTTGTTGTTACCTGCACAGCACATATGTAAGACTATAGGAAGCTTTCTTTTTATGGTGAACAGGGACCACGTGGCCCTGCTAAGGGGAATGGGAACACAGTGCCCACTTTGTGGACACTGTCGGGAACTGACTCCTTGGCACAGAGGCCAGCTGGCTACTTCCTGTAGCCTGGCCTGGATGGTACTTCCAACTCATGCCCTTAGCCTGGACTCAAGAGACACGTGTTCCACTCTTGGCCTTGACTTCCCACCTGCCTAGAGACTGCTGAACCCTGTACAGGAAATTCAGGCTGATGTCTATTGACCTCCCTTCAGCCAATGCCCACTCACAACACCAGCTACCCAGATTGGTGGTCCACAAAGAGGAGCCTTTTTCCAACCCACTGGCCACCCAAACGAAATGCAGGCCTACCTTAGCTTGTATGCACACAATAATTAATAAAAATAACAGCTGAGGGCTGGGCATGGTGGCACATGCCTTTAATCCTAGCACTTGGGAGGCAGAGGCAGGTGGATCTTTGTGAGTTCAAGGCCAGCCTGGTCTACATAGTGAGTTCCAGGACAGCTGGAGCTACAGGGAGACCCTGTCTCAAAAAGACCAAAAATAAAAAAATAAATAATGGCTGGGAATTCCATGACGATGTTACTATGAAATTCAAATTTACTCCTTGCCACAGCTTGCTTTTATAAACCAAATGACGTTAGTTCTCAGAGCCAATCATAAGTCCCCCAATACCATGCCACTGCACACCATTGCCCCACCCAGCATTATGCACCTAGGCCACGTTGCTTGCTCCTCCTTGGGGCAGGGCCAGACCCTTGGCCACAAGGTGCCCTGAGGCATGTTAGCTGAAGACCTAGCCTGCAATTCAAACTGGAATTTCCTACATAAGACTGCACTCAACTAGTTAATGGGTATGGGGGAAGCAGGTACCATTTTCTTCAGTGGTCCAGTCACTGATAAGGTGCTTATATTCCAATAAATAGCCCCCCACTTGTGCTCATACACTCAACCATAATTAAACCAAATAAATCCAAAATACTTTTGGTTATGTACAGACCTTGGCTTTCACAAACACAAAGACTAAGAACATTATTAGAAAGCTCTGAAGCCTGTAAAAGAGACTCCCTCACTTTGCTGTAACCTGCCTTCATAATGTTCCAACAATGTATTGTTTCTTTGTTCATTATTATAAAAAATTCCTCAGTGAAGATCCAAACATGAGCTCATACAATTTCAGCCACCTCATATTTGACAAAGGGACAAAAAAAGAAACCTCAATGGAGGAAGGATAGCATCTTCAGCAAGTGCTGGCAAAACTGGATCACCATTTGTAGAAGAACAAAATTAAACCCCTACCTCTCACCCTGTACAAAAATCAACTCCAGGTGGATCAAAGACCCCAACATGAAACCCCAAACTCTGAAGGTGATAGAAGAAAAAGTTGGCAACAACCTACAAGACATAGGCATAGGAAAAGACTTTCTAAATCACACAGCAGATGCACAGGAAATAAGGTCAACAGTCGACAAGTGATACCTCATCAAACTCAAAAGCTTCTGTACAGCTAAAGAAACAATCAAGGAAGTGAAGTGAAAACCCACAGAATGGGAGAAAATCTTCACCACTGATACATCAGACGAAGCATTAACATCAAGAATATATAGACTACTCAAAAAAACAAAGAAGAAAACAAATGGCCTACTCAAAAGATGGAGTAAAGAGCTGAACAGAGACTTCACCAGTGAGGAAGTAAAGATGACTGAGAAACATCTTTAAAAGTGTCCAACATCATTAATAATTATGGAAATGCAAATTAATACCACTCTCAGATATCATCTCACTCCAATACAACTGGCTAAGATCAAGAACACAAAGACACCAAATGTTGGAGAAGTTGTGGGGAAAGGAGAACACTCATCCGCTGCTGATGGGAATGCAAATTTATACAACCATTGTGGAAAGCAGTGTGGAGAACACTTAAAAGACTCAAAATGAGCCTACCACCTGCCCCAGCCATACTACTCCTGGGTATATACCCACAATACTCATCCTACTACAAAGATACATGCACATCCATGTTTATTGCAGCTCTCTTCACAATAGTGAAGATCTGGAATCAACCCAAAAGCCCCTCAACAGACGAGTGAATGACAAAAATGTGTTACATCTACACAATGGAGTACTACTCAGCTGTAAAGAAAGATGACATCATGAACTTTGCAGGTAAATGGAACTAGAAGCCATTATGCTAAGTGAAGTAACACAGTCCCAGAAAAACAAGCAGCGAATGGTCTCCCTCATTTGTGGATGCTAACACCAAATCCCCAGATGAAAGGCAAGCTGAACAACATTATTGTTATATTTCTGTTTATCTGAAAGCAACTATGTTGTTATAATGTATGTTGTTATAATGTGGATCTCTTAACAGGCTCTAGAATTGCTCCACCACTTACTTTCAGACTCTGTAATTACTGTATATGAGTGGAAAGTATATATTTATATTTTAGAGTGACATAATGTTAAAGGAGGAAAATGCGAATTCCTAAACATAAAAAAAAGACTGAGAGAAAGATGCAGGACAGTTTTGGCAGAGTACATGATCTGGGATGGGGTGAGGGGAAGGGAAAGGGGAATATGTCTAAACTGAACTGAAAAATGATGTCTGAAATGCACCAAACATCAATAAAAAAAGCTAAGAGATGGAAGCAAAAAAAAAAAAAAAATACCACGCAGAGCAACACTTGGACATTGCTAACCACTCAGTATACTAAATGGATTTTCATCTGCATATATGCAATTTCAAATTAGCTATGAGGTATTCTAAAAAAGATGCTGACTGAAATATTTTATGATTTATGTTATGCAAAATAGGCATAAGAAAATCATTTTGTAAGTCATTTTGTCTCAATTTTTACAGATATAATCTAAATTCTCTGTTTAGATTCAATTATTCAAAGACTTGAGTAGGCTCTTTTATAAAATTTATTTTTTTTTATGTGTATGAATGTACTGTCTGCATGTAGGTTGGTGCACCCATGTTGTGCAATGCCTCGGAGGTCAGAAGAGGGAGTCGGATTCCCTTGGAACTGGAGTTAAAGATGGTCCTCAGCTGCCATGTGGGTGCTGGGAATTGAACCCAGGTCCTCTGTAAGAGCAGTTGTCACTCTTAACCACTAGGCCATCTCTCCAGCCCTGAGTAGGCTCTTTTATATATACAATTGTGTGTGAATGAATATTCGTTAGTCAAATTATACAGAATTATAATTTATTAAACATCAAAAAAAATATATAAGCAAGCCCCTGTTTAAAAAAAATTTTTTTTAATTCATCAGACTTCCCAAATTTGAACATGTAATTTCTAATCACCTGAATATGTGTTTCCGGGACCTGGTCACTCATATTCCGATCCAGAAGAGACAATCTCATACTCCTTTTGATCTGTGTTTTTGCATCAACCCACGGCTTTCTCTCTGTCCTTCCTTCAAAGCCTGGCTGGCTGTTTAATTCTGCATCTCATTCTGCCTCTCCTCATAAAAATAACCCCAGACAACCATTTCGGTAGGAGTGCTACTGAGTAAAATCCATCACTGACCATGGCTATTTAACTGTGTCCATCATCAGGATGGACCATGGGAACACAAAGAAAGATGAGCCTGGTGGGTTTCCCAGGCTTGGTTCAGGCATGTCTACTGCTGGCTAAGTCAAAGAAAGCCCAGCAGTGGCACTCAGAGAACTGCTGCCCTGGCAAGAGGCCCAGGCTTTCCTCTGAGGCTGTCTAGGCCATGCCCTTTCAGTAGTTTTGTTGCTGTTCTTGTTCTTCTACCTTCTCCAACTAAATCTAATTTGTATTCCCCAAATGCTCTTTTCTTTCCTTTTTACACACAGTCTTTGTTTTTTCAAGTTGCTTCAAATCTTTCTGTGAAAGTAAGATTTAAAATATAAATGAAGCTTCCCAAAATGCTGTGCAACAGGTAAGTGAGGTTCCAGCAGCCCGGCTTTACAGTCACACACTTACTGGTGTGCCAGATATTTACCTTTAAAAAAATTTTTTTGGTTTTTTCGAGTCAGAGTCTCCCTTTAGTCCCAGCTGGCCTGAAGCTCACTCTGTAGACCAGGCTGGCCTTGAACTCACAGGGATCTGCCTGCCTCTGCCTCTCGTGCAAAACACTGAGAAAGAACAAAGACTCTAACAATTTCTCTCAAGAAGCTCACAGTCTAATGGGAAATTATTGAGTAAATGGAGGCACGGAGAGGTGAATGACTTAGCCAGCGGGGTAGGAATAACTAGGTGCTTGACAAGGAGAGACTAGAGCCAGAGAGTGAGCAAGGAATGATGGGAGGTCAAAGCCCTCAGCCTGAAGGGTAAGCTACATGCAAAAGCACCACAAAATCTGCCCATGTTGCCCAAATACTCTTGAATGTGGGACCAGGACAACATCTGTAAAGGAAAAAGGCTTTTCCTCACACAGAAGCTATTACATGCCAATGGTTTTGATTTTGTTTTGTTTTGTTTTGTTTTTTTCTGTATGTGTATGAATGTACTGTCTGCATGCAAGTCTGTGCACCCGTGTTGTGCAATGCCGCGGAGGTCAGAAGAGGCTGTTGGATTCCCCTGGAACTGGAGTTCTCCTGGAATTGGAGTTTCAGACGGTCTCGGCCGCCATGTGGGTGCTGGGGATCGAACCCGGGTCCTCTGTAAGAGCGGTCGGAGCTCTTAAGTGGTTTGTAAGAAAACTACTTAATATGCTCATAACCAAATGCCTTCTCATCTCTGCCCAGCCTCATCACCCCGTGTCTCCAGAGCAGAGCTCTGCAGAGCTGGAGAGAGCACCAGGAAGAGAGCTGCCCTTCGAACCTGCTGCTGCCGCTCAGCAGGCTAGACTTGCTCCCTCACCCCTTCTTACCTGCTGCTGCCGCTCAGCAGGGTAGACTTGCTCCCTCACCCCTTGGAACCTGCTGATGTCGCTCAGCAGGGTAGACTGGCTCTCTCACCCCTTCTTACCTGCCACTGCCGCCCAGCCAGACTGGCTTCTTCACTGCTCTCTCTCCCCTCCTCCAGTGGTAGGAAGCTATCTGGATTTCTTCAAGGTAGCAAATATGAAAATCCCCGGGGGTTTTGCAATCAGAGAATTGTGAAAGTGAAACTGCTTTGTTCAGGCCGTGACTCAACAATTACAAGGAAGGTGCTCCAGGAGCTAGCAGAAGAGTCTCTCAGGACTTCTCAGCCAGAATCTTCATATATTTGGGATGTGTCTGCCTGAGACTGAGCCAACCCAATGTAACTACGAAAGACAATCACACCCTTACTGTGCTTCTGATGTCATTTGTTCTTTCAGGTGGCATCAAAACACAATAGTTTGTGGCTACAGAAGCAATTTAACTGTCTCAAGAATAGGCATCTGTGAAAGGTGGGCACAAGGGGATCATCAGTTCAAGATAAGCCTCAGATACACAGCAAGTTTCCAGCCATATGGGCTACATAAAAACCTGCCCTTTCCCCCCATTCCACCCGAAAGAAAGAAAGAAAGAAAGAAAGAAAGAAAGAAAGAAAGAAAGAAAGAAAGAAAGAAAGAAAGAGAGAGAGAGAAAGATGATAGATAGATAGATAGATAGATAGATAGATAGATAGATAGATAGATAGATAGATAAATACAAGTTGCCTGAACAAGCTTCATTAAGAGATTGTATTACTACTAGTCCAACTAACAACATGCCTACCTCCAAAGAAAAGCTCAGGTCCAGGTGACTTCATTAGAAAATTCCACTAAACATTTAAGGATGAATTAACACAAATTTCTCACAAATGCCCAAAAATATAAGGGGAGGAATTAATTCCCAACATAATACAAGGGCAGCATTACAATGATATCAAATCCTCAATCACAAAGTACAGATCACCATCCCTTAAGTTAACACACTGATGGACTGGAGAGCTGGCTCAGGATACCTGCTGATCTTGCAAAGGAACAGAGTTTGATTCCCAATAGTGGACAACCCACAGCTGTCTATAACTCCAGCTACAGGGAACCAGACACCCTCTTCTAGCTTCTGGCATCCACGGGCACCTGAACATACATGCACATAGACACAGGCGTGTGTTCATAAACACACACACACACACACACACACACACACACACACCAGGAACAATAAACCCAAGGTGTATAGGGAAATGTATTTGCTGGACCAGAATTAATGTAAAGTTTTTCCAGGATCAGTAAGAGACTCTGTGTGGGAAAGTAGAGAAAATTGAGAGCAGTTTAAAGAGGACATGTGACATCAACTTCAGTCCTCCACACATGTATGCACACATGAGTCCACAAGTACCCATACACATTTTTATACATCATGCATGTACACCACATATACATACATATGCAGAAAGAATATACATCATAAATATAAACACAGAGAGCAAAATTTCAGAGAGAGGGGGAGAGAATCATCCTTCTGAGTAAGAATGGGGTCCTTTCATAGCCGTTAAGAGAGGTTATCTGACCTTGTCTCCTGGGGCATTAGTACAGGGGAATCTTTGAATAGATAAGAAGTAGGCTGTTCGCTACCTAGGTAGGTATTGAATTTTATATTACAATTTGTGCTGCTTGAGATGGATCCTTAGAGATGAGGCTACAGAGGTCATTGGGAACTTGGCTATAATTATTTAATACATCATAGCCATTGGCATTGTATCATTTTCCTGATGCAACATAAGCAAATATCTATTTAGCCCAGATAGGACACTGGCAAAAGACCAAATAAATGATTCTATTACTGAAATTAACCTGAGACTGACCTGTCCCAGAGAGAAGATTCAAGTCATACTCAGAAAGCAAAAGAATTTTCCTTTATTTCCCATGGTCCCCAGTCTGAACTCCTGCTCTGGAGAAACTGAGGCACCAGCCAGAAACACATGTAAGATTTTATAACATTTTTCAAGTTATCCTCTGGTGGTAACCATATTGGTGGACTTGAGACTTTCCTCACAGATGTGTATGTGCCCTTTGGGTTAGTATAGGAAATAATTAAATGGTCATCATTGTACAAAAGTAGATACATTGAGCAAGTGTGGCAAGGGTTGTGACATTCCCAGTAACAAGGCAGAGCACGGATGCCAGCACAGACTCAGCCATTTCATCCCACATCGCAGCAAATGTCCTCCAGACAACTGCAAAGGACAGGGTTCTTCAGGGCGCTCACAGACCGTGATTGTTCAGATTGAGCTCAGAGTGAAAGATTTTTCTTCATGATTTGACTCCAAGTAAAAGCTTCCAAGGTCAAGGTCCTGTTACTTCTCCATATATTAACAAGCACATTTGTTATTAGGCTTATTATTAAGAGTCCATAGGGTTCTCATGAAATAAACTTGGTTCTTTTCTTAATCAACTACCATTATAAATCAGTTTTACTGAAATCATAGTTCATTAGTTCTACTTCAGATGAAATTTTCCACATCTATTCCACTCAAATGAACTTAGGTAACCAGTGATTTGATTGGAGCTGTTGAAAGGACTGCGGCTGCAGAGGTCCTTGCTGCACATAGACGACTCGAAGGCAGCTTCACCCCTGAACAGTCCACCACATCCTAGGTGAGGAGTCATGAAAGCTGTATCCTTGAGGCTTTCTGCATGACTTGCAGGCAACTTGGTCAGTTGGAGAGTCACCTTTCCCCAGCAACTGCTCCTGCTTGATTTTCCTTGGGGAAGGGTGTTGTGACTCTTGTAAGTTTCGGGATCTTCCTGAGATTTGTAAATCTTTGTTTACTTCCTCAGACACAATGGAATGTTTCTGTTTGGGGGAGAGAACCCCCCCCACACACACACACACTCTCTCCCTTCCTCCAGGTCAATCATTCTTTCTGTTCCCTCTTCTGCAACATTCTCTGGCACGATCCACATTCAGTCCTCAATGGAGCAGGGTCTCATGGGGCTCCTCCCTCCCTGGGTAGATATTTTCATTTGATGGCTGTTGGAGGAGTCATTGTGTTCAGTGGTGTGGCCCCTGGTGAGTAAGTCATGCCCAGGCGAGTAGCTCCATACCCATCTCCTGCTAGTGGCCCTGGTTAAACTTAATGAGTCAGGAAACAAAAGAAATGAAAGTGGGAGAAGGACCTGTTGGGAAGAGGGGGATTTATGAGTGTGGGAGGGGTACAGAGAGGGTCTGGAGATAACCAGAATCAGAAAGCATTATGTACATGTGTGAAATTGTCAAAGAATAAATTGTAAAATTAATTTTAACTTTGGAATCTGTTAACTTTGTTTACAGTAAAGATAGCCTACCTTCCTTTATCCCTGTGAATGGACTTTTACTTTATCATTTGTAATCCTGTCTCTTGCCCCTCAGGAAATCACATAGTGATCTCATTTGGATTCTTTTTTAATTTTTTATTATATATATTTTTTGTACAAGATTATGTTACTAATCAAATCTAGACCCATGTCCCCCACCCTACCCCCCCCACCCCACCAGAGCTCATGCATTCTGCCAAACATGCTTTTCATCTCTTTCTCAGTCTTTCTCAAAATTCTCCATGTGGAAGTTGACTGTTTTGAGCAGAAGTTCACCGTTTCAGTCAGTTCTTT
>VZQC01011410.1:18070-114771 GCA_009823505.1 Rhizomys pruinosus | reverse complement strand
AAATCAACAACTAAATAAAAAAGAGGCTGCATTCTGAACAGGGAGTTCTAAAACAAAGAAGTAAAAATGGCTAAGGAACACGTGAAAAAGTGCTTAATATCCTTAGTAATTAGAGAAATGCAAATAAGGACCACTTTAAGGTTTCACCTTACCCTAGTCTGACTGGCTAAGGTCAAAAGCAAGAGAACAAAAGACACCAAATTTTGGAGAGGATGTGGAAAAAGGCTTATTCACTGCTGCTGGGAATGCAAACTCCTGCTACCACTATGGAAAGCAGCATAGAGAATGCTTAAAAAACTAAATACATTCATACACATACAAAAATAAATAATTAAAAAAAAAAAAAAACTAAAAATAGGGACTGGACGGATGGCCTAACAGTTAAGAGCGCTGACCGCTCTTACAGAGGACCCAGGTTCGATCCCCAGCACCCACATGGCGGCCGAGAACCGTCTGTAACTCCAATTCCAGGAGAACTCCGGTTCCAGGGGAATCCGACACCCTCTTCTGACCTCCGCAGCATTGCACGACACGGATGCACAGACCTGCATGCAGACGGTACATTCATACACTTAAAAAAATACAAAAAAAAAACTAAAAAAAACCCTAAAAATGAATCTACCATGTTCTCTGCTTATTACCACTCCTAGGCATAGATACCCAAAAGACTGATCCTACTGTAGAGATAGCTGTACATCCATGTTTGCTGCTGCTCTTTTCACACTAGCTAAGAAACGAAAACAACCTAAATATCCTTCAGTTGACAAATGGATAATGAAAGTGTGGCACATTTACCACAATGGAGTTCTACTTAGCAGTAAGGAAAGATGAAATTGGGAAATTTATAGGTTATTGGATGGAACTAGAAACTGTTGTATTAAGTGAAGTAACACAGATCGTAGCACCAATCCATTATATGTGAGTATATATATATTGATGTAAGAGCAGGAGCCAGGAAAAGGGAAAGGAAACAAGGAGGTAAGGGGAGGGGGGAACCCCAAAGAGGGAGATAGTAGGGAACAGATCTTACCAAAGAGGAAATGGGGATATCCAACTGTGAAGGGAAAAAGGAAGGATGCACAAGGAACCAGGGGGGAACCGAGGAAGAAGGAACTCAAAAGAGGGGGACATAGGACACAGGTATTATCAAGGGGAAAATAGGGATGGGGGCACTTAAACTGGGGAGGAGAGGTTGGACAAGGAGGAAGAGGGAAGAGAGAAATACAGCTTAGGTGGTATAAAAAGCCAGAGGGAAATGTATTAGCTCAAAATGCCCCCTGGAAAATACGTACACAATATGTGAATATTAGTGCATGTGGATACCTGAAGGCTGTATAACAAGGAACACGGTGCCACACAGGAACCTCCCTTTGGGCTGTTGGTCAGAGAAGTCCAAGAATTTCCCCAAATAACACAGGCTATTGCCACAGACCTTGGTTACCTCACAGAGCTTGAAGGTAAGAAGACCTTAGAGCCTAAGACAGGACATACTTTGGACACATGACTTGGAGCAATGGAGCTGGAACTGCCCTGAGGGCCTTCTTCTGGAATGCTAGCTATTATAGTTCTAGAGGATGCTATGTAAGTTGCTAAGGGAGAAAATTAATCGGTGGTCCAGCCTAGCGCTAAATGAGAATAACCACAGTTCCTCCACAGCAAACTGCCTCCATTGGTGCACTGGTTGCACTGTTATCTACAGGGTAATCAACAGCTATCTAATTGGACTTGGAGCCCTCTCAATGGTAGGGAACTCATGGGTGGCACTGTAAATAGACCCAAATACACATAGCTGGAAAAGTTATAGATCCTAGAGAAAAGCCTATCTCTGTCATATCCTTAGATAAATGAAATTTCTTACCATATATTAAATATAGATCATTATATTTACAGAGAAATGTATGTACAACATTAATCAAAGAAGCTTTTTTTTGCAACAGATGGAGGCTGTTGCAGAGTTCTCCAACAGGTTACACAGAAAGAAGATATGTCTAAGAGATGCCCAGCCCGAAGTGACACATCCACAGTGGACTCTCTATGCCTGGAACATAGCAGAACAGGGGTAGAGAGAACACTAACACATCCCTCAGCTTCACCCACAAAGCTTCCATGTACAACAGAGTACAATGCACACAAAGGCCATGCCTGGAAAATGTTTAGAGAATAAGAGACTGCAGATTGCATGTCCCAGGTTTGTGCTTCTATATTAAAGTTCAACCACCCCCATGGCTCAGGAACCATTGTGGAAGAGGAAGCAGAAATATTGTTAAGAGCCAGGATTGGTACATGAACATAAGAAACAGAATTTCAGACCACCAGAAACTTGTTTATATGTCTAGACTCCAGTGGATGAACTTGCACGGAGGGAATTCTGGATAGAAATGGTTGGCTGGATAGGACATAATATACATGACAGAACACCTGAATTCTGATGGGGAGCTGTGGGGGTGTAAATTTGATTAAGATGTACTATATGAAATAAAAGACCTCAATAAAATATCAAAAATGAAAAACCAAATAAACTTAAAAGTAAATGATGTAATTTAGATTTTTGGTGAAAGATGTTTTTTCACCACAAGGACAAATGGGAGCTCAAGAACTAAGTGCCTTGCAATTATAAAGACAGATTTCTTTTCTTTTCTGTGTATGAATGTACTGTCTGCATGTAGGTTTGTGCACCTATGTTGTGTCAGAACAGGGTGTCGGATTGCCCTGGAACTGGAGTTACAGACAATTCTCAGCCGCCATGTGGGTGCTGAGAATCGAATCCGGGTCCTCTGAAAGAGCAGTCGATGCTCCCAACCGCTGAGCCATCTCTCCAGCCCCTAGATTTAATTCTTTTTGCCAGGCAGACTATCTGTTTATCTAACTCTCTTCACACCCATCTATATCTTACATATAAAATAAAAGGAGCATATATCCATGAATATTCCTTTTTGTCCATGCATTCTTTTAAATTTAATTTTTTAATTTTTGAGCATATTACAATGAATCCAGTGTATTTACATCATTTCACCTCTCCCTCTCCCCACTCCACATCCCCCATGTGTGCCCCCTTGTATACCTCTTGAATTCATGAATTCTTTTATATGGATTATTACTATTTATACATGTGTGTGCCTATCTCTATCATCTATCTATCTATCTATCTATCTATCTATCTATCCATCTATCTAACCCATTGGATCCATTTAGTTTTTCTCATATGTGCATGTGTTTAGGGCTGACCACTTGGGATTGGACAATATAACAGGGGCTCATCCCTTGAGAAAATTGGTTCTATCTCATCTACAACCATTGTCTGCATACAGCTCTTTATCTAGGGGTGTTGAATCCCCTGGAAATGGAGTTATGGATGGTTGTTAACCACCATGTGGCTGCTGGTAATTGAATCCTGTTCCTCTGCAAGAACAGTTGGCACTCTTAATCGATTAGCCATCTCTCTAGCCCCAGGTACTTAATTTTTCTGAAACTATTTAATGGCATATTTTCCTAATTTCTTTCTCTGACAGCACATAGTTGGTATATAAGAAGTCTACTCTATTTTATATGATTTTATGTCCTGAAACTTTCCTGTGATTATTAGATATAGAAGTTTTCTAGTAGATTCTATAGGATAATTTATGTATAGAATCATGCGATCTGAAACAGGTGTATTTTGGTTTCCTTCTTTTCTATTTTTCTGTCTTTATACCTTTCTCTATCTAATTGCTACAACCAAGAAATTGAGCACTATATTAAATATGAGCACAGAAAGTGGGAATTTTTAATTTTTAATTTTATTTATGTTATTATTTTTAATTTTATGTGTATGAGTATATTACCTGCATGCATGTAAGTGCACCTGTGTCAAGCAATGCATGTGGAGGTCAGAAAAGAGAGTTGGAGTCCCCTGAAACTGAAGTTACAGACAGTTGTCAGCTGTTCTGTGGGTGTTGGGAATCGAACCTGGGTCCTCTGTAAGAAGAGGGAGAAAAGAATGAGGAAGGGAAGAGAAGGAGAGGGGAAGGGAAGGGAAGAGGAGGGGAGGGGAGGGGAGGGAAGAGAAAAGAGGGGGAGGGGAGGGGAGGGAAGGGAAAGGAAGCGAAGGGGAGGAAGGAGGGAAGGAAAAAAGGAAGGAGGGAGAGAGGGAGGGGGTAGGGAGGGAAGGAAGGAAGGAAGGAAGGAAGGAAGGAAGGAAGGAAGGAAGGAAGGAAGGAAGGAAGGAAGGACGGGAGAGAGAATGGCAATCACAATGTGGCTACCTCATGGCTACCTCAGTGCTGTGTAGATTTGCCCATCAGCCTGGAGGTGCTCAGTGAGATTTTAATTGTATTAAAAGCATCTTTTATTTCAGCAGAACTTGCCTGACCCTACCAATGAACTAGATCAGTAAGGAGAGGTTTGCTTGATAAAGACCCTCTGTTGCTATCTTAAATATCATAACTGTCCTAAGAACTAATGGCAAGGAGCTCCTTCCTCGGTGATTATGTGAGCGAGAAGCTTGGTGGACGCAGCACACTTAGGGAGTGGAGCTCATCTTGTGGAGACAGAGCCTGCAGTTCCAGCTGAGAGCACCTATCACTTCTGCTTCAGTGAGTCCCTTCTCAACAACTCTTAAACTGTGTCCTTTGCTTCACAAGAACCCTAGAGTCTGGAAACATAAGAGAGACATGGATTTAAAGCTCTGACACTGTCATTCATGTGGGTTTTGTACTTGCAACTAAAGAGAATGTGATCCGGGAAACTTCATTGTGGGAAAACGTAGTTAAGATGGGTTGCATTCTAAGCCAATGGGACCTCCCTGGCCCCACCCATGGGGTGGGATATAGTGACGAAAAGGTTTAGGATTCGGCCCTGAGATTTGAGTCATGATCGATATATAACCAAGCATTTTGCAATAAACTCTGTCTCTGCATTTGGACCTTAATATGTGTCCACATGGTGTGTTTTCCTAGAGTATTTTCCACATGGATGGTCTTGGGATTAGATGGGCCATGCCATAAATCTCGGTGGCCTACCCACTCTTCAAGTCTGAGGTCAACACATGGCAGACAAAGCAAACAGACATTTGCAATTTCATAGTTATTACATGTGGAAGTCATTTTTTATTTAAATAGATACATCTATTAGAGAAATTGGTGTATAATTGCAACAGTTCACCATCTCCCTAGAAAACAGTAGAGGCTCTCTACTTCAATGAACCATTGCCATACCAGGGTGCCATGAAAACAAGTCTTCTTTGTTCAAGAACTTCATAATTTTAATTTGCACACATTTATTACCAATGTAATGGTTTGTTTTTCATGTTTGGCCTATGAAGATTGCTCCTTAGTCACTTCTGGGAGAGCTCATCAAAACAAATATCTGTGTGACCAAAATACACAGCTAATGCTTTCTTATCATGCCATTTGTTTTTCTTTTTGCTTTAATGCAGGCTCTTTTCTACAAATAATTACACTATATTCTAACTTGTCTCCCATTTCATTATACTGATTACATCAGTCAAACCTGGGTCCATTTTTATGGATCTCATATTTCTATATTCTTTGATCTTTGGTTTGTATTTTCAAGCTTAAAATTACTGTGACACATATTTTGAAATCAGTTACAGTATCATACTAATAAAGTAAAATTCTTTACTGGAAATTCTCAGACTACTTCATAAATGAGCCAAGGGCCTTCATCCCTACACCAAGTATTTTCCCAGCTCCTGGTAAAACTCCAATAAACACATTGCCAACGGTGTCAAGGATGCGGCCAAACAGTGAGGGTCTCTTTCTAGTTCTTTCCATCTCTTCTCTTAGTTGATTTATTTCATTCTTTAATGCATCAGATTTCTTTCTAAATCCTTCAATGAGCAGTTCTTCCTGGACCTATAAAAGAGGAACCATCCACATTTGAAAATCTCTAATTATGATGCATTTCAATTTTAATAATTTTAGTTCAATTACACGTCTATTTTTCTTTCACCTCAGAAAGGTCTTTGCTATTTTCAGACATTTTCACCTAACAGTGGAAATATCCTTGGCTTAAATGTATGAGAGACTTCCTCAACACACCTTTTCACAGGGGTGGAGAGTTTTGTGTACACACACACACACACACACACACACACACACACAGCCCTTTCAGTAGAAGGCAAGTCGGCTAGATAATTTCATTCGTCAACTTAACACACCAGAGAAGAGGAAAGCTCGATTAGGGAAGTTCTTCTATTGGACAGGGCAGTGTGTGTGTGTGTGTGTGTGTGTATGTGTGTGTGTGTGAGAGAGAGAGAGACTTCTCAATTTTTGAATGATGTGGGAGCGCTGAGCCCACTGTGAGTGCTGCAGGTAGAACTGGGTTATATAAGAAAGCAGGCTGAGCACAGGCCTGGGAAGTAAGGCAGTGAGCAGCATTTCTACACGGTCTGTGCTTCAGGTCCTGCCTCTCAAGTTCCTGCTTGAGTTCCTGGCCAGACTCCCCTCAGTGGTGGATTGTGACCTGGGAGTTGTAAGATGAAATAAGCCCTTTCCTCCCTGGCCAGACTCCCCTCAGTGGTGGATTGTGACCTGGGAGTTGTAAGATGAAATAAGCCCTTTCCTCCCCAAATTGATTTTGGTTAGTGTTTAACCACAGCAATAGAAAGCTAACAAAAACAGCAGGGGAATTGCAATTGACTCCCAGCTTAATAGGGTGGCATCTCTATGATCATGTAATGGAAAATGGAAATGCCGACTTGTACAGAACACTGCTTATCAAACTCCAAGTTGAGTAGAATAGTTTGTTGTCCTCCTGTTATACAGGATGATTCAAGCAGACATGGAAATAAATGGGAAACTGCTGACATTTCATCATCCTCTATTTAATTTTTATTTTTTAATGAGGTAATTCATGTGTGTGTGTGTGTGTGTGTGTATACATGCACATGTGTGGGTGTGCACACATGCACATGAGGATGTCAGAGGTTGAGGTCAACTATCTTCCTCAATTGTTTTTCCAGCTTACTTTTAAGATACAGACTCTCCACAGAGAAGGAGCCTGCTGATTTGGCTGGGCTGGGTGGCCAGTGAGCCTCAGAGCTCTTCCTGTCTACTCCCCACAAGCACAGGGAACATGGTGTATGTCAGGAGGGACATGGTGTATGTCAGCACTCCCTGTCTCTGATGTGGAACCTGAGGATCCAAGCTCAGGTCCTCATGTCTACACAGTAGGAACTGTTCTGACTGAGCCCTCTCCCAAGCCCACCACCTCCCTCTATTGGTGACAAATCTGATATTTTACACTAGATGAATCTACCTTATGTCTCTTTTACGGAAGTTTCTGCCTAGAATCTCAAGGCTAGTGGAAAATTTCCTATTCAGCTGACCATCCTTATAAAGTAATAAAAGGTGAGGAGCCTGATCAATATACATTGTATAAAACTCTCAAAGAATTAATAAAAATGCTACAAAGAAACTTCAATGAAGCCACATCTCAGAATACCACAGGACAATATTTGTTCCCTCCACAGTTTAACACTGCACAGGTGCTGGGGTTCTGCATATTTACAGGCTTTAGTAGGATCCAGATGGATTTAATTCACAGTTGTGTGTTCCATGCCTGGGCCCAAGTGTTTCTTCCTTTCCTCCTGAGGAGCCATAGCACCGTGTGTCAGCACTGCCGGGCCCATCCACACTCACCTTCAGCTTGTGCTCCAGCATCTTCTCCTGCTCCCTCAGAAGTGTCTCCCTTTCCCTCTCCATCTTCTGCTGAAGTTGGGCAATGTTTTCTCGGAAGCTTCTCTCTTGAGCCTCTAGCACTTGTTCTAGCTCTTTCTCCTTCTGTCTCATCAGCTCCAGTTCCTTCTCAGCTGTCTCCTTCTTGGTCCGCTCAGCTGTTCCATGGAGGTATGAGAGAGGGAGGAATCAACAGTCAGAACTGAGCAACACTCTCTTGGGCTAAGAGGGAACTCTGAATACTCTGAGTAGCCTTATCTGCCAAATCACAATTCTAAGTATGACAGAAACACACCCATTGACTGAAATGTATGACCTAATCCCCTTAGCCTTTGCAGACTTAGATGTCATGTTCCATGACAGGAAGGGTATTCCTGCTTAAGCAGATTTTCCCATCATTGACCCAGAGTGCTTTTCAGGAATCCATCCACCCTCTCAAGACTTGAGCCCTCTCCTGTACCTGCTATGGCCCTTTGTCCATCAGTAAGGGCTTTGTCTGACTGCAGGATGGAGTTTTCAAGAGCAGCCTGAGACTGAAGGAAGCTCTGGAGGACATCATTTGCCTAAGAAGCCGGGAAGAAAAAAAGTAATAGAAGCAGTAAAGATTGAGTCTTCTCATGAGGCAGTTATTCAATGAAATATCTAATGTGACGGTGAATTCTAAGTCCTGCTTAAGTTCCCAGAGTACCTTTAATAACATCCCCACAACACACTCGTGATGTGTGAATATCCTCTGCACCAACCTCCCTGCTAGCTTTTCAGCTCGGTTCCCAATGACGTTGCCCAGCAGCCACCCCAGGCACTGCCCCAACCAGATTTATAGGCAGCTCTACAAACTGTCCTGCTCCACTGTCTCCTATATCTGCACATATTTCCTTGCCAGGTGCTCATCTTTCCTCTGCTAAGGTAGCATCTATGGCACTTCAACTTCTGTCTCCGATCTCTCACAGAAGCTTTTCTAGGCTGCTTTCTTAGTTTGTTGTTGTTGAGGAATGATTAACAAAGACGAATTCTATGTTCAAGGTATACAACATGATGTTTTGATTTATTCCATACTACAAAGTGATTACTATAATCGAACTACTTTACATATCAGTCAGCTCAGATAGTTACCTTTTGGTTTGAAATCACTTCTGGCCTACTCTTTCAGTAGCTTTTAAGTATACAGCAGACTATTTTAACTGTACTCACCACTTGGTTTCTGGAACTTACACACTTATCACTACACGTTTTTATTGTTTGACAATGTATACTTTACCTCTACCATCAGCCCCTGTAATTACCCTTTCACTTGTGCCAGTATAGTTGAATTGTGAAGTATTTATATTTTTGTGTCTGACTCATTTTAAATAACAGAATATTCTCCAGAGTCATCCTAATTGTCACACAGCACTTTTTGTTGTTGCCGTTGTCATTTTTTTTTAACTGTCTTAATACATATCCCTGGCTGACCAGGAACTCTATGTAAATGAGGCTGGCCTAAGACTCACAGAGACCCACCTTCCTCTGCCTCCTCAATGCCACCACCCCCATCTTGGCAGCAGTGTTTGAAGGGTTAATAGAAGCTTCATCACATTGATATGAAGATACATAGATAGATGATAGCTACATAGATAGATAGATGAGAGGTAGGTAGATGATAGATACATAGAGGATACATAGATAGGATAAAATAGTTAAGTATATTAGTTAGTAGTATAAACAGAATGGTACTGGCATAAAACCAGACACATAGACAAATGGAACAGAATAGAGATCCAAAATAGAATGAAATTAGATTCCTACATTATACTTTACATATAACAAACTAAAACTAGATTAAAGATTTATACCTAAGAACTGATACTTTAAAACTCTTGGAAGAATAAAAAATAAAAGAGGCTGCAATCAACCAAAAAGTTGTCTACCCAGCAGAGGAAGCAGTCAACAAAATGGAATGTGGCACTGAGTGAGAGAAAATATTGTCATGTCATGCACTTGAAAAGGAATCGATATGCAAAGAATATGAAGAAGTCGCACAAAACAATAGGAAAGAAAAGATGCTTAACATAGGCAATAGCCCTGAAGAGATACTTTTCAGAACAAGAAATTCAAAAGAGCAACAGGTCTTTATAAAGGTACTCACTGTTACCTATCTACTATGAAATACAAAACAGAACCATAATTAGATACTGCCTTGCCCTTGCTAGTATGCTAATTATCAACAATTCCAAAATACACTGAATGTGGCTAAATTTGTAGAAAATACAGGAACTCTTGTAGATCTCTTAGTGAAATGGAAACTGGTTAGTTACTATGCAGAGCAGCATAAAGATTCCTCCAAAGAAAAATCTCTCTGCCTCTAATGGCTGAACTCCCAGCTCTAAGATGAATGGGCATGTATGTAATCACAGACAACTTATTAGATCGTCCGTGCATTGTGTGTATCCACTGCATAAATGTGGAAGACAGTACTATCTAGTTTATATTTTTCTGAGCACTGAATTGGTAATGTGACTAAGGCACCCTTAGATGATCCCTGGTACAGAAAACAGATGCTCAATCTTTGTTAACCATGAGCGAGGCTCATCTTCATCCTCGCTGTCGGTGTCCCACGTAGCACTTATCCTAGGTGTATACAAAGCCTGTCTAGCCGTGCTCTGCGGGCCCGTCCGGCCGTGCTCTGTGGGCCATTCCCACTCCCGTCCTCACCTTAACTCCTTTCCTGGGCACCTGCTCATAGTCCTGCTCCACCTTCTTCTTGGCGTCTAAGTAGAGGCTGTGCCCTCCAGGAACAGAGAACGCTCCTCTGGAGATGCTTTCCACCAGGGGCTCTGAAATCTTCTGCAGCTCAGCCTGGCAACGTGTGAGGGATGCATTCTCATTCTGCAGCAAGAATTCTTCCTTCCTTTTCTCTATGGTGGCCTGTAGGCCAGGTAGGGGAAGAAAACACGAAAAGCTATAGGAAGGAAGGTCTCACTGTGATCCTCCTGGAAAAGCAGTGTGACCACCTCAGAGTGGACTGGGCAGTGGTGGATGAACAACAGCTTTACTTTAGCCCCAGTTCCAATAAATTCACTGTGACTTCTGGCAAAACTTTTAACTTCCATCTCTTCACACTCAACAGCTGTGACATGGAGTTGGAACATGTAAAGTTTATACTTTGTTCAGAGACCCAGACATTAGCAATGAACAGCATGAAGCTAAGTTTTGGCTAGAAGAAAAACTCTTCTGAAAATGTAGGTTGGTACGGTGACAAACTAGTTCTTCAGAGATGAGTTAAGTGTACTGTACGCTGAACAGCTTTGAGCCCTTCGTGAAATCTTCCAGTGATAACTGGTAGGTATCTTTTGTTTCTTTAAGAGTTTGTTTATACCTGTGAATTAAAATCCTACTGGATTTCCTCAATATGTATTAAAATAGCTCCCCCTCCCCTTTGGAGGTCCAACCTAGACTGAAGGAGCAACACTCAGTGAAGCTGCCTCCGGGAGCCCTTCCTTGGTGTCCACATCCTTATCATCCCCGAGCTTGTGAATAACACAAAATTAATCCTATGGCTACATTGCATTATATAGCACAGGATGAGTTTAAGAAATTCAAAGTACCCTATTTTGTATTACCTAATCGCATGAGATCTTTGCAATATGTGGATATAGCAGAAGGGAAGTCAGAAAGTCTAGAAACAAGAAAACAATCTCATGTACCCTTGGCTCCTCAAGAGTGGACTCCCCTGGGCATACAGATGTGCAGTAAATGCACCTGGAACCCTGTTTACAGCTTGGGTTGCATTGTACAGAGACACACACATTCCGTGTTACACCTCTGTCTTGAAGAATTGTGAGTAAATGAAACACCTGTTGTTTTCACCACATAGTAACTTGTTTTGTAGCAAAAAGGAGGTGAGATTAAGTGCTCTTTGGGAGAAAGGGTGAAACCTGAAGATTTCAGTCACCCATAAAAATTCTAATGAGAAAGATGTGGACCATGAGATCAAAAAGGTAGACTATGCCTCATGTCAGGAGGGCAGGGGTCATGAAGGACTCATGCTAAGACACATTACCACCAGCCTCATGTCGGGAGGGCAGGGGTCATGAAGGATTCATGCTGAGACACATTACCACCAGCCTCATGTCAGGAGGGCAGGGGTCATGAAGGATTCATGCTAAGACACATTACCACCAGCCTCATGTCAGGAGGGCAGGGGTCATGAAGGATTCATGCTAAGACACATTACCACCAGCCTCATGTCGGGAGGGCAGGGGTCATGAAGGATTCATGCTAAGACACATTACCGCCAGCCTCCTGTAGGGAGGGCAGGAGTCATGAAGGACTCATGTTAAGACACATTACCACCGGCCTCATGTCGGGAGGGCAGGGGTCCTGAAGGATTCATGCTAAGACACATTACCACCAGCCTCATGTCAGGAGGGGAGGGATCATGAAGGATTCATGCTAAGACACATTACCACCAGCCTCTTCTGGAACTCCTGCTCATCATCCTTGAAGGAGTGCTCCATGAACACGGCAATGGCTTCCCTCTCGCAGGCTGTGTGCAGGTCCAGCAGTTCCTGGATTGTGTCCGTGGGGAGTCTCATGCACTGGACCATTTGTTTTTTTTAGTGCTCAGCTGCCTTCTGCACAGCCATGGAGTTCTCACGCTGGGCCAGGGTCATCACTGCATTCTCCAAACAAGGCACAGTCCCATTGTTGATGGCATCCACGTAGGTCTTCACCAGACTCCCCAGCCCTGAGTGGCATGGAGTTAAGAAAGAAATGGAAAGTACTCATTGTTTGCATGAGATTTTTGCCTAGCATTATAAAAAAAAAACCAAAAATCCTATTGGTTGTAAAGTTTTATTCTCCTCCTCTTTCTGCTTCCTTCTCTTCTGCTCCTAATTTTTCTGGTCCTCTACGAATCAATACCATTTAATAATATTGTTATCCCTATGCAGAGTTTCCTTTGTGGATTTCAGATTTACCATATTAAAAACTTAAATTACTGATTGTTATCAAGAGCTTTTAAAGTTTCTTGAAAAAAAATACTCTACCATTTAAAGAAAATTAAAATTTTATTAGACAAAGAATATAAAATATATTATGTGTAAATATGTTGTGAGTCTTAATTCCAAATGTAAATTCATGTCCTCTTGGAAAAAAATATCAACAGAAATAAGAAGATAGCAACATAGAACAAGAAATCAAGTGTGGACCCACCTGATTATGGGAAACACATGATTACACATGTTAGGTGTCCATAAGACCTGGCATGTTTAAATTTGTTTCTGAAATTGCTTAGGCTCATAAGCTGCTGCCTGTGTCTTGAATTCTGTCAATTCATAAAATAATTTGTATGTTCAAGCTGAGAACTATTCTTCTCATAGGACTCCACTCCAAGTCATCCTGCTCATTTCTGTCCCTAGCTGTCATTTACAGCCATCTCTTTATTGCATTAGTTATCTGAGATATGGGTAGACATCGGTAAGCCTTCATATAGAGAAAGTTTAATTATTGACCATGTATTTGTATGTGTGGTATGAACATCTGTTTCTTCGTATTTCTTTACATAAGAAAAAAATTCAAGACATCAAAACAATCCTAGCTTCCTCCTATATTCTTGGCCAAAGGGACATGCTTAAAACCAAAGAAACTCACGATTTCCAATGACAGCAATTCCTCCTCTCAGGGTTTTGGTCTTTGCATGGGTGAAGATATAGGAACAGAATTTTTTTGATTCAACCTGGAACTCCCATTCCAGTTGATCTTCTGGAACTTTTTCAATCTGGGATAATAAATTTTTGTCACTTGTAGGTCGGTCAAAAACAAAGCACCTCCGTTCTGGAAAGAAATACCTGATGCATTCTCTAGTCATGTTGGCATTTTGGACTTTGGGATTCTCTCCTGTAAAAAGAACACTCATTGAAGAGCCAGCTGGCAGACAAGGTGATTGACAATGCTCCCAGAATGTTTGCAAGGCTACAGCTTTGTGCTTGTAAATCTTCCTTCATCCAAGTGTACGAGTGTTTAGCCACTAGTACTCAGAAGAGTGAACATAGGTTCTGAACTGAGCTGAGAGTGAAGGACGTATTCAACTTCTGGAAAGGGAAATGTTCATTTCAAGGGAGACGATTGGCTTCCTTAGCTATTGTATAGTGGAAGATGGATAGACTGCTTATTAAAATTTGGAATGAAGGGCCTGGAGAGATGGCTCAGTGGCTAAGAGCTCTGGCTGCTCTTGCAGGGGACCTGGGTTCGATTCTAAGCACTCATGTGATGGCTAACTCCAGTCTGTAACTCCAGTTCCAATTCTGACCTCCCTGGGCCTTGCATGACAGCATGCATGCAATATATCATATAGATAAAATAAAAATAAGAAACAAAATCTTTTTAAAAATTATGAAATTGCAATGAATGATTAAGCAAAAGAATTATCAGAAAATAATCTGTTACTCAGCTCCACTTTAGAATTGAGATGTGGACTCAAAAGCAAGCACAGTAGATGAACTGGCACTGAAGAGTGGCTAGGAAGATTAATTGGGCAAAATAGCCTTTAACACAAAGGACAGGATACATGAACTCCAGAGGGCATAGGCTGTGGGAAGGTGCCAATGGAGAAGGGGGTGTAAAGGCGATTAACACTGACTGAGATGTTATGTATGAAATACACAAAAATTCTATTAAAAATAAAAATTAAAAAGTAATGCTTGAAATAAAGATAAAATATAAGTGAGAAAAAGAAAATGATGATTCCTGGGTGAATAACCCATCTTCTAGTACAAAGTTCCATAGTTAAATTGATTGATTTGGAGACCTCGATACTGAGTGATTATACTGGACTTGATGCAGTTGTTCAGAGAGACTCTGGCATAAATCTGTTCTTTAAAACAAATACTTGATCGAAGAGTAGATAAATGAATAGAGAAAATTGGGCCTTGACTCCACTTAGCACTACTTATCACACCACTAAATATAATTCCTGCAATGAGTTTGTAATATTAACATCACAATACATTACATAAGGATGTAGTATGAAACTTTACAGCATTCTTAGAAACACATGTTTGGGGTGCCCCCCAAGAGCTCATAGTATTTACATATCCATTCCTCCATACTTGGGCTAACAAATTAGGTTAGATTCAGTAAAAATTAGGTCAGAGGTCTGGAGAGATGGCTCAGCAGTTAAGAGCACTGACTGCTCTAACTGAGGACCCAGTCAAAACTGTCAAAATTATGGCTACCAGCCAATTGTCAGTCCCCTCTAACACAGGTTTCAATCCAGTCTCAAGCATCTATGTCAAGTGCTGAACAGGGGTTAATTGGTTTCTCCTCCCTGTTGAACCTTCCCCCACCCAGGCCAGGCTCTGATACCTGGAAGCAGCTTCAGAGAATTCTCCAGGTACTCATCCTCTGTGACGGGCTGTCCATTTAGCTTCAGCTCCAGAGTGAAATCCCGAACAGTCCAGACAAAGTTTGGAAAGAAACTCACAAACTCACTGGAGTCCCCTACTTCACCGTGGCTGGGGCTGGATTTTGCCCGAATTAGCTGTGTTAGTTCAGTCACATAGCTGGCATTTTAGCTAAGGATATGAGACAAAATAACTTCCAGATCTCAGCTAGAAGCAATTCACTCTGTGTGTACTCTAACTCAATCAGAATAGCTAAGTTAGAGCCAAAAGAAATAAATTACCATTCTCCTAAACTTAATGAATCACTGCAGCCCAGACCCTGGAAGGATACTGCAGCTGCTCCAGGGCCTGGTTGTTAATGGTTCCCATGCTGTTGTAGACAAAGGTGCTGCTCAGAAGCACGGCCAGGGCGAAGATCCAGGAGTCATTCTTAGGGTCACCCTACAAGACAACGAGGAAATTAGGAGACTAACATCCATTCATTTATTTCTTCATTTCTTCAGATGCATTATTATTGAGTCTGAGAGAAATAATAAAATTTGAAGAGAATGCTAAATTCAAACTCATTATAGATATTTATATTGACCCTTATCAAGACAATAGCTATTAAGGTAGCTGATAAGGCTTAGAGGGAGCACAGAGCCAGAGATCTTGGATCGAATGTACAAGGTTCTTAGTTTGTTTCCTCGGTGGGTATAAAATATTTTACAAATGCTTAGAACACAGTAGACATCCAGTAATAAGGGTCCAAGTACTCCTTTATAAATTTCATCTTGATTATAAATCTACTAGGACTATAAATGCTATTCAGTTAAGTTTGGCAAGTTTTCTTTTTTTTTTTTTTTTCTTTTTTTTTCTTTATTATTTTTATGTGTATGAGTGTACTGCCTGCATGTAGGTTTGTGCACCCGTGTCGTGTAATGCCGCCGTGGAGGTAAGAAGAGGGTGCCAGATTCCCCTGGTACTGGAGTTAAAGATGGTTCTCAGCCACCATGTGGGTGCTGGGAATCAAACCCAGGTCCTCTGCAAGAGCAATCGGCACTCTTAACTGCTGAGCCATCTCTCCGGACCCAGGTTTGGCAAGTTTTCATTAAGCCTCTGGCAAAGTGTAAGATTGTGCATTTGGTTTTCTGGATATCCGTTTCCATACGGCTACCTTCAGGAAGATGACGTTCTACAGCACCAAATAAACATGTCAGCATGTAAATACACACACACAATGATCATCTCTGCCTGGAGTAGAGCCAGAATTATAAAGTAACAAAGAAACTGGGTTATAAAGATCCATAGAAGTGAATAGAGCAAGCCACCCTTGCATTGCAGAAGATTGCGCCTCACCTTTTCCACGTCACCCAGGCCCTCAGTGTCCAGGAGGACCAGGGTGTGGTTAGGCTTGGTGGGGTGGGGTACGCACCACATCCAGATGCCCTTGGTTTCAGACTGCACAGTGGAGCCCAGGGCGAAGCCTGAAGGAAAGAGAAGAAACAACAATGGTCAGGGCAGGAAGACCCAGCTTTGTTAGAGCTGTGAGAATGTTTAACAAATGGCAAGGCGATTCACCAGAATTTAGTCTTTACATACACATCAAAGACTTTCCCAAGAAACATTTTGTGGCCAATATCCACCTCATTCTTTCAAATGCTCAAGCTGTGATATATATTACAGCATTAGTTTAAACTCTATTAACTGTGTATTTTCATCTGACCCTGAAGAGCTCCCATGTTCTTTGGATTCCAGTAGAGTTGAAGCACTAGAAGTGCTTGAAAATGACTACCTAGCAGCTTGTGTTCCTGCAGCTTCCGTCCTGGAGACTACCCGGTGCCAGCGGCTATTCCTCTACTTCAGCACATCCTTCCACGTTGCTCCATCCACTAGTTCTTTTGTTTCTGTTTTGCACTGACATTCATTCTTGCCTGCCTCTTTAGAGTTAGTTGTGACATACCTACCTGGCCATTCCTATGGCCACTCACCAGGTGATTGCTCATCTTGTTGGTTCCCTTTGCTCTCTCTATGTCCTGTAAACAGAGGTTCCACTTAATGTTCTTCATTTACTACATATGTAGATAGATCTGGACACCACTTTGCAGTCCTTCTGGTAAAGGCTAGGTCCATGGAATGATGAAATGACAATGGGTGGAAATTCTAAGAGCCAAGGGCCAAGTGAGAGGTCTTCAGGTATTTGGGGGTGTGCCCTTGAAAGCAATTGTAGGACCCTGGATTCTTCTTTTTCTTTCTTCTTCTTAATCCCTATCTCCAAGTGAGCAGCACAGCTCCAGCATGTGCTCCCTGTCATGTGCTGTGCTCCCCTCCAGGACAAAAAGCACTGGGACCATTTAACCAGGACCTGAAACCTCCAACCTTTTGCAAGCCAGAACGAACCTCCTACTTTGGTAATTGACTTATCTCACATACTGGTCATGGTGATGAAAAGCTGTCTAACACAGTGCATCTCCATATCCTGCTGGGACCTGGATAGGTACATTAGCTTTTGTTTTCTATTCTATCTCCATTTTTCCTTTATTGTATTCTTTTGCTTATACTCTTCAAACAAATGATTCATTCCTGTTCGTTGTCTCATCAGTGGTGTACAAATGAAAGGAAAGAAAGGTACACACATGACACCTGTTGTTCTGTCTTCTCAAAAGTGTAAGTCCATGGTAGACAGGATTAAGGACCAGTATCTGGAGCCAGTCAGTGCAGGACACATTATGTCCAAAAATCCAAGACTTTGCCCATCTACCATATAGAATGCTTCCTCCCTACGGAAAGTAAAAATAACAATCCTTGGGGACCATGGTTCTAGATTTCCATACCCTGTGTGATCGCCACAAAATGACGTGTAAAGTCTGCCCTTTTCTACAGACTCGTGTATCAGATTGCTTGTTGATTAATATGGAGTAAGCCTATTCCAGCCACCCAAGAATATGTACATGTAATTTCCTTTAAATAAACTCACAAAAAAGACTACACCGAGGTGCTGATTTAAATGCATAATAGACAATAGAACAATTTTTTAGGAAGCAAGAATAGGGGTTGCGGAAATGGTTCATTGAGTGAGAGAACTCATGGCAAAAGCATCAGGACCTGAGTTGGAATCCTGAGGAACCAAGAAAAAGCCAGGCACGGCTGCAGGAATGCCTGTAGGCCCAGAATTATGGGGGGCAGACACAGAAGGAGCACTGGGATTGCTGGCTGCCAGCCTAGCTCTGGGTCCAGTGAGAGACACTGACTCACGGCAATGAGAGGGATGTAAAAGAGCAGGACACCCACACCCACACAGAGACAGCAAGAATGGAAGTGTGTCCTGTAATGAAGGCATTGGTGAACTTTATGGAATGTGCAGGAAGGTATGATCTGAGCCCTACAGTGTTAGTACGGTTTAGTTTCTCGGTCTGGGTAATGACAATTTGATGTTCACTTCATGCTCTTTGATTTTATTGTCAATGTTTTCTTTATATACACTGTGTGCTACATACCACAAATATATAGAGAAAGAAAGGGATAATAGTTCATAGAAGGTTTGCGATGGTGTGATACATTGGTTTCAGAAGGACAAATACCATCTTATTTCTCAATTTTGGGTCCACTATAAAATCAAATAGGTAACGATCACATGAAAATGGAAGTGAAACTGCCTAGGGAAGCACAGGGGATTAATGACAGGTGACATGTAAGAACAAGGAGGAGGAAAGGGGATTAGGGGAGATGTAGGTACACAAAATGCATTCATGAAAATGGCCTTATGGAATCCAATGTAATGAAACAATAACACAGTAAACTTTTTAAAAGATTTGGCAAAAAAACAAAACAACAAACCAAAAACCAGAACAATACCAAATATAAGTCCTGAAGACTGGATGGTCATCCATTTTGATGTCAGATATATGGATAGCCTGCTAGGCTTCCTAAAGCCCATCCATATTTCAAAAAGCATTTATTATTTTTATTTTATGTTTATGCATGTATTGCCTAAATGTAAGTACACCCATGTTGTACAGTGTCCACAGAGGTCAGAAGAGGGCACCAGATTGCCTGGAACTGGAGTTACAGTTTTTAGCCACCATGTGGGTGCTGGGAATCAAACCCTGGTCCTCTGAAAGAGTAGCCAGTGCTCTTAACCACTGAGCTATCTCTCCAACCCCCCACCCATATGTTTTAAAATTATGAATCAAACTATACTTATGTGCTACTTGGAATCTGCACATGCCATATGTGGAGGAGGAAGAGACAAATGTGGAAGAGGAAGAAGGAGATTATGAGGTGGCACTCACTCAGCTAGCCACTCAGCAGGTGAGAGACTAGGTCATCAAAGTATTGGGGCAAGTCTTTCCATAGAGTTGGGGAGCTACAAATATGCAAAGCAGTGTAAATTTTTTTGCATACGTTAGAAGCTATACATTTGATGAGTGATAGATTTTCTTCAGTGGAAGGATGAGGCTCTTCCTTAAGATGACCTTAGAAAGTTGTGATCGGCTCACCCTCTCACTAGTCCAAGAAAATGGTCCCTATCTCTGAAAGATACTCACCATGGTTTTTTCCTGCAAGACGATTCATGAGGTAGGACTTTCCTGTGCGATACAGGCCAACAATGGCCACCACCACCAAAGGCTGAGATATCTTGTCAAGAATCCCCAGGGCTTTGAGATTCACTGTCAGCTGCCCGGTCCAGTTTTCCACTAGACAAATGGGCGCCTCCATGGCTGGTTCAGATGCCATGACAATCTGCAACACGGAACAGTCAGTTGTTGAAATCTGTGATCTTCAGGTCATCTCTCCTGGTTATTCAAGCCAGATACATATCAGCTTTTTTTTTTTTTCAATGTAACACATATATCAACTTTCTACATTTTTGTATGGTTCCAAAGGAAAAAAATAGATTAGCACTTCAAAGACTGGTATCTCACATTTTATATCCTATGATTCTTATAAGAATTGCATGATTCTGGGGGCTGGAGAGATAGCCTAGCGGTTAAGAGCACCGACTGCTCTTGCAGAGGACCTGGGTTCGATCCCCAGCACCCACATGGCGGCTAAGAACCGCCTGTAACTCCAGGTCCAGGAGAACTCCAGTTCCAGGGGAATCTGACGCCCTCTTCTGACCTCCACGGCATTGCAAGACATGAGTGCACAAACCTACATGCAGACAGTACATTCATACACATACAAAAATAAATTTAAAAAATTAAAAAAAAAAGAATTTCATGATGCTTAGTGTTTTTTTGTTTGTTTTGCTTTGCTTTTGTCAAGTAACACAAACTAGAGTCAAGTGGGAAGAGGAACCTCCACTGAAGCCTGTGACCATGTTTGTGAGGCTTTTTCCTGATTGCTGGTTGATGCTGGAGAGCCCAGCCCACTGTGGGCGGTACCATCCCTAGGCAGGTGGTAGCTGAGCAAGCTCGAGGAAGCAACCCAGTAAGGAGCATTCCTCTGGGGTCTCTGCTCCAGTTCCCGCCTCCAAGGTTCCTGCCTCGGCTTCCTCTGATGATGGATTGTGAGCTGTAAGATGTAATAAACACTTTCCACCCCAAGTTGTTTTGGCCAGTGTTTTATGACAGCAATTGAAAGTAGTTAGGACAAACTATAAAAACACATTGCCTAGACTTTCAAAGAATGGAATGAGAAAAGCAAAACACTAATGTCCAAGCCTTGAGAGCCTCAGGTTTTGGTGTAAGTGGAGGTGAAATGCACATGATGAATTTGGTTATGGTAAGAAAAGTTTCCAGGCATTCTAAAAGAATTTGAATTCATTCTGTGACCCCTTGTTGAGTACCTGCCACATGTTGGGCACTGTGTAAAGTGTCAGTTTTCAAAGAGTGAGACCAGAACAGGTGCAAATTCCTGCTTCCTGGATCTGTGTTCCAGTGAGACAGATAATAAAGCAGAGGAGATGGAGAATGGATGGATGGATAATGATAGATAGATAGATAGCCAGTACTCGGGAGGCAGAGGCAGGTGGATCTCTGTGAGTTCAAGGCCAGCCTGGTCTACAGAGCCAGTTCCAGGACAGCTAGGACTAAAGGGAGACCCTGTCTCAAAAAGAGCAAAAAAAGATAGATAGATAGATAGATAGATAGATAGATAGATAGATGATAGATTAGATAGATGATAGATAGATAGATAGATAGATAGATAGATAGATAGATAGATAGATAGAGCAATGTTAAGTTCTTAGAAGGGAATAAGCCAAGGATGGGGTAGGGACTTTGGGGGTTGAATTCAGATACAGTCAGGGACGACCTCCATCACATGACACCACAAATGAAGCCACTTTGATGAAGACAGATGTCTGCCGTCAGGAAAGCATTGTGGGCTGAACCGGTATAGCGGGAAAGCCTGCTGGGTTTGTCCGCTTGGTCCCAAGCAGTACTTCCTTCCCAAATGTCCGCAGCCTCTGGTGCGATGCACTCACTTCCCCAGGCCTCCAAACAGGGCCTTAGCTGCAGTCAGGTTCTAGCAGCAGTGCACCCTTGGGTCTCCAGGGGCGCTCTTCAGACTCGCAGCCGCCTCTGTACCAGAGAGAGTGTCTCCAAGACTCCCGCCCGGGTCCCGGGACCACACTCTAGGGAGTCTATTGCCTGGTCCCGGGACCACACTCTAGGGAGTCTATTGCCTGGTCCGCAGGTTGTCCTCACTCGCCCAGCAGTGTGAGTCTGCAACCACAGAGTGTGTGCGCTCGGAGAAATTTGCAAATGTGGTTCGCCGCGCGAGAGAAAACGGGCGTGGGTGACTCACCTGGCTTGGGGGTCAGTAGTCAGGGGCAAATCTTCAGCTGGCTTGGGTCACTGAGCGTTCTCCAGGGCCCAGTGTCTCCAACATCCACTGTTCTTAGAAGCTCCAAATCAACAGCTAACCAAAGGTAAAAGGAAGAGAACAGAAACTGAAACTACACTCTGGACTCTGTTCTGTTTTCAAGTGGTAGGAAAAAAAAAAAAATGTGAGTTGCCCGGAGCTGAGCTGAACAGAGCTGAGCTGAGCCGGGAGGCAGGTGTTTCCTCAGGACTTTCTGAGGTTTCAGTGCTATGTTTCACAGACTGAGCTCCCTGTTGCTCTGTGCACCCTGCCACCAATTAAACAAATAAGATTAAGCCACAGCCTGGTGGCTCCCATGTGGAATCTCTGCCTTCCGGAGGCTGAGGCAAGAGAGCTGCCGCCGGTTCCAGGAGCGCTTAGGTACGCTGATTACTGCCCGGTGAAGGAGAGTCGATCTTTAGGGAAGTAACCCTAACCCTAACCCTAACCCTAACCCTAACCCTAACCCTAACCCTAACCCTAACCCTAACCCTAACCCTAACCCACTGTGGTGGAAGAACTTGCATCTAGGGACATGTTGATACAAACTCCTGACCAGATAGGACTTAACATACATGACAGAATGCATGAAATGGGGCTGTTGGGGCCCGTGAATGCTGGAGGTATCTAAATTTGATCAAAATCTATTATATGAGATGTACAAAAACTCAATAAAGAATTAATGGATAAATAAGTTAAGATGAGATAAAGTTGAACACATCACTCCTGTCACCCTCGGCATTCTCCTGCCACACGGAATCCTCCCGTGCATCCGGACTTGCAAATAAGTGTGAAGGGGACCAGTCAGCACCTGCGCTGTGCGTCAAGGGTGGGACGCCCCTAAGACAAGTTCTGCCTTAGTGGAGGGAATCCAGTGCAAGGACTCTCTGCTGGCACAGCACCGAGAGAGAGAGAGAGAGAGAGAGAGAGAGAGAGAGAGAGAGAGAGAGAGAGAGACCCTTGACTCATTCCTACCATTTGCCGGAGGTTGCCTGATTTATTTTTATTTTACAGTGGATTGTTGTTTATTTGTTGCTAAGAGACAGGCTCTCCTGCAAGGTAAGCTGTCCCCCCACTTCCTGTGCAGGAAGGAGGTCCCCTGGATGCCCTTGAACTTCACTTTTGCTTCCACTTTCCAAGTGCTGGCATTGTAAGCCTGTGCCACCATACATAGTTTTATGAGGTGTTGGGGTCTAACCTAGGGCTTTGTGCATGTTAGGCAAGGACTCTACCAGCTGAGCTCCATCCCTGACCCCTTTAAGTTGAATTTTAAAATATGTGCCTTGATACTGGATTTCATTGCTAGGAACTGTCTACTCAATCCAAACCCACTTCAGTTCCTTAGTTATGGGAGAACAGCCACTGTTTCTTTCCAGATAACACTTTTCACAATTACTGCTGAAGACTAAGTCAGATCCACACTAGAGCACCGCACTCTTTGTTTGTGGTGCCCCAAGAGTCAACCCTGGGCAGGGATCTGACTGTTACTCAGTGCTTTGGACCCTTTAGCCCACTGACTCTGGACAGCTGCCTCATCACTGTGAACCTCCTCCTTCCCCACACACTGGGAAAATAATCTCCTCTCAGCCAGGGCAGGAGAGAGCTACAGTGACACGGACCACCCCAGGCCACTAGGACCATCCTTCCCTCCTCTTTCCCTGTTTCTTTGTTTCTTTGTTTTCCAGCAGGTGAGAGAAAAAGAAACTGCAGCTGTGTCCAGGCATGAAACTGCTTTATTTAGGTCTCAAAGACGAATTCTCAAGTCCTGGGTATTTTACCCTTCTATCACCAAACAAACAAACAAACAAACAAACAATAATAGTCTTCCATTTCCTAAAAATGCCTATCTGCTATCAGCTCCCTATTCTGTTCTTTAAACAAAGCTCTCATCACAGAAGTGATGAGAGAACTTTAGACAAAGATGTAGTTTCTAGAGCGGCCAACATGTTAAGGAGATGTGAGGAGCATAATTAAGAGGTGGCAATTTGAGGTAATTTAGCATTTAGTAGCACTAGAAAATGTGTGGATTTGAAGTTCGGTTAGCTTTAGAGAACAAGCTTGTTAATTTAGCTTAGTCAGAGACTGCACCCCACCCGAGGCCTGCTCAGATACATAACCACTCGCTCACTCGCCCCAGCACTGGAAGCCCAACTTGCACGGCTGATTAATTGGCGAGAAGGAGCATGGGCGAGAAAGGGAAGATAACCAGATCTGGATCCCACCTGCCCACGAACTGGGACCTGGCCGTGAACCTCAGATAAACAGCTGCCATGGGCTGGAAGCTGGGCACAAGCAAGGACCTGGGCAGTCAACCACCTGGACTTCAAGTTCATGCTTGGGCAGGAGAACATCCTGGCACTTCTTCCTTGCCCTGACTGCTGACTCTGGGTGCTTCCTTGCCTTGGGTGACAGACTCCCAGAGAGCTTTCCTCAGGTTGGGGAAGTGCTCAACTACTCCTTTTCTTCCCTGACCAAGACATTTGAGCCACACCTAATCTGCAAATTCAAATATAAACTGCTCCAAGATGCAGAAATTGTATGTTCTGACATAAAACTGAAAGTAGAAAGTTTTATTTGAAACTTGCTTTTGCACAAAATTATTTAAAAACAGTCTACATGAAACTGGGTATGGTGGACTTGTGCCCATAACAGGAGATGGAGAAAGGAGAGTCAGTAGTTTAATGTTGTTCTAGGCTATGTGAGCCTTTGTCTCAAGAAGGAAACGGGTTTATTTTCCATTTATTAAACATCATATATCTATATATATTATATGTATGTATAGCACATATTATGTATTTTTGTATGCCATTATCATCCACTATATATATTAGCTAGAATATGGCTTAGGGTAGTGGCCTACAAGCATCTCCATTTTGGAGAAGTCCCTCTCCTGTTAGGGTGAATTGCTTGGTGTGCAGTTTCTTGTCTACAGTGTGAGTGAGGACAGTCCAGATTGGCCCTTGTCAGGAGGCTAGTGAAAGCCATTGTGTACACAATTTCTAGCCGTGTAATCTCTGCATTGCAAACCACGACATGCAAATTAGGGCAATCCTGTCTGACTGAAGTTCAGTCCAGGGCAGAGGCTCCAATCACCCAGCATAGGGCTGCAGCTGAGCTCGTCACCTTACAGAACTTTAATGTTAGAAGTCTGGCTGTAGGGGAGGCTTGTTTGGGAAGTCCAGATCACCCTGTAAGTTTCCATTAATGGGGTTTGTTTTACATTTTGGTTTCTTTTAATAAAAATATTTGTTTATGGCTGTGCATGGTGGCACATGCCTTCAATCCCAGCACTGGGGGGGGGGGCAGGGGGAGTGGCAAGGCCAGCGAGGCGGTTCTCTGGGGAGTTCCAGGCCAGTTCTGCTACAATTCAAACAAATGTGAGTTCCAGGGACAGCTGGGGCTCTAGGGAGACCCGTTGTGCTCAAATAGACAAATAATATAAGTTATTTATTTTATTTTATGTATCTGCGTGTTGCCTTGTGTGTATGGTGATGTGTAGTGTTACCCATGGTACAGTGCATGTTGAGGTCAGAGGTTGTGTTTGATCCCCTAGAAACTGGAATTATAGATGGTAGTTAGCACCATATGGTGTGGGAACTGAACCAGCCGGTCTTATGTCAAAACTAGCAGTCAGTTCTTTTAACTACGAGTCATCCCAATGGTTAGTCCCAGATTTTGTAAGAAAAGGAAATCTGGGCATTCTACTTCCTTTTTCAGGGTGCATATTCAAGCTTTGTTTCCCTTTATAAATGTGTTTACCACTTGAAAGCAAAACAACTCTGTTTTGTAATTAGTAATAGGTCGAAATAAGCTATTCTCATCTTCTGACCAATAATAAAATCTCTTGTTTATATCAAGGAACCAAAATACTGTTCAAAGGTTATTTGAAGTCTTTGTGAATTTTGCCTTTCTACCTATTCACTGGACTTTCATCTAATATGAATCACTTACATTCAAGTATATTTAGCATGATTCCGTTTTTTAAGGGGATGAGGACCAGAGTTTTCATGTGAGCCAGGATAGCCTCCAAACTTTCTTCTATTTGGACCTGAAGCTGACATGGCCCTTGAACTTCTAGATCCGGGCCCCTATGCTAACATTCTAGAATTATAAGAATGTGAGATATGACCACTTTACATTTTTAAATAGAGCTACTAAAAGCAAGTATGCAAAAAAAACAAAACCTTTAATCAAAAGATATATATACCTACAACCAATCATTGTTATTATCTTAGCAAAGGACTCATTGTCTTTTTTGACTTTTTTTTTTTTTTTTGGTCTTTTTGAGACAGGGTCTCCCTGTAGCCCCAGCTGTCCTGGAACTCACTCTGTAGACCAGGCTGGCCTTGAACTCACAAAGATCCACCTGCCTCTGCCTCCCAAGTGCTAGGACTAAAGGTGTGCACCACCATGCCCTGTTTTTTTTTTTTTTTTACATTTTTAAAATCAATTTTCAATGTATGTGGCTGCACCACAGTGCACGTGTAGAGATCAGAAGGCAACTTAGAGGAGCCGGTCCTCTCCATCATGTGACTGCTGGAAATTGAATTCATGTCATTGGGGGCTTGGTGGTAAGTGCCTTTACCTTCAGAGCCATTTCTACAGCCCAACAAAACTCAGGACAAAAAAACAGAGTCACACTTTCTAAGTAGCACTCAGGACAACAAAACAGGGCCACACTTTCCAAGTAGCACTGCATATGTGGAGGAAGCAGTGGTGTCTTAAGAATTTGTAGATATGGTTCTGATCATCAAATTGACTTGTACTGTGTACCAGGAGCGATTGCATTTTGTTGTCAGGAGGAGCTGAATGAAGTAAAAAAAGCCCTCATTAGCCTGTTATCACCACTATTAACACCAACAGACATGGAAGAAAAACACAGGCGACCTTGAGTCATCTCAGCCTGTTATCACCACTACTAACAAACACCCACAGACATGGAAGAAAAATACAGGCGACTTTGAGTCTTCTCATCAGCCTCCTTAAGCCTTTCTCCTTCTTCTCCTTTCTCCTTTTTCCTCAGGAGATCTCCTCTGCACCTGAGTTCCCAACACATTTTCACCCTGTCCTACCACTCAACACTGAAGTTTCCTTGAAAAGTAGATCTGAGATTTAAATCCACCCAGCCAGGTGAGAGCTAACTCCAGACTGGCAGTTGGGAGAATTCCAGGAAGGACAGAGAGGACTGTGTGATGGTTCAGGAGGCCCACTTACTATATTACAAAAATACCATGTACAAGGTCATGGGACTGTGCCCTTAGAGAATTCTGAGAAGATTCTGATGTAGTTCTTTTGTTATTTCAATAATTTAACACAGAACTTAATTTTTTCTTAGGTAAGTCTTATGTTGGGAACCTAATTGAGGTGTGCACATAAACTTTACTACAAAACTGACAACTTGGGATTGAAGGTGTGCTAGCTTGCTTCCACTCTGCTCGTACTGTTCATGCCACTTTTGATTCTTTCTTGATCTCTTAACTTCTACCATTTCACATAAGTGCCTTGTCATCTGCTTCTCTTTCACACTATCACACAGCTGTTGTGTCTTTTCTGTTTGTTTCCTAACACTCAGTAAAACTAGCATCTGAAAGGGGCAGCTGAGTTCTATGAGAGCTCAGATATTGCCAGTGTGCTAGCTGGTCTGGGCAGCCATCTTGAAAGTGTGTCTGTAAGTGTATTCTCAGAAACAATTGGTACGTGGCATGGTGACATACGAGCAGAGATCTATCCCATATACGGAAGCACATACGGAAGCTCTGTTAAACAAGCAAACGACTCATACCAGGAAATAAAGGGTGAAGGAGGTGACCAGCATGAGTTCCAGTAAGTAAGCCACTCTTTCCTAAGTGACGGCACCAGACTGCAGCCTTTCAGTGAGGACTTAGTGCCAGGCGCTGTCTGGGAAACTTCTAGAATTTCAGCTATGACCTTGGACTAATGAAGCTTTTCCACTTTCTAGCCTGAGAGTCTGGTTCTCAGGCTGTCCTGTGAGTACAATCCATTACTGGACGACCTAATCCCCATCATGTAAGACAATTTTCTAGAAAAACGTGTGGAATTTGGTGTTCAGTTTCTGTTTCCTACATTCATTGGTAGCATCTATCTATTTATCTACCTATCTATCTATGTATCTATCTATTTACCTATCTATCCGTCCATATATTTCCTTTCATTTCTTTTGCAGTTCTGCAATATGAATCATGTCAGACATACAAGTATCAGTCATTTCACAAATGAGCATTAAATCTACAAGATATTTTATCTTTCCATTTTCTTCTGCTGTTTCTGATGTCTCTCCAGGGAGCTGAAAATGTTGCTTCTCTCCTGGCAACATTTCTATCATGTCACCATTGGCTAGGGCTTGCACCACCCCAGGATTCTGTTCTGGTAACTCTCCCATGTGGCTTATTTCTATCATGTCACCATTGGCTAGGGCTTGCACCACCCCAGGATTCTGTTCTGGTAACTCTCCCATGTGGCTTATTTCTATCATGTTACCATTGGTTAGGGCTTGCACCACCCCAGGATTCTGTTCTGGTAACTCTCCCATGTGGCTTATTTCTATCATGTCACCATTGGCTAGGGCTTGCACCACCCCAGGATTCTGTTCTGGTAACTCTCCCATGTGGCTTATTTCAATGGCACATCTGTATTTTGATCCACCTGACATTTCTTTGAACAAAGAAGGCTCAAACTCCACTCTTTCCTCCATTTTGGCTGAATAATTAATAAAATGTGAACTTGACCATATCCTGAATTTCTGTGTGACTCTGGGTAGCACCTAAATCTCCAGGTGTATTGTGTTGTACTGTCGCAGCGTCTGGGGCTGGTTCTACCATGCCATATGTTGGGCTGTTTGGCCACTTGGTAAGAGCTCGTCCTCTCTCATTTGTCATTCTATTCATTCCATTTCATTTTGTTAGTTTTTGTATTTTGAGGCAGGGTCTTACCTTGTAGCTCAGTCTGTCCTGGAATTCACCATCTAGCCCAGGTTGTCTGGAACTAGCCTGGGCTTCCCACGTGCTAGGATTACAGGGAGAGTTACCATGTTTGGTTTGTTATCCTTCTATTTCTTTTCAGAGTTTCCTTGGTTATTTGCCTGTGGCACTCGAACAGAGATAATAGAGTAAATCTATTTCCAAAGAAGGTGCTTGACATATTAATATCAAAACATGTATAGTGACTTAAGAAGCATCAGTATTTTTATTTCTGTCCATGTAAGAAATTGTAATTTTCAGTAATATTTTCCATTTTTATTCAAATTAATATTATTGGCTCATGAATGATTTTATTCCATAATGTTTTATTAGTTTGAATGTATTATACCTTTAAACTTTTCTTTCATTATATATGTATATATATATATTCAAAATTGGTCATTATTTAAATGAATATAATTAGCAATAAATTTGTCTCTTTTCTGGCAAGTCCTGATACATAATTTTTATTTATGTTTTATTTTATGTATGTGAGTGTATTGCCTGCACGTAAGTCCACTTGTATGTTTTATTTTATGTATGTGAGTATATTGCCTGCATGTATGTAAGTCCACTTGTATGTTTTATTTTATGTATATGAGGGTACTGCCTGCATGTATGTAAGTTCACTTGCATGTTTTATTTTTTTGTACTGCCTGCATGTATGTAAATGCAGTCATATAGTGCAATGTCCAAGAAGGACAGAAGAGAGTGTCGGATCCCCTGGAACTGGACTTATGGATGGTTGTTAGCTGTCATGTGGGTGCTGGGACTTGAACTCGGGTCTTCTGCAAGAGCAGTCAGTGCTCTTTCTTAACCACTGCACCATCTCTCCAGCCCTAAGTTCTGACAAATTAAGAGACTAGTTTTGATTTGGGGAGATAGCTCAATGGGTAAAGCACTTGTCAGAGCCCAGAGGACCCACGTTAAATCCCCAAGCTGGACAGGGCAGCATCTGTCTGTAATCCTAGTGTTCCCACAGTAAGATGATGGGAAGTGGAGAAGGCCAGTCCGTGGAAGTTCCTGGGACAGCCAGCCTGGCAGAGGCAGCAGTGAGCATCAAGAAACCCTGTGGAAGGACAGGGCTGAAGAGATGGCTCAGCAGCTAAGAGCACTGGCTGCTCTTGCAGAAGACCCAGGTTCGATTCCCAGAATGGCGACTAGCAACCATCTGTAACTGCAGTTCCAGGTGACCCAAAGCCCTCTCCTGACCTCTGTGGGTATCGCAGTCCATGGGTGTACTTACACACATACTCAAACACATCAAACAAAAATAATAATAAATTCAAAAAGAAAACAAGGTAGAAGGGTGAAGTCGGGCATCTGAGGTGCCTCGCATGCCCGTGCTGACACACGCACACACACACACACACACACACACACACACACGCGCGCGCGCGCGCACACACACACACACACACTCACACCTAACACAAAGATTTTAGAAAGAATTTACTTTTATTTTTGACACTTTTAATAAATGAAACTAACAAGGCAGACTTTAAAAATAAGCCTCAGGAAATAAAAGAAAGCATAGCTACAGTTTCCTAGAAAAAGTTGTTAGCCTATTTCATTTGTGTACTTAGCATTTTCAACCCAACGCCCACCATCTTACCAGGGCCCGGCAGTACTGAAAGTAACACATTTCCAAACCCATCAAAGAGTTGGGCACCCAGTGAGCTCTTCTCTTCCTTATTTTTTTCAATCTGCTTTTGTAGTTGGCTGATCTCTTCATCCATCGCTTCACATTTCCTCTTAAATCCCTCATTAAGCAGGTCTTCTTGGACCTATAAGAAGAAAATTACACTTGTAAAACCATGCTTTCTGAAGGTCAGGGACTTGCCCTTAACTTCTCAAGTGATTAAGGACAGGGATCCCAAAAAAGCTCTCTTGGAGATGAATTTTCCTGATGCTTCCTGGGCAGTGGCAATGAGCATAGCATGCTGTTTCCTGTGAGCCCCTCAGCACCCCTCATGAGTGTAAGGTGTCAGACAGGGCCTGGCCTGGGAATGGTCCTTCCTCCGGTGCATCCGAGCCCCATGCAGCCTCACCTTCAGCTTGTGCTCCAGCATCTTCTGCTGCTCTCTCAGAAGGTTATCCCTTTCCGTCTCCATCTTCTGCTGCAGTTGGGTCATGTTTTCCTTGTAGCTCTTCTCTTGCACCTCCATCACCTGCTCCAACTCCTTCTGTTTCTGTCTCAGCAGCTCCTGCTCCTTCTTAGCTGCCTCCTTCTGGGCCCGCTCAGCTGTTCCACAAAGGGGGCAGGGGGAGAGAATACGAATCAGGACAGACCTCTTTGTTCTTGGGCTCAGAGACCAAAGGATTTTGGAAAATGTAAAAAGAGAAGTCTGAATTCTAGTCACCACATCTCCAGAGCACATCTCAGAACCATGCAAGAAGGCACCTGTCGCACTAGCTAACTAGAGCCATGCTGCCCTCGTTTTTTCAGACTTAGCTGAATGTGTAACATACTATAAGATCTTCCTGTGCAACAGCAGGGTTTGTAGGAACCCCCCCCCACACACACACACACTGCTATGAGAGCCGAGTCTTCCTATGTACCTGCCACGGCCTTCTGTCCATCCGTGAGGGCTTTGTCTGACTGCAGGATGGAGTTCTCTATGGTAATCTGTGACTGCAGGAAGTTCTGGAAGACCTGATTTGCCTGGAGAAACCAGAAAATGGAAATGCCAGGTAACAAGCGCACTGTTGTGCTCTAAACCCTGTCCATTTTTGCATCTGTCATAAGATCCCCTGTTTCCTTGCCTTCCACAGCCACAATAGTAATTCCAGACTCTTATCTGATGCTGGAAAACTTTATGTAGCAGCCTCCATCTAAACTCTGTCATCTCTTTTTTTCCAGACAGTTTTCTCCAACTCATGCCAGCTTTGCCATTGAGATCTCTGAAAATCCTCAAATATCTTGTCTGCTAAGATGCTTGTAGCGATTTTGTTAACCTAGTTAACACCCATTGAAAATTCATCCTGACTCTCTATTTTCTTTTAGAAGAAGCTTTTCTGGGCTGCTCTCTGAGGTTTGGGTGGCTGCGAAAGTACCTGAGATGCCTCTCCAGTTCTTCTGTAGCCTAACATCTCCTTAGCCTCTCAGTCACCTCATTTCACAACTATAAAATTAGCACAGCAGTAGCAACTAGTTTTAACACTATTCTGAGAATTGAATTGTACTATTTCCAAAGTAGCAAGTAGCCTTAGGCTACTGTTCTGTGGTATAACATAAGGTGTTAGGATCAGGTCATGTTAATAATCCTAGCACTGGGGAGACTAAGGTGGAAGGATTTTGAGTTGAAGGCCAGCCTGGGATTATTATAAGCAAGACCTCATCTCAGAGCAAAACAAAGGCAAATAAAAACTAAAATAGTGTGTTGAATATGTCAGCATTATTATTAATACCATCATAATATTAATTGTGTCATCATTTCTGCTCTGTTCATGCCACAAATGATAATTTTTATCCTGCTATATCCAGTTGACTATTTATATCTGAGTCAAGTTCATCAGTATCTTTCAAACAAATAAAGATGCATCTTTTTTTTTAATTTTTTTTTAATTTATTTATTTTTATTTTTATATGTATGAATGTATTGTCTGCATGCAGGTCTGCGCACCCGTGTCGTGCGATGCCGCGGAGGTCAGAAGAGGGTCTCGGATTCCCCTGGAACTGGAGTTCTCCTGGAACCGGAGTCGCAGACGGTTCTCAGCCGCCATGTGGGTGCTGGGGATCGAACCCGGGTCCTCTGCAAGAGCGGTCGGCGCTCTTAACCGCTAGGCCATCCCTCCAGCCCCAAAGATGCATCTTTAATCTTTAAATCCCATTAATTTAGCTCAGAAACAACGCTTCATTTGATCAATGGAAAATAAAATGTTCTACTTAATATGGAATTATTTATTCATTACTACTTGGGGGAAAAGAATATATCTGACTTCACTGAGAAGGGGGAGGGTAGTGATATGGGACGGTATCCTCACATGATATATACTTGTGTGTAAATACCATTGTGTAACCATGGGCAGTAAATATACACAATGAAAAATTGGAAAATGAATAAGATTCGATTCTGAATAAAAGACGGTGCTGAAAATCCAGAGGCATCAGATGATCTTCTCACTCCTCACAAAGACTTCTATGCTGTTAAGTTGTAGACGGAAGGAGATTGTCTGAGGAACTCAGCCGTCTAAGTCGTCTATGCTTATCCCTCACTCCTCACCTTAACTCCTTTCCTGGGCACCCACTCATAGGCCTGCTCCACCTTCTTCTTGGCTTCTAAGTAGAGGTCATGCCCTCCAGGAACAGAGAAGACTCCTCTGGAAATGTTTTCCATCAGGGGCTCTGAAAGCTTTTTCAGCTCAGCCTGGCAACGTGTAACAGACGCCTCTTCATTCTTTTTTATGAAATCTTCCTTTGTTTGCTCTATGTTAACCTACCAGGGAATTGCAGAGAGAACCAATAAAGAAGTTAGTGGAAGAAAGGGCCAATTTGATCTTAGAAGAAGCAGTCTGGCAGCCACAAATGGACTGGAACAAGGAAAGTAGTCCAGAAGTCTGACTTTCTGAGTCCCTGTCTGAGTAATGGTGGAAAGTCTCTGACCTTACTCTGGCACAGATTCATCTCCATGAACTCATGGGACTGAACAGCAGAACCTACAGTTTTTCCCTCAGCACAGTGATCACTAGTTGTCCAACCATGAAGTGAACAATAGAAGCCTGAGTGAGGCTGGCGAGGGAGTTTCCTCAGAGGAGTCATAAAGCTTCTCAGGGAAACGTCTCTGTGAAAAAGCACCCTCACAATAATGGCAAGGGTTTTTTTTTCTGTATAGGTTCTTGACCCTTTTACTAATTCTTCCATGTAGCATATGGGTATATGAAGATAGAGCAATAACAAAAGAATTAGTGTGTGCATAATTTACACTTCAGGGGATACTCTTGCTTGAGCCACAGGCTCTCCAGAATTTGCAGGTGAGAACTCAGTTCTGTTTTCATCTTCTTTCAATCACATGATACCCTTTAGCAGGGCACCCCAGCCTCTCTGTACTGCCCTTACAGCCTACACATGCTAGTGCACATTTGTTTTTTTCAAGCTGACAAGTTCATTGTGATTTATATTATCTGACAATGAAGCATTAATCAAGCACTCATGTTTTAGGTAGACAACTATGAACCCGTAGAACTCTTTTTATTCACAAGAATCTTGACTCCTTAAACTACAAAGATGAGCCTCGGGTCAAAAAGGCAAGCCTTAACCAACATCCCAGAGGGCAGGAATCAGGGATGAAAAAGAAGACAAAGACACTACCACCAAGGTCTTCTGGAATTCCCGATTTTCATCCTTGAAGGAGTGCTCCATGAAGAGCTCAATGGCTTCCTTCTCACAGGCCGTGTGCAGGCCCAGCAGCTCCTGGAGCGTGTTCGTGGGGAGACTCACTCTCTGGTCCATCTGTTCACTGTAGTGGTCAACTGCCTTCTGCACAGCCACGGAGTTCTCACGCTGAGCCAGCGTTGTAACTGCATTCTCCAAACATGGCACCGCTCCACTGTTTATCGCATCCACATATGTTGTCACCAGAGTCCCCAACCCTGGTGAGCCAAGTAACATAAGGTTAAATGTCAAGCTATCCCTCATTGATTTTACATGATTCAAGACTCAGAATTCTGAAAAATCAGCAAACCATTGTTTAGTATCATTTTTCTTCTTATTTGAAAAAGCCTACCTTCTTCTAGTGACATTGCTTTCCTATTCATTATTTATTTAATGCTCTTAATTCATACATTACTATCTGTTTCTTATTTACTGCAGTGCTAGGGATCAAACCAAATGTAGGGCCTTGTGCAGACTGAACAAGGGCTCTTTCACTGGCCTCCATGCCCTAGTACTATATAGTACAATTTAAACTGTCAATGCTCGACAATAAGATCAGGTTATCTTATAGCAATTTTTTTGTACAAAATAGAAGTGACAAATTAACTAGGCAAAGACAATTATGCATATCAGACCAAAGTCCTTTGTAGGACTCAAATGAAAGAAATAATCTCCATGTGAAAAAAAATATGTATTTTGGACTTCTTGAGACAGGGTCTCCCTGTTGCCCTGAACTTAACTATGTAGACCAGGCTGGCCTTGAAATCACAGAGCTCTACCTGCCTCTGACTCCCAAGTGCTGGGATAAAAGTGTGAGCCACCACACCCGGCTTGAAAATTTTTTTAAAAGAGTTTCAGGACAGTATAGCATTATATAGAAGTGGTTCTTCTCAGTATGGGCCTACTGTGTGACTATACAGAGCCGTGTCTTTGTGTCATACAACTCCAGCTCTATCTTAGATAATAGAGAATTTGAGTGTGCATGTTCATGCATGTGTAGTTGCACGTGTGTGTGTGTGTGTGTGTGTGTGTTACATACCTGTGGAGGCCAGAAGACAACCTCTGGTGTCACTCCTCAGATGCTGTCCCTCTATTTAATTTTATATATTTTTTGAGACAAAGTCTTTCACTGGCCTAAAGTTTGCCAAGCAGGCAAGGCTGGCTGACCAGGGAGCCCCAGGCACCTGCTTGTATCTGCCTGCCTCAGATTTTTTAGGTGGATTCTGGGAATTTATTATTGGCTGAGTTATGTTCCTAGCTCAATAATAGTAAATTTGGATCTCAAACTCGCAATGAACTTTTAGGAAGCTGGGCCTCTTGTTTACAATAGAACTACTGTAAACTCACAAAATTTCTAACCAAAGAAGCTCTTGTCTCCTTGTACTTCAAACTCTGGGATTATCTCTTGAACCTTAGCTGTGCTTATTTGATCATTAGTTTCTGAAGCTGTAGTAGGTCTCAACAGAATAGTAGAGAAAGGTGAATTTCTCTGTGTAGCATGAAGAGTGGGTTCTCTGTGTTCATGTCAGACACAAAAGCATAATTGGAGTTTTGCAGCACACAGTTAAAAGCAGAGTGAGAACTTCTGGAGCAAAGATGACTCACGGGTCCCAGTGACAGTGATTCCGTCTTTCAGGGTCTTGACTTTTGCATTGGCAAAGATGTAGGAACAGAATTTTTTGGACTGTGCTTGGAAATTACAATCCAGCTGGTCTTCTGGTATTTCTTCAATAAAGACTAAGAGTTCCTTTTCTTTTGTAGGCCGGTCAAACACAAAACACTTTCGTTTTGGAAAGAAATGTCTGATGCATTCCCTAGGCATGTTGGAATTTTGGACTTTGACGCTCCTGCCTGTAAAGAAAGAAAGAAAGAAATCCGTTCCTTGAAAGGACAGCTTCAGAAGGGGCCCAGTGCTTTCATTTCCATGGACCTTAGTATAAGTGCATTTCCTTTATCTCTTCCTATAATCCAGTCACATGCACTTCATTGCAAACCAACTCTATGTTGAGCATCTAAGACAGGGACAAATCCATTTCTGCTTAGAGGTCAAAGGCAATGAACTAACTAATAGAGACTGAGGGGACAACCACCCAGGGGTGAAGGCAGCTGATCTTTGACATCCCTAGCATTTGGTACAGATTCCAGTGGATTAAGAATTTAATAAATGTTTATTGGACGATTAGCTAATGAAACCAAATTGCTTGAAGTATTTTTCCATTTTACTGTATCCCTGTCAGAAGTGAAATTTAGGCCTTAGAATAAAGTGCTACCAGAAAAGAATAAGATGGTACTAGGAAAAATGTATGAAGAATTACAATTTCCAGGTCAAGACAGAAAAACATAAATATAAACTAGATAGCAACACATTCATAAGTGTGCTTACAGATTCTTGTCCTTTAAAATTCTAAAGAACAATATTAGTGTAAATGTAATTTGAAGCCCTTTTCCCTTTCCTAAATTAGAGTCTATTAGACTTAACTGAAAATTATAGACTGATCTTGTGCTACATGAGTATTCAATGACTGTTTCTTGAAAGCAAAAATAAATGAATAAAGTTATTAAGACCCTCTCAAGTGCCAAAAGTTATCCACCTTGCTGAATTGGTGTATTCAATACATTTATAATGTCACAGTTATCAAGAATCAAGAGAGGAGGGAGCTGCTATAAGAAAGGTAAAAATGAAAGACGAGTCCAAATGAAAAGAAATACCATTGTCCTTAACTATTCACTGCATAATATCTTTTCTCTAAAAAATGTTAACTATCCAACTACCAGTGAAATACACTATGCAAATGAATTACTGTTTGAAGGGAGCACTTCCCAGCTCCTCAGCCCGCTCCTGGGCTGGTGCTCCCAGCCGAGTGTGATTTGAAGTGGACCACTGCTCACTGCACCATTTCCTTCCAAACAAACAGCTTCCTCTTCATGGGAGTTATCGGGACACAGGCAGGTGGGCAGGGCCGGATTTCTGCCCTGGGCCCTCCCTGGAGATGGGAAGAGGGCCAGCCCGTGGGGTTGAGGCAGGGCTCTGGCAGGGATGGAGGAGCGGGAAGTCTTGGCCTGGAATTGCTGGTGGGGCAGCTATCAGCCCAGGGCAACTAGGTTGCAGGGAGCTTTTGGAATGGCTGGCCTGCACATGGCAGTAGCCTGCCAGTGGGTGAGCTATGCTCTTCCATTGAAATTATCCGTGTGTCTTGCCTATGTGCTCTTCACCTGGGCCTGGCAAAGCTCAGTTAATGTTAGTTGAATGAATGAATAAACAAAAGAAATAGATCACTTCAAAACCTGAAACGTGTGCATGGCACTGTCAGGGTTTGAATTATGCACTGTATGTGGTGTGCAGCCAGGGCTAGTCTAGGGTTTTGTGGGTGTGCACCCAACCTTCCAGCAACCTGTGAGCTAGGTGGTGGGAATATTCCCATTTTACAGGTGAGAAAGCCAAGGCACAAAGAAGTTAAATGCTCTGAGCTAGGTCACAAAGCCAGTCTAACGAGGCACAGCCTGCTCTCCATAGGGAAGCGCATGGTCTCATGATTACTGCTTATCTGGGTAGCACAGGGAAAAGTAAGAACATTTCATCAAGTTGTGGTCACGCCCATGTGGAGGTTATAAGGGTGGGGGGGGTACACAGAATCCTCAGGAATCCTGAAAGACCTAGATTCATAGTGAGATTCAGTCCCCCCCCCTTCCAGTGTAACAGGATGGGGTGGTCCAGGGAATTTCTCCCTATGATTCTGTTGAGTGACTTTGGGTGCCACCAACAAATGTCATAGAAATTTGTATGGGGGAGATGGCAGTGAGTGGGTTTTAGACACTGGAAAAAGAAACCAAATCAAGGTTAGACCTGGGAGACCATGGCACAGAGAGCCTACCTGCAGGACTCTGGCTTCCTGTCCAGCCCTCTCCTTCTGTGAGGCCCATTCTCCTTTGGGGACCACCCTTTGAGCACCCCATGCAGATCTGGGGGAAGGCTGTCCAGGGGTTCTGTTCTCTCAGCCACAGACTATCCCCAAACAGTCCCAGGAAACCAGGGGAGAGGGCAGAAGAGAACCCTGAAATCCAGGCTCCTCTGAGGCCCTGGGGCTGTCAGGGCTGGGGGACCCTGGCTGTGCTCACGGTCCTTGGGGACGCTCCCTGCAGGCTCCTGTGCCTCTCCCTCTGACCTCCCTCCCTACCACATTCCCGTTGCTCATGCAGTCTGGGTCTAGGACATCTGTACACGATGCTCCCTCCAGATGACATTTCTTCCCATAGTGGCTTGCTGTTGACATTGTAGCTTATACCAAAGGTGTCTTCAGGGAGGCTTTCTGAGTACCCAATAGACTTTGAGCCATGCTAGAGGTCAGGGCCTGACCCATCCAGGAGGTCAGGCCCTACCACGGCTTCTGGCTAGATCTAATTCAAGTTGGCTTTGGTTATTCTGTTGACTTATTTATTGATGGACTTCTTAATTTTTTGATGTATTTATCTTTATGCTATGTGTCTGAATGTTTGGCCTACATATATACAAGTAGACCCATGCATAATGCCACTGGAGGCCAGAGGACGGTATTGGACCCTTTGGAGTTACAGGCCTCTGTGAATCCCTAGATGTGGGGGCTGGGAACCAAGCTTGGGTCCTCTGGAAGAGCAGCATGAGATCTTGAATGCCGAATCATCTCTCCAGCCTCTTGGCTATTAAAAACAATTATCTACTGGACATGATAACATATGCCTTTAATCCCAGCACTGAGGAGGCAGAGACAGGGAGATCTCTGTGAGATAGAGGCTAGCCTGGTCTACATAGCAAGCTCCAAGCCAGCCGAGGCTACAGGGAGACCCTATCTCAAAAACAAATATCTGGGGCTGGAGAAATGGCTCAGCGGCTGGGAACACTGACTGCTCTTGTGGAGGGCCTGGGTTGGATTCCCAGCACCCACATGGCGGCTAAGAACCGTCTTTGATTCCAGTTCCAGGGGAATCCGATGCCCTCTTCTGACCTCTGCGGCATTGCATGACATGGGTGCACTAACCTACATGCAGACATTACACTCATACGCATAAAAAATAATAAGTAAATAAATATTTAAATTAAAAAACCAAATATCTATTTATTCTGTGTGTGTATGTGTGCATGTGTGTGTGTGTGTGTGTGTGTGACATGTGTGCATGGAGAAAAAAAAGAATTACTATTTGAAAAACAGATCACTTCACTTTTGTGTGATTGTCTTCTTTTTTTTTTTTTTTTTTGGTCTTTTCGAGACAGGGTCTCCCTGTAGCCCCAGCTGTCCTGGAACTCACTCTGTAGACCAGGCTGGCCTTGAACTCACAAAGATCTGCCTGCCTCTGCCTCCCAAGTGCTAGGATTAAAGGCGTGCGCCACCACACCCGGCTGTGATTGTCTTCTTATCAAATTCTAAGTTTCATATATGAAGAACAGAAGGTGTATAATGTGTGGGGATTTGAACATTATAGAATGTATTTCAATATGCCTAATTTTTTCACAGTATTAATAAGTGTAAGATAATTTGGTCCAATGTTTGTGCCTTATTTTATTTCCAGTGAGCTTAAACCTTAGCAGATGAATATTTTCCAGGGAAAAATTTCACCAGTTACTTTTAAACCATCACTGGTTTGTCATTGGCTCAATCCAGTCTCAAATGAGTGTTTACGCTAAGCTCTGAGAGGGCTAGGAACATTCCCCAACCCAGGCCAGGCTCATACCTGGAAGCAGCTTCAGCGCATTCTCCAGATACTCATCCTCTGTGATGGGGCGTCCATCTAACTTCAGCTCCAGAGTGAAATCCCGAACCGTCCAGACAAAGTCTGGAAAGAAACTCACGAACTCATCAGAGTCATCGGCTTCTTCAGATCTCGAACCGGATTTTGCTCTAATTAGCTCAGTCAGTTCAGTTACATAGCTGGAATCTCAGCTGAGGAACAGAATATCATGCAACGTTTTCCAGGCTTCACTTACAACCCATTTTAAAGCATCTTCTTTTGTCTGTACACCTTTCCTAAACCCTAAGAACTTAGTCACCCATTCCAAGACAGAGTCTCAGCTACCATTCTCTTTAAACTCAATGAACTTCGAAGGCTCAGACCCTGGAAGGATACTGCAGCTGCTCCAGGGCCTGGTGGTTGATGGTGCTCATGCTGTTGTAGACAAAGGTGCTGCTCAGGAGCACGGCCAGGGCAAAGATCCATGAGTCGTTCTTAGGATCACCCTAGAAGACACGTGAGAGCAAGGGAAGTAAGACTCCACTCATTCATTCATTTGTTCACTCACTGCTTCAGCAAACTAGAAGATAGAAGAACAATGTTTTGAAGAATATCTTAAATTCATATTTCCTTTTCAATATTGAAATTGACCTTTACAGTGTCTCAGTTTTCAGATTAAAATCTATGACACTGTAAAAATGTGTGAAATGTCCAGTGCTTAAATATTGCATACATTTTAAATAGTCAGAAGCCATTTCATTAATAAAGTTTTATTTAGTGGGGCTATATTAGAGACAGAAATATTCACTTAAATTCTACAACTATTCACAGAACATCTACAAAATAACAGACATTACAATGAACTGTGTGAATGTAAATTTTCAGGTGGCACTATGGAAAGACAAGAAGACACCAAATCCCTCTTTGTAAGGCAAACTGACTCTTTTTTTCTTTTTTTTCTAAATATAATACCTGATGTTACTATCAACATGCTATGTAATGTAGGAATGTAAAGTAGTATTTTTTCTTTACTCGCATACAACTCTACTGTCAAAATGTGAATCCCTATACTTTAATTTCACAAGTCATAATTTTGGTATTTGTTTGGCGTGTATATATGCAGATTTCGAAGTGATGCAAATTGGAAGGAACAACAACAACAACAAAAAAGACTGGGTTAAAGAACAAACCTGACCAAAAACACTAAAAATCTCTACAATGAAAATTATAAAACTCTGAAGAGGGAGATTGAAGAAGACACCAGAAGATGGAAAGACCTCCCATGCTCATGGATTGGAAGACTTAGTAAAAATAGTAAAAATGACCATCCTGCCCAAAGTAATATACAGATTCAAGGCAATCCCAATTAAAATCCCCACTAGCTTCCTCACAGATATAGATAAAAACATCCTAAAGTTCATATGGAAAAACAAAACACCCGGGATAGCCAAAGCAACCCTGAGCAAAAAGAGCAATGCAGGGGGATTATTATACTAGACTTCACACTATATTACAAGGCCATAGTCATAAAAACAGATTGGTATTGGCACAAAAACAGACCCATAGATCAATGGAACAAAATTGAAAATCCAAACCTGAGCACATGCAATTTCAGCCACCTCATATTTGGCAAAGGGGCCAAGAAGACACAATGGAGGAAAGACAGCATCTTCAGCAAATGGTGTTGGCAAAACTGGATCACCAATTGTAGAAGAATAAAATTAGATATCATGTGAGTGAAGTAACACCATCCCAGAAAAACAAATAAAGAATGGTATCACTCATCTGTGGATGCTAACACCAATTACATAATTGTATGGCAAACAAAGCAACATCAATGTGATCTGAAAACAACTGTGCTCTTATATTGTGAATCCCTTAAAAGTAATAATAAAAAGAAAAACAAAACAAAATAGAACAAAAATTAAATTAAATCAAATTAAATTAAACCCCTACCTCTCACCCTGTACAAAAATCAACTCCAAATGGATCAAAGATCTCAAAGTGAAACCCAAAACTCTGAAGGTGATTGAAGAAAACTTTGGCAGTAACTTACAAGACATAGGCATAGGAAATAACATTCTAAATCAGATAGCAGCTGTGTAGGAAACAAGGTCAACAATAGACAAGTGGGACCTTATTAAATTCAAAGGCTTCTGTAGTGAAAGAAACAATCAAAGAAGTGCAGAGAAAACCCACAAAGTGGGAGTAAACCTTCCCCAGTGATACATCTGATAGAGCATTAATATCCAGAGTATATAAACTACTCAAAAAAAAGGAAGAAAACAAATGACCCACTGAGAAGCAGAAGATGGAGTAAAGATTTGAACAGAGACTTCAGAAACGAAAAAGTAAAGATAGCTGAGAAACATCTTGAAAAGTGTTAAATGTTCCTTATAATTAAGGAAATGCAAATTAAAACCACCTTAAGATTTCATCTTACTCTGGTAAGGCTGACTATGATCAAGAAAACAAAGGATATCAAATGCTGTAGAGGCTGAGGAGAAGGGGGAACACTCATCCACTGCTGGTAGGAATGCTCAATTTACTTTGAAGCTTGTGAGACTCAGTTTATCTGTTTGCTTAACTTTTTTTAACAAGGTTTTTTTTTAATTTTATTAACTTATTTTTTATGTGTATGAATGTACTGTCTGCATGTAGGTTTGTGTACCCGTGTCAAGCAATGCCACAGAGGTCAGAAGAGGGTGTCATATTCCCCTGGAACTGGATTTCTCTTGGAATTGGAGTTACAGATGGTTCTCAGCTGCCATGTGGGTGCTGGGGATCGAACCCAGGTCCTCTGCAAGAGTGGTTGGCGCTCTTAACCACTAGGCCATCTCTCCAGCCCCTTGCTTGACTTTTGTGGCATCACCTCTTACCCTGAATCTCATTTTAGCTTTAACTTCCAAGCCCTCACACACAGTCACTGCTTCAGTCAACTGGAACAAGTTCGTAATACATTGATACGGCCCATGCATGATTTCCTTCAATCTACAAGTATCCATTCTAACAATTCTTTTTTTATTGAAGTTTTGTGCCATTCACACAACATTTCTTAATCAAATTTATACAACTTCCCTGTCCCCCTGCCTGCCACTGCTGGCGGGAACTCATGCAACCCCTATGGAAAGCAGTATGGAGAACCCTTCCCCGGCACCCACATGGTGGCCGAGAACCGTCCCAAACTCCAATTCCAGGAGAACTCCAGTTCCAGGGGAATCCGACACCCTCTTCTGACCTCTGCGGCATTGCTCAACATGGGTGCACACACTTGCATGCAGACAGTGCATTCATACACATACAGAAATAAATAAAATTAAAAAAAAATTTTTTTAAAGACTAGAAATAAGCCTACCACCTGACCTAGTCATACCACTCCTGGGTATATACCCACAAGACTCATCCTATCATAGAAATACATGCACATCTACGTTTATTGCAGCTCTCTTCACAATAGCAAAGAGTTGGAACCAACCCAAGTTTCCCTCAACTGACAAGAGGATAAAGAAAATGTGATATATCTACACAACAGAATTCTATGCAGCAGTAAAGAAAGATGACATTATAAACTTTGCAGGTAAATGGACAAAACTAGAAGCCATTATGCTAAGTGAAATAACACAATCCTGGGCTGGAGAGATGGCCTAGCAGTTAAGAGCACCAACTGCTCTTGCAGAGGACCCGGGTTCAATCCCCAGCACCCACATGGTGGCTAAGAACCATCTGTAACTCCAATTCCAGGAGAACTCCAGTTCCAGGGGAATCCGAGACCCTCTTCTGACCTCCGCGGCATTGCACGACACGGGTGCACAAACCTACATGCAAACAGTACATTCATACACATACAAAAATAAATAAAAATTAAAAAATATATTCTCTTTTTTATTATTATTTATTTTCATATGTGTATGAATGTACTGGAAATAACACAATCCTAGAAAAAACAAATAATCTATGGTATCCCTCATTTGTGGATCCTAGCACAAATGAGGGATACCATAGATTACTTACTATTTGTAAGGCAAAGTGAATCATTTTTTTCTTTTTTTTTCTTTGTAAATATAATACCTGATGTTACTCATCAACATGCTATGTAATGTAGGAATGTAAAGTAGTATTTTTTCTTTACCTGCATACAACTCTACTGTCAAAATGTAAATCCCTTAAACATGTTTTGGAATTAACCTCTAGCTTATTTCACACATCATAATTTTGGTATATGTTTGGCATGTATATATGCATATTTTGAAGAGATACAAATTAGAAGGAACAACAACAACAAAAAAGACTGGATCAAAGAACAGATGAAATAGTAAACTCCTGCCCAAAACAGTGAACTTCTACATCAAAACAATTAAAAAAAAAAGGACTGGGAAAAATATGCAAAACGTGTATGGCAGAATGCATGAACTCTGGCAGGGGCAGAGAAGGGGAGCAGGGAAAGTGTATAAATTTGGTTAAGAAATGTTGTATGAAAGTGAGCTCCAGGCAGCTGGGACTAAAGGGAGACCCTGTCTCAAAAAGACAAAAAAAAAAGAAAGGAAAGGAAAAGAAATGTGTATGAAAGGCACAAAACTTCAATAAAAAACGAATTGTTTCTGAGATCAGACGAGATCGGGTGTGCTCAGGGTGGTATAGCTGTTAGGCAGTTTTGGTATATAGGTGGAGGGTATGTATGCACAAAATCAAAAGAACGAGGAAAAAAAAACTAGTTTGTTATGACGTCGTGTCTATCCACAGTATTTATCTTATAGGAGTACTTCTTAGTATTTCTTATACAAGGTTGCTTGAGCTTTTGTCCAAGTCTTTTCTAAAACATATATATACAGTAGTTAAAAGTATCAGGCTGGTATAACTCAGCCTTTCTGGATGCTTAACAATTGTACTTAAGGCCCATACCAGTTTGGACAAGGGACTTAGGGATAGCTTTGTTCCTTGTCCTCGGAGGTCAACTAAGTTCCAGGGGACTATGCATGGGAGCGTCTCTTGAAATGTCCCACAAATGTGAGTCACCAGTCTTCCTGTGCAAGGAGGTCTTGGAGATCCACTAATGGGACATCAGCCAGTGTTCAGTCTACAAAGAGGAAAGTCTGCTCATGCTTCAAAAAGGGAAGCTTGGTCTAGTAGGACCTGACTTTGTCCTCAAGTGGATGGAACTGGTAAATGAAGAGCCAAAAGGAGCCGGGGGTTCCCTCCCTTCCCCCCAAAAAAAACCCTGAGGACCAGATCCTCCACTGACCTGGAGAAAACAAAAACTTTGGTTAATCTTGGCTAACAGTGTGGCCTTAAGTGTCCAAAAGGAAAGTATAACCAGAAACTAATAATTAGTAAGGCCTGAGAAACTGTACTTCAGGTATAAAGCTTGAGACCTCAAGTAAAAAGACAAAAAGTAAAAAAAAAAAAAAAAAAAAAAAAAGACAGCACAGTTGTTTTGCCTGTCTTACTGGCAAGTGCAGCTACCCAGAGGCTGCCACTGCTTTTGCCATCCTTCAAAGACATGAGACACAGCTTTTCAACCTTCCAATATGGACTGAAGACTCATGTCTCTCCAAGAATAAAGACTCATGTCTCTCCAAGAATCCTCCAATCTTTCAGTGCCAGGTGAGGACTGCTGAGACATCCAGCTTATAGCTGAGCTACTACTGGGGTTTCAGCCTCTTCAGAGTATAGACTGCCATTGTTGAACTACCCAGGCTGTATCACAGAGACCAGTACAGGAGGATCAAGACAGGCCGTGGTGCTTACTGGACTTCATTTGGTGACCATGGGAAGGGAAAACCCCAGTGTGGAACACAAGGGCAGGACTAATGGTTGTTTGGGCTTGCCAGGGAGGAGCCTTCAAATAAGACATCTTTCAGCCTAATAAAAAATAAAAGAAATCATAAGCTGAAGATGCTAAAAGATACATGTGGCATGAATATATACATATTTTGGAGAGATGCAGACTGGAAGGAACAACAACAATAACAACAACAATTAAAAAAAAAAGACTGGGTTAAAGAGCTGACTGAAACAGTGAACTTCTGCTCAAAATAGTAAACTTCTACATCGAAAATTTTAAAAGAGACAGAAAAACGTGTTTGGTAGAATGCAGGAGCGCTGGGGGGTGGCAAGGGAATGGGTCTCGACTTGATTGGAAACTTTGTATGAAATGCACAAAGCTTCAATAAAAATTGGCTTTGGGAAAAAATGAAACTATAGACTATACTTGGATTAAAAAAAAAGAATTGTTAGAATGCATACTTGTAGATTGAAGGAAATCATGCATGGGCCATACGAATGTAGTACATACTTGTTCCTGTTGACTGAAGCAGTGGCTGTGTGTGAGGGTTTGGAGGTTAAAGCTGAAATGAGAGTCAGGGGAAGAGGTGATGCCACAAAAGTCAGGCAAACAGATAAACCCAGTGTCACAAGCTTCAAAGTGAGCTGAGTCCTACTGCGTCTTCAGTATAGACTGTGGTGCCTCTCCCTTGCACATGGGGAACATATGGATTCTATGCTTACCAGAATTGATTTAGAAGGCAGGAAGTTTTTTTATATCTTGAGAAAAATATGCTGTTCAAGTCCTTATTTCACTTTCTCTAAAATTACCCAATTTAGATAAATAGAAACAGAGGGTCAGTCAAACAGCAATCTCCTTCTATAAGAATGTTTCATGGTTTAATACAGAGGTTGTTACTGAGAATGTTGCAGCATGTAAAACAAAGCTTGCCCACACCTCCGCAGTAATGGAAGTCAATCTTCACTGCTGTTATCTTCAAGTTGGCCTCGAGTTCTATAGACTGATTGGCAGCTGAGGTAGTTTTTCTTCCCAGAAACATTCTCTAACCCTGCTCTGCTCTGCACACTCAGGGCACCTAGTACTGATCTCAGTGCTCTCCTCTGAACTAGGCTCTGGGCCTTAACCTTGCACTGCAGTACCTGTTCAGAAGAGTAATCCAAAAAGTTTTTGTCTCATTATTCATTACTGGATTTGCATTTTGTAGGAATAAATACAAAAGAATTAAAGTGGCAGCTAAATGCTACATGAAGTGTGACGATAAGAGAAGACACCATGTCTGTCTGACTCACCTTTTCCACATCGCCCAGGCCCTCAGTGTCTAGAAGGACAAGGGTGAATTTTGGCTTGGTGGGGTGGGGCACACACCACATCCAGATGCCCTTGGTTTCAGACCTCACTGTGGTGCCCAAGTTGAAGCCTGCCAGTGAAAAAAAGAAAGTAACATGGATGTGCCAAATTAATAAAGTCACAAAATGCTGGAGGGGGGAATATAGCTGCATGTTCTCCATAGAGGGAGAGTATAAGTAGAACTAGGGGCACATTCTCTAGAAATCAAAATAAAGCAAGGGGTGGCCAGAGAGATGGCTCAGCAGTTAAATGCACTGGCTGACTTTGCAGAGGACCTAGGTTCAGTTCCCAGCATCCACATTGTGGCTAAGAGTCACCTGTAACTCAAGTTCCAGGGGATCTAATGGCCTCTTCTGACCTCCATGGGCACTGCATGATATGGGTGCACTTGCACACATACAGACAATACACTCATGCACATAAAATAAAAATTAAAAAATTTAAATGAGGCAGAGGGGACGAGCAAAGACATGAACACACATTTAACAAAAACAGGAAATTCAAGTGGCAAATGAGAAGAGTTTCCACCATGTCTATGATAAAGAACACAGCACTGAACCAAAGTCACCACATCAGTGAAACTTAAAATCTTATTGAATCTGCCAGGCACGTTGGTGCATGCCTTTAATCCTAGCACCCAGGAGGCAGAGGCAGGTGGATCTTTGTGAGTTCAAGGCCAGCCTGGTCTACAGAGTAATTTCCAGGACAGCTGGGGCTACAAGGAGACCTTGTCTCAAAAAGACCAAAAATAAATAAATAAATAAATAAATAAATAAATAAATAAATAAAATCATATTGAATTTATGTAAAAAAGACAGAATTTTCAATTGCTGCTGATAAACTTGTAAATCACAGTGAGGATAAAACACAGCTTGATCTTATTTGGAAATGCTAAGCATACAAATATCCTGAAACCTAGCCATTCAATTCTGCTTATAATATATAAGGAAAATTTGTGTGAAAATTAAAGACAAGCTTATGTTTTTAAGGATCAAACATGAAAATAAACCAATGTTTACCACAATAAATAGCATTATCTTCATATGTTGGCATGCTATGAAATTGAAAGTCAATAATCCAATAGTACATATGCCAAATTAGATGAATTTCATAGAGACATCAAAATACATCCAGTATATATTCTAATATATTAAAATATGTGCTTAAATATGTATAAATAGTATACTCATAATAAAAGTTAAAAGTACTTGAAAGTGAACTGATTTTCATAGATGCATAATTAGATTGTATAACTGTTTTTGTAAATCAGTTGGAGGCATTTCATGAAAATCAAAATATTGATGAACCTTGGGAGGGTATGAAGTGACATGAATAAGATGTTTGGGTGTTCACAGAGCTTTATTTCTTGACCTGGTCAGTAAATAAATAAGAATTCCCTTAATTATATTTCACACCACGTTTTATGTGCTCTTGTGTGTATTGTACTCCACATATTTGAAAAATCTAAGGAGAGAGAATTGAATGTAATTTATTACAGCTTTGTAATAAATTGGGGTAGAAAAATTAAATGATAATTCCAATAGAATATGAGATTAACACAAATCCTCACTTCCTCCCTCTCTTCTTTCCCACCAAACCTTCATTATTTTAATAGATAAGACATAATGAGTCAGGCGTGGTGGTGCACGCCTTTAATCCTAGCACTCGGGAGGCAGAGGCAGGCGGATCTTTGTGAGTTCAAGGCCAACCTGGTCTACAGAGTGAGTTTCAGGACAGCTGGGGCTATAGGGAGACCCTGTCTCCAAAAAAACCACAAAAAAAAAAAAAAGACATAATGAAATGCATTTGCATTACCATGGTTTCAGAAAACTAAGGTTGGAGAGGGGCTGGTTACCTGAATTGAGTTCAGCAGGAATGATCATTGATCATTGAAAATGGTTCCAAGCAAACAGCTTCTGTCCAGGTCAGTACTCACCATGGTTCTGTCCAGCCAGGCGGTTCATCAGATATGACTTTCCTGTGCGGTACAGCCCTACTATGGCCACCACCACCACCGGCTGAGTAATCTTTTCAAGAACCCTAACTGCACTGGGATTCACCCTCAGCTCTTCATTCTCGTTTTCCACTAGACAAATGGGGCCCCTCATGTTCGTTCCAGATGCCATGGTAATCTAAAAAAAAAAAAAATAAAAAACTTTTTAGTAGAAAATAAGATGTGAAAGCCAATTAATAAGTATAATGTTTGTTTCATATGTGTAGAAACTTTTTCTTTTCTTGTATTTTTGAGTCAAAGTCTCTTGTTACCCAAGCTAACTTCAAGCTTACTGTGTAGCACAGGCTAGCCTTGAATAATCAGTCCTTCTGCCTCAGCCTCTCTTGATTTACTGGAATTACAGGTATGCATTACCACATGTGGCTTTCTTTTGCTTTAGTATTTTTTTTTTTTTCGACACAGTGTCCCATGGAGCCCAAGATGGTTCTCAACAAATCATTTTACATTTCCAAACCCACCTGGTTTTCAAATAGACTTCCCTTATATAATTTCTGTTTGTTTTCTCTAGCTATTGGGGAACAGAAGTTTTGAAAACATGATAAATCTTTATTGTGTTAGAAATATAAGAAATTAGAGTCTTCCTCCTTAGATTTCATGATTAAGAATGCATTAAAAGGCTTTCTCTGCCAAAACTGACAACGTGAATTCAATGCTCTCCCTCATACGTTAGGAGAGAACTGGTTCCCTAAAGTTGTCCTTTGACCTCCACATGCTTGCCATGGTGCACATGTGCATGCACACATATAGCTACACACACACACACACACACACACACACACACACACTACACTAAAACTCTTTCAAGGGGAAACATTAGTAAAATCATGTTGGTGAACATATAATTTTTTTCTCCTTCCCTCCTTCTCTCCTTCCCTTCTTCCCTCTCTTCCATACAGATCTGCATTACTACCCCAGTTAAGAAGCTTTCAAATTCACATTAAATAAATAGTTCTGCTTGGGTCATGTAATAATCCAAGGTTTCTGCCGGTAGGTAGCTTAGGAGTCACACGAAAGACAGCATGACTACCCCATCCCTGGACGCTCTCCAAGTCCCACAAGCTATTCTGATGTCTTTCTTGGAAAGACCACATGATTTGAAACAATGCAGGATATACCAGGGGGTCCAGACTTTACAACTGTTTTTAACAGTCAACTAATGACAACATGACCTGGTCCACAAAACCCAGCAATGCCCAGTTCAAAACAGTGCACGTGGATACCACAAAATGAGCGTCCTGACTGATCTTCTCCCTGTTTCTTCAACTCAAGGCAGGAAACAGCGAGGCAGCACCAAGGAACTGTGGGGGAGGTGGAAAGAAGCAGCCTCCGCTCCAGCCTCTCCTCTGCTGGGAGACTGAGATTTGGTCTCTCAGTGCTAGAAGGGACTTGTCCCCTTTTAGGATAGGATGCGCTCCTGCCTGTGCAGTCTCTCAGCTGCAGCTACAGCTGATGAGCTGAAATGAAATCAGGTCGCCTGGCTGCAAGCTCTAAACCTGAGCCCTTCTGAGCCTCGCACACAGCCCCACGGTGCACAACAGGCTGCAGCCAGCGTGCGACCCCTGCCGCCTTCGCCCATCTGCCAGTGTCACCTTGCACTCCTCTCGAAGCTGCTCCTGGGATGTCTTTGTGGTTCTTTACGGGAGATGTGCACTGGGCGTGGAGTTTAGCCAGGAATTCACCAGGCTCAGCAGTGGACGATTCTCAGCAGGGGATGATTCTCAGCTGCGGGGTCTCACCACCCTTAGGCTGCTCCAGCTCCTGGCTCCTCCGGACAGCTCTGTTCTTAGAAGCTGAAATCAAACCGGATATTGCACCCACCCAATTGTCAGGGATGAGAACAGAAACTGAAAGTGCATTAGTTTATGCCTGCTTTCTGGGAAGTTTTCACCATTTCCAGTTTAAAAAAAGAAGGAATCAAAGTCCAAAATCCTCAAGCCGGAAGAAACAGAAACAATGGTCATAAATTACCCCAAAGAACACTGGTATTTATTTGGGGAGTGTATCGCTATGGGAACACACCAGCTCCTGCACAAAGCACTAAAAACTTATTCAAAGAACTTGATGCAAATGGAAATTATTTGAAAATTAATTTTTTTTGTCTTTTTTGAGACAGGGTCTCCCTTTAGTCCCACCTGGCCTGGAGCTCACTGTGTAGACCAGGTGGGTCTTGAACTCACAGAGGTCTGCCTGCTTCTGCCTCCCAAGTGCTAGGATTAAAGGCATGGGCCACCATGCCCAGCCAAAAATTAATTTTTTAAAACCCATATGTAAAAAAAAAATAAAACCCATACATAATATTAATATTGTACATGGGAACTAGGCAGTACGTTATGTTTCCAAGCATGTATGCATACAGAGTATACATCATGTCATGTATTATAGGAACCAGCCCAACATATTTGCCTCTTCAAATGTTTAACAATGCTTTATGGCCAAAATATCTAATATCCTTGTCTACCTTTTTGAGATGTTTACAGCATGGTCATTGCTCTCCAGGCCCTGCAATTGCACACCAGAACTACTGCTGTCTCCGTCCCTCAGCCCCCACTGATCAACCTTCCTTATCTCTCCTACCACAAGGAGATTTTTTTCAAGGCAAACAATAGGAGGATTACATCAAATGTTTTAAAAAGCTAAGCCTTGACCATGATGATCAAACAAAGCTGGCATCAGATGGTGTTTGTTTATTTCATTGGGAGTTTCTGGGGGAGCTTGTGGTCTTGACAGTCTGTTGATCGCTGTGTCAATCATGTGCATAACCTTTCCACCATAATCTCCTGGGTTTATTTACTTTTCCTCTAGTATGGTTGATATAGTGACCGCATTTCATTGTGAAAACTTTCAGATATGTCTGAAGCCACCATGAGTCTCCTGGGACCATGTGGCTTATTTTTCTGAAGCCGGCCCATTTGAAGTAGGAGTATAGGGTGGAGAGTGCGATATCAAAGATCTACAAACTCTGACATATTTTTTTAAAAGTGGACAAACAAGGAAGGCTGGAACCCATGGCCATAAGCCAACTAAATCCAGTATCTGGAGGCACAGTATATGGAGTATCTCAAGGCAGAGACACTCCATACACTGTCTGAAAGTGATCCACATTGCACTGTAACGCAAAGCATACTCCTGGGTGGAGGGTTAAGATGCTAATGAAATACACAGTTCAGTATTGTGCTGGATAGCTTTGGTGTCAACTTGACACACCTGGGTTGAGGGAGCCTCGATTGGGCAATTGGCTCCATTGGATTGGCCTGTGGCCACATCTGTGGTGTATTGTCTTGATTGTTGAGCAGTGACAGTATAAGAAGGCAGGCTGGGCATGAGCCAGAGAGCAAGCCAGTAGAGAGCAAGCCAGTGAACATCACTCCTCCATGGCCTGTGCTTCAGCTCCTGCCTCCAGGTTCCTGCCCTGAGTTCCTTCCTTGAGCTCCCTAAGTGATGATCTGTGACCTGGGAGATGTAAGCTGAATAAACCCTTTCCTCCCCAAGTTGGTGTTGGTCAGAGTGTTTTGTCACAGCAATGGAAGACAAACTACGACAGAAATTGGTACCAGACAAGTGGGGTATTGCTGTGACAGACCTGACCTTGGTGTTTTGGGGAAGGATTGTGGAGGCGTTTGGAACTTTGGGCTGGGAAGATCATTGAATGCCTAAAGATTGTTGCTGTGGAGCTTGGAGCAGTTTTGCTGAAGGAGTTGTAGAAGATGGAGGCCTGGCTTGTGAAGTTTCTAGTTTCAAAGGAGAGCAGAGATCATCAGGACTGTGTAATCTGTGGGTTCTGGTCAGCTGGGGCTGTGGAGAATCAGCTGTAAGTAACAAGAGACCAGAACCTGAAGTGAAACTTTTGTGGTACTGGGGCAAGTGATGCTAGTTAGCTGGGGCTGAAAAATCAGCTGTAAGTAACAAGAGACCAGCATCACTGAGGTGAAATCTGGGGAGAATATCTTCAAGGTCAGCACACAGAAGCTGTGACCCAGAAAGGGCCTGAGCCTCCATCTTGAGCCAGAAGCCGGACTTGGTAACGTGTAAGAGTCTCCTATATGGTTCCGGTGTTGAAATTTGAGGGGGTCACAGAGAGCAGCCGAGGCTTGGCACTGTGAGAGGTCAGGAAAAACCATTGGTGGAAGTACACCTCGGTTGCAGTTAAGACCCCAGGATTGCAGGGGTCATGGAGAGAAGCTGAGGCTTTGCACCAGGAGAGGTCAGAAGAGACCATTGGTGAAGGTGCTGCCTCAGTTTCAGTAGCGACCCCAGCTTTTTGGAGATGCCGGTACCCTGGGACGACCACCAAGAGCAGCGGTAGGTGTAGAATGGAGTCGGCCTGGGCCTGCGAGATGAGTGTGCCACGGACGGCAGAGTCGGAGAAGGGGAGCTGCCGAGACCCTTTGGAGCCCAGAAGATCGTGAGTGAATCCCAGTTGTCCAGCCTTGAGCTACTTTGCTGGACTTAGGTTTTGTTTGAGAGTGCCTGATTCTTCCCTTTGAAATAAGACAGTACTTGTTTTGGATTTTACAGCAGCCCACAGTTAAGAGACTTTTAACAGACTGTGAACTTTTAAGTGTTTGGACATTTTAAGGACTGAGGCTTTTGAGGTTGTACTGTCTTAGGTTGTGATTCATGTTAACATCATATTTGGGGATAAGAACTGGAAAGGTTGTGGTTTAATAGTGATGTGTTTGTGTGTCAACTTGACAAGGGGTCAATTGTATTGGATAGCTTTGGTGTCAACTTGACACACCTGGGTTGAGGGAGCCTCTATTGGGCAATTGGCTCCATTGGATTGGCCTGTGGCCACATCTGTGGTGTATTGTCTTGATTGTTGAGCAGTGACAGTATAAGAAGGCAGGCTGGGCATGAGCCAGAGAGCAAGCCAGTAGAGAGCAAGCCAGTGACCATCACTCCTCCATGGCCTGTGCTTCAGCTCCTGCCTCCAGGTTCCTGCCCTGAGTTCCTGCCTTGAGCTCCCTAAGTGATGATCTGTGACCTGGGAGATGTAAGCTGAATAAACCCTTTCCTCCCCAAGTTGGTGTTGGTCAGAGTGTTTTGTCACAGCAATGGAAGACAAACTACGACAAGTATGTAGAGCTACAGTAACAGAGCCTGCATGAGGAAACCTGTAGTGTTCAAATAAGGCAAAAAAAAAAGCATGCTATAGGAATAAACGCCACTGTCCTCTGTGCAATGGAGCCATTTGAGCTGCTAAACTCTCTTCTCTTAGAAACATATCGTCTTAGTTAGCTTCTCTTTTGCTGTGATAAAGCACTCTGACCAATACCAACTTGGGAAAGAAAGGGTTTATTTGTCTTACATCTCCTGGGTCAGGGTTCATCACTGAGGGACTGCAAGGTAGGAACTCAGGGCAGGAACCTGGAGGAGGGGAGCTGAAGCATGGGCTGTGGAGTGCTTTCTTGGACAACACTGGGCCATCTGCCCGGGGTGGCAGCAGGCACAGTGGGCTGGGCCCTCCCACACCACTCAACACTCAAGAAAATGCCCCCAGAGACAGGGCCACAGGCCACTCTAATGGAGGCAATTCCCAAATGGAGGCTCCCTCAACCCAGGTGTGTCAAGTTGACACTAAAGCTGTCCAGCACACATATCTTTTCCTAAACGCTCTCTGTTCTTGCCACGACTGTGTGCCTCTGTGCCATCTGTATCTTAGAACAAAAGGACCTGGAATCCCTTTGGGGGCACCCACCAAATCCCTGTATCATCGGATCACACTGACTTAAAAACAAGTCTAACAGACACAGAGGCTTCATCCTCCTGCAGGCAGTCAGGGGACACCAAGGAGCCAGCAGGTGGCAACCCTTTGAGGACAGTTCGGAGTGGTTAAGCCAGATGTGAGTAGCTATATCCACATCACCAGCACAGAGTGCTTGTTCTCGCTCTCTCTCTCTCTCTCTCTCTCTCTCTCTCTCTCTCTGCACACACACACACACACACACACACACACACGCACCATAGTTCATTTAAGTAGAAGAATCCTTAACTTTGTGACTTGTCACTTGATGTCACTTATAGAAAATACTCACTCGAAACCCTCCTCCTACTTAAAAGGGAAAGAAATTATTTGGGAATGGCACTTTTATCGTTGTGTTACTTCAGGGCCAAAGAACTCAGAAAATGGTGTCTGAGGTGAGCAGAGAGCTTGTGCATAATTGCCTCTGCAGAGGAGAAAGCAGAATCCTATGGTCTGTGATGCTCCGCAGGGGACAATGCTGTACCAGAGTCAGTGACTGCCATTCAATACTCTGGGTCCTGTAGTTTTTGGCTCTAGAGAGCCACAACAGCATTGTGAACCTCTCCCTTCCCTTCCCTACATATTTCAGACAATTGGGGAAATAATTCCCTCTCAGATGGAGTGGCAGGGAGCCACAGTTACACAGCCAAGCCTATGCTGTGTGTTCTGTTTATAGCAAGTGATTGACTAGATTTCACCAACCGGACCTGCCCTTCCTTCCCATTTTCCTGTAATTTCCAGGGTGTGAGAGAAATTGAAACTGTAGCAATGGCCTGACATGAACCTGATCTGACTAGAGAATCAGAGGCAAATGCTTACCTTCTTCTATCTTAAAAAAACAAAACAGAAAAAAAAACAAAAAACAAAAAACAAACAGCCAGGTGTGGTGGCACACACCTTTAATCCTAGCACTTGGGAGGTAGAGACAGGTGGATCTCTGTGAGTTCAAGGCCAGCCTGGTCTACAGAGTGAGCTCCAGGCCAGCTGAGACTAAAAGGAGAAACTGTTTCAAATATAACAACAAAAAAAATCAGTCTTCCGTTTCTTCAAAGTGCTCATCTGTGATCAGTTCCTTAGTCTGTTCCTTTAGCCAAAGATCTTGTCATAACAATGGTGGGACGTGCAGAACAGGTAAACATGGCAGCAAAGCTGTTGACTCTGAAGTTCCTTTCCTGCCCTGGCTGACAGGACCCTGGCAGTGGCACTCACCTCTCCCTCACATGTGAACTTCACTTCACTTCCTGGGAAGTGCTGAGACTGTCTTATGTAGTCATTACCCAGTACAGAACAGGGATAGGGACTCTATCACTGAGTCATGTCTCACCAGGTAGGTCAGTTTTCAGTGCTTTATCAAGGCCACTAGTGTGATATACCCAATGTTAGATATCCTATGAATCAGTATAATATTGACATGTCCAGTAGTAAACTGCAGATGGCCAATAATTCTATTGTCCTCTCAACTCATACCTCTAACTAGTAGATATTCTTACCCTAAAGGCTGGAACAGGTTGGCCTCCATCCCCTTTAGAGCCCATCATGGAGAGTGATAAAGAGATAAGGGCTACATGACTGTCTTTATTCTAGAGCTACTGCTATTTATAGGATATAATAAGGGTGCTTACCAGTTAACAGAATCCTGATCAGCTGCAACAGGTAGTGGGTACATAACAGTATCTTGTGTGACCTAAATCTAGTCCCCTGTGTGATTGGCTCATCCATTATTTGTTTCCCTTCTTGCTTTCCTGGAATTTTTATATCTTCCCACCATATTTAGAGTGACCACATGACTTGTCTTGCAGAGGAATGTGGGAGGAAGGATAGTACACAGTGACAGCAGACTTCTGAAAAACTTCGTGTCTGCCCCAGCCCCAATGAGGACAGCCAAGCCCAGGTAGGAATTGCTCTTTCAAGTTGATCAAAGTGGAAAAGTGTGCACAAAACACACTTACATCTAATTTGAATGACTGAGGAAGAAAAATTGTTTTAATAAACTGTTCACATACTCGAGATTACATGATGATTGTTAGCAAAGTGAAAATTGTTGAGGAACCTTGAATTTTCCCCAGATGCAGCCCAGTGTAGGGGTTTCCTTTACTAGCACAGTCCTAAGTGACTAAGTTCCCATTTCTGGACTTGTTCTGTTTTGCACTGACAGGCTGTGGTAGGGATGACTATGTAGGGTAAGATGAGAACGGAGCGACTTTACTGATGCAGGCAGGGCTGGATGCTGGCAAGGGAGGATTCTGAGTAGACACAAACAAAGGGTATCTGGAAAATGCTTGGAGTGAGAGTGAGTTATCACAGCCCTAATGAAGACAGCTACTGTGCACACAGTGAACACAATAGTGCTCTTCTGGTGCGCACCTCCCGTGCCATCCTTGGCTATGGGGCATGCATCCTGGACAATTCTGCTTCTCTTTAGAGATACAATGCATCTCTCTCCTCTCTCTCTCTCTCTCTCTCTCTCTCTCTCTCTCTCTCTCTCTCTCTTAAAATACATCTGTTTACAAACAAAATCATCACTTTTATCCCTTTTTTTCAGTAATACCAATTGAAGATGAAGAAGAAAGTGGTAAAATCCAGGTGCACAAGATCCCTGCTGCTAAAAAATACATTCTAGACATGATAGGAAAGTGCACCCACGAAATCTCCACAATGTGGTTGCCTAATAATACCAGTTGGCACACCAGTGTGGATGAGGAAAATAACACAGGGTCCCACTGCTAGATGAATAGCTACAGGCTGTCAACAGATGCTAAGTATTCTCCAGGGAAAAGCTCCCTGATTGCTATCTAATCCCAAGTGGTCAGCCCTAAACAACACGTACACACAAGCTCCACTAAATGGACTTAGTGTATCATCTATATATTTATATGTGTGTGGATTTATAATGTATGTATGCACATGCAGCAATCCTAGTCAAAGAAGAGAACAGTGTGATCATGGGAGGACTTGAAGGGGGTGTGGGAAGGGGAGAGATAATGCAGACCCAGTACTCATGTATGAAATTACCAAAAAACAGAAGATTATAGGAAAATTATTTCAAAATTTTAGCACTTGTTAAGGCTTACTTTGTGGCCCAGGATGTGCTTTTCTTTAGAGACTGTTCCATGGCTGCTGGAAGAATGTATATTCTCTCTTTGTTGGATAGAATAGTCTATAAATATGTCAAGTATCATATGGTCTACCTCTGAAGCATCTCTTTTGATTTTTTATTCATTTGGCTTATCTAAAAATAAGGCTGGAGTGTTGCAATTATCTAGTATCTAACATTCTACCAAGGGCTGTGTGGCATTCTATGCTCTTTACTACCTGTTTACTTGAGCCCCAATGTTTAATGTGCATATACTTATAATTGTTTTTTTTTCTCAAGGAACCATTTCCTTTATTAAAAAATCATTATTAGTACAACAGCGACACTTTTATCTTGAGGATAATCAAGAACTTCTAATTGGACTTAAGACCTGCTCTATATGAGGAAATCATGCATGGTATTGTAAACATGGCCAAGTACACAAGGTTGGAGAGGATATAAACCCTAGAGAAGAGTCTAAGAGTCTAATAATGCTATTTTCCTAAACCAATGTAACTTCATATTATGTTCTAAATACTTACCCTTATATTCACAGACATGTGTGGTTCTTGTCACTCGTCAAAGAAGTTTCTTTTAGCAACAGATGGAGATGATTACAATGCTCTAGTCAGAATAAGAGAGACCGTGTGGTACCTAGTCCCAACTGATACATCTGCAGTGCAACCCTACATCTAAGGCCAGGAAACATACCAGAAGACAGGGCCAAAGGAGAGCAAGAGCCAGAACAACAGGATGCCTGATGCCACATAGTGTATCCTGCACACGATGGGGAAGCTCTGCCCATGAAATCTCCATAACAAGGTTGCCTAAACAAGACCTGTAGATCAGCAATGCCAGTTGACAAGTCAATGTGGATGGTGGGAATTTCATAGTGTCCTACCTCTAGATGAAGAGCTGTATGTCATCAATGGATGCTGAGAGAGTTTTCTCCAGGGATAGGCACCCTGGTGGATTACCCAGTCCAAAGTGATCAACTCTAAACTCATCTACACAAGAAAACCAGTACATGGTCTCAGTTCATCATAAACACACACACACACACACACACACACACACACACACACACAAAGAAGAGAATAAGAAGTACAAAGAGTTAGGGAAGAGAAGAGGGTAGAAATGACATAACTACAGTGTTCATGTGTGAAATTATCACACATGAATTTTCAAGCACGGGAATTGAACCCAGAACATCATACTCATGAGCCTAGCACTCTTCCATTCAGCTACTCTACAGTCCAATGACTCTTTTTTAAGAAAACTAAATGTATAAAATAGATGGGGGGGTACTTAAATAGACCTGTAACTATTTACTGCAGTACCATCTCCTTAAAGACAAAACAATGTAATTTATATATGGTCATTGAAAAAAATTATATTTATTTCTTAATGACTCAGTTTTTACAACTGGAGACAAAAGAAAACAAAACAAATGAAAAAATTTTCATTTCAATAAGCAGAATCCATGTAGTTAAATAAGCATTTCAAACCTGTTCCATGTATTAAGATTTATAATTGTTTTGTTTAAGTAAATTTACTATATGTATTAAAGATCTGTAACGTAATACCATAGATACAAAGATAGTGAAGTGGTCACAGTAGTGGTTACAGTAGTGGTCATAGTAGTGGTTACAGTAGTGCTTACAGTAGTGGTCACAGTAGTGGTTACAGTAGTGGTCACAGTAGTGGTTACAGTAGTAGTTACAGTAGTGGTCACAGTAGTGGTTACAGTAGTGGTCACAGTAGTGGTTACAGTAGTGGTTACAGTACTGGTTGCAGGAGTGGTTACAGTAGTGGTCACAGTAGTAGTTACAGTAGTGGTCACAGTAGTGGTTACAGTAGTGGTTACAGTAGTGGTTGCAGTAGTGGTTACAGTAGTGGTCACAGTAGTGGTCACAGTAGTGGTCACAGTAGTGGTCACAGTAGGGGTTGCAGTAGTGGTTAAGTAGTGGTCACAGTAGTGGTTGCAGTAGTGGACAAATTAGCATATCCATCATTTACATAGTTGTCCACTTAATACTGAGACTTTGCGATTTTTCCCTCCTCCCTTCAAGAAGGCATGGCATTGTCAGTCACTGCCCAGGGCCTGGCCAACTTGACCCTGGGCTCCAGTGTCTTCTCCTGCTGTCTCAGTGGCCCTCTTTCCCCCTATTTTCTCCTTGAAGCTTCTCTTTTGAGCCTCCGGCACTTGCTCACACTTCCTTTTTCTTCTTAGCAGCTCATGTTTGTGTATCATCTTCAGAGCTGCCACACAGACAGATGCCCGGAAGGAAGAAGAAGACAGCAGCCAGACCTGAGCCACCTTCTCCTGAGCCTTCAAAAACTCATTTTGCAGCCGGGCGTGGTGGCACATGCCTTTAATCCTAGCACTTGGGAGGCAGAGGCAGGTGGATCTCTGTGAGTTCGAGGCCAGCCTGGTCTACAGAGCGAGCTCCAGGATAGCTGGGACTAAAGGGAGACCCTGTCTCAAAAATACCAAAAAAAAAAAAAAAAACCCCTCATTTTGCAATGTGGCCGGAAAGGCCTTGTCTAGCTGATGTTCAACCACAACTGCCTTTGTTATTTACAGATTTAGCTGAGTGTGCCTTCCATGGAAAGAGGGGGGTGCCCTTAGTTATAGGAAGTTCTGCACATCTGCACTTCTAAGAACTAAGCTCTGCCCAGTACTTGCCATAGCCTCTCCCCATCAGTCAGGGCTCTGACTAAAAGATGGATGCTTGCGTCACTGTCTTACTGTGCAGAGAGTGCCAGAGCATCACGACCACCTGAGGAATCAGAGGAAAGGCATGGCAGGCAACTAAGCTCCAGCCTCTTCCTGAACATATTATCATTCTGTATAGTCACAAAATGTACCCAGTAAATTCTGTATCCTGCTTGAGACACTCCACGTCTGTTTTCTTTCCGTGTCTGAACTATAGAGTCCAAATTCTTTTTTTATAAAATATTATTTTTTTAATTTTATTTATTTTTATTTATGTGTATGAGTGTACTGTCTGCATGTAGGTTTGTGCACCCGTGTCGTGCAATGCCGCGGAGGTCAGGAAAGGGTCTCGGATTCCCCTGGAACTGGAGTTCTCCTGGAATTGGAGTTACAGACGGTTCTCAGTTGCCATGTGGGTGCTGGGGATCGAACCCAGGTCCTCTGCAAGAGCAGTCTGTGCCCTTAACCGCTAGGCTATCTCTCCAGCCCCTAACGTCCAAATTCTTACGAGACATGTAAACACACAACAGCAGCCATCCTCCTAGCTCCTCAGCCTCTCCCTGGCCCAACAACATGTCCATCCATTCTAGGTTCTGGCCCACCAGATCAAGGTGCAGATCTATAAGCACTTAACTCTGGCTGTTTTTAGACATTCACACAGTATTTTCCTTCTGCCTAGCTGTTTTTTTTTTTTTAATTCTTTAACCCTTACTCCGTGTGTTGATACTGTATCTTGACGTTCCTGTTTTCCTTTCCAGAAAGTTCTCCTGCGTTTTCTCTGTTGTCAGTTTCAGTGGCATACACTGAGTTGTGTTCCTAGCTCTCCCAATTGTTTTGTGTGGCACTAGAAAAAGTACTAAATTCTCTGTGCATTGCATTCAATGTAGATAACAATAATACCTAATTAATATTTTCCTAAGATTAAATTCATAATCCAAATCCTGACAACAGGTTACTTAGTATGGATGTACTTCAAGAAGATAATGCTCACCACATGTCAGCTTGTCATCAATACTATCACTAATACGGTCATTATAATTATTCACATTTTAATGGTAAAGTGGCATGTAAGTAAAAAGGAATATAACTTTAAATTGCTAAATGTTTTTTTGAGACAGGGTCTCCCTATAGCCTCAGTTGGCCTTGAACTCACAGAGATCCGCCTGCCTCTGTCTCTGGAGTGCTAGGATTAAAGGTGTGCGCCACCATACCTGGCTTAATAAATTACTTTTTAAATGAAAATCAATAGACCCAGTTCCAAACATGTTCACTGGAAAGGATTGATGTCTGTACTAGAGTTTTGGTTCCCAGTTTCATTCTTGAAATTGCTGTTTATTTAGGAGATATGAAAGCAAGTTTTGTATTTCTAGCTAAAGAACCAAGGATATTTCTGGAACTGTTGCTTTATGAGCGTTCCTTCCATAAGTCTGCCCAAACAGTTTTTATTTTCTATCCTCATCATTCCCCCCTTCCTAAGAGGAAACCATAACTAGCAATGGCTTCTTCGTGTCGAGTAGCATCTTAGGGTGTAGCATTTACCATCAACTTTCTATATTATTTACTGTCTCAATTTCATTTCTTTGAAATATGTGGCTGTTCAGCCAGTAGCAAAATATGCTGCACAAAATATATTTTATGTGTCATTTGATTTTATTGTGAACTAGCATTTATAGCAACTTCCAGTCTGCTGAGCTGTGTTTATCTATGTAGAAGCAGAACACTCAACGAATATGACCTGTGAGCCTTAGGACACTGATAATACTCTACACACTCTCATTTATGTACTAAGTAGATTAAAATGACTCGGTCTAATATTATGACATCAATTTCCTCAGTGATTTGAAAGTCCTGCCACTGGAGTTTCTCAAGGAATTGTGTTCCCGTACAAACCAATCACTAGTCACCAGTATTATGGGCATCCGTCTCAAAACTTGATGTCAGTGACAAATGACAAGGCTTAGAAGAGCCTACCTTCTAAAATGTTCTGCACCCAAGCCTTGCTCCACTACCTGACTTCAAGTCCTTCTTTAGGTTCTCATCTTCACTGATGGACCATTTGCCATCAGCTGTAGAACGAAATCCTGCATAGGTCAAAGAAGGTCTGGAAAGAAACTTGCAATCTCATAAGAGTCCTCTCTTTTATTTGAGATCCAAGAGGCTTTTGCCTTGGTTAAGTCTGCTAGTTTAGTTACATAGAGGAATCACAGGTAAATCATAAAAAGATAAAAATATATTTTACAGGTCAAGCTTAAATTAAAACTTCATTTTTTTTTAGCTGGGCATGCCAGCACAAGCCTTTAATCCCAACACTCAGGAGGCAGAGGGCAGTGGATATCTGTGAGATTGAAGCCAGCGTGACCTACCTAGTGAGTTCCAGGCCAGCTAGGGAGACCCTACCTCAAAAAAACCCTAAATTTTAAAAATTAAATTTCTTTCTTTTTCCCCCAAAATATGCTTATTAAAATTTCTCACTTTTCAAGGACTTTTTATTTATTTTTATTTTAAGTCTATGACTAGTTTGCCTGCCTGTATGTAAATGTGCCACATGTATGCAATGCCTTCAGAGGCCAGAAGAGTCAGATGGAGTGACAGTACAGCTGTCAACCACCATGTTGGGGCTGGGAACAGAACCCCAGTCCTCTGGGAGATCAGGAAGTCCTCTTAACTGCTCAGTCATCTCTCTAGTTCCTAAAACTAAAAATTTAAGATTAACTTTTGTCTACTATCTCAATTACCCAGACTTAGTGCAAAAAAAAAAAAGAAAGAAATGAGATGCCATCCTCCTAGCTCAGTGAACCATGGTGGTTCAGAGCCTGGAAGGATACTATAGCTACTCCATGATGGAATGCATGCTGTCGTAGATAAAGGTGCTGCTCAGAAGCACGGCAGGAGTTATTCTTGGGGTCACCCTAGACACATGGGAGCAAGGGACTTCAGAGTCTAGTTTTCATTTATTCTGTGTGTTCTATACATAGTTGGCCTACATATAGCTGAAAAATATAAAAACAAAAAAATTTGAAAGCAAGAAAACTCAGATAAAGTTCTTGATATTAGTGTGGATCCTTTTAGGACCTAAATTTCATTATTAAATATGTAGAGAAGAAAACTACATTTTGTCAGTGTGGGTAATGGGGGTGAAATGTTTACTACCATCCATAGAATATAGTAGATACATAGTAAAAAAAATTGTATTGAAAAATTGCACTAACTGTGGCTTTGCTGGAGGCAAAACAGAGATTGTCAGTAGCCAGCGACAAATGCTAGACGCTGTATTCATTATGCTGGGAAATAGTTTCATAGGTCAAAATATGACTAGTTAGAGTGGTAGTCAGACACACAAACATAAAATATAATCAGTAGAGTCATCTCAGGCAGGATTGGAATCATCTATGATTGTGTAATCATAGTAAATCCCTTATCTATATTACTCAAAGTGAGTAATATAGATAAGGGAGAACAGCACTAGGAAGCTTGGGAAGCCAGCATAACTGCAATCTTGTGTACAGACAGCGCTGAGGTTGGAAACTTGGTGATAAGACCAAAAGTCATCTTTGCTTGGAGGAACAAAGCTTGGTTCTTGTACCCAGAGTCTAGCAGTGAACAAAATGGATGAACATTCCTGACTCACAAAGCGCAGTTCAGATAACAGGCAAAATAAATAAGTGAAGATATTTGCATGCTAGACCAAGGGAGGTGCCCTGGGGAAAATAAGCAGAAAATGGATGTGGGAACGAGCTTTCTGAGAATGCCTCCTATTACAAACTGAGCTTTTGACCAATCTTTGCAACGAAGTTATAAATATGTTTTGAGGTCACTTAACACTATGTATTCAGTCTGTTTAACTACTGTATAATCAGCTTGTTTAAATTTAATTTGTCTTCAATCTTAAACCTAGTGCTGCCTATGTAATAAACTTTTATAAGCTAAGCTTAGTGCATAGCTTTAATCTTAGCTATGTCTCTTATTTCTCCCTCTTTTTTTTTTTTTTTTTTTTTTTGAGAAAAGGTCTTCCTGTAGTCCAAGCTGCCTTGGAACTCACTATGTAGACCAGGCTGGCCTTGAACTCACAGAGATCCACCTGTCTCTGCCTCCTGAGTGTTGGGATTAAAAGCTTGCGCCACGATGCCTGGCTTATTTCTCCCTCTTGACCCTTCCTTGACCCTTACATAGAATAGTGTGTGGATGCTAATATAATTGTTGAAAGTAACAACAAAGTTGGAAGAAATGACATCTACTCTGCAATCTCTTACTCTTACGCTTTGGTCAGTTGTGGCCTTCTGTGTTTATCACCCTCTGTTGCATGAGGAAGCTTGACTACTGAGAGTTCAGAGATGCCTTAGTATTTTCTCTATAACCTGTTCCACAGTGTTCCATGAGCCTTACATGTATAGGTGCTATTGTAGATGTGTCACTTAAGGCTGGGCATCTCATAAACACTTAATTCTTGGTGTGACCAGTTGTGGAACTTTGTAATAGTCTCCATCTGTTGAAAAAAAAAAAAAAGAAAAAAGAAGCTTCTTTGATGAATGGTGACTGTTTGTAAATCTAAGGTTCCATATTTAGCATATAGTAAGAAATGTTTTTCTAGGGATGGAACAGACATAAGGTTTTCCCTAGGATTTATGACATCTCCATGTGTATTTGGCTATGTTTACAGTGCCGTACATGAGTTTCTTCCTATTAACTGGGCTTTAATTACAATTAAATAACTTTTGACTGCCCCCGAGATAAAGTGCTTCTACTATATTGATATAGTTTGCTGTGCTGGTTATCGTTTTGGTTATTAGGCTTTACAGCTGAGGCTGGACCACTGATTGGTTTTCTCCCTTAGCGGCTTGCATAGTACCCTCTAGAACTATGAGGGAGAGTTGGCTGGGAGAAGGCTTCTGGGTCAGTTCCAGCTGCACGGTTCCAAGTCTTGGGTCCTAAGAATGTCCTGTCTTCGGAATTAGGGTCTTCCCTTCAAATTCCGGGGTGTAATCAAGGCCTACAGTTCTTATACAGCATTGTTCTTGCTCTTGCACGTATTCTTGTCCCATAGCCCAGGCTGGCCTAGAACTCACACTCCTCCTGCCCCAGCCTCCCAAATTCTGAGATTATGGCATGTACCACCATTTTGCCCAGCTTTAATGTTTACACTTTCTACTTTCCTCCATTGCTGGTCTGTATATTTAAGGATCATTACCATATACATTTTTTTTCCTTTTTTGAAAATTTCCTTGGTGTTTTTAAAAATTCTTTTAGATTACTTTGAAGATACAGTTTTTATTTGAACTCTTTTAATAACTGTCTCTAAGTTTATCATTCAGTACTCCTATATTTTATTAAGCAAAAAAGACAACATCAAAAGGTTGGTTATTGAGCCGGGCATGGTGGCACATGCCTTTAATCCTAGCACTTGGGAGGTGGAGGCAGACGGGTCTCTGTGAGTTCAAGGCCTGCCTGGTCTACAGAGTGAGCTCCAGGACAGCTAGACTAAAGGGGGACCCTGTCTCAAAAAGGTTGGTTATTAGCATCAATTCTGTGTGAGTGCTCTTCTACAATTTATTTAATTTCAATGTGTTAACAGTAACTGATAAATATTAATCTTTAATGAGTCTAATAAAACAAAACTAAATGTAAGTTTTTATGAGCAATAAATCAGCTATTATCCTTAAAACTGCCACAAAATAAGCACTATAAATATTAATATTTAATGAGTCCAATAAAACAAAACTAAATGTAAGTTTTTATGAGCAATAAATCAACTGTTATCCTTAAAACTGCCACAAAATAAGCACTAAAATATAGTATATAGTATTAACCTAGTAATATAATATAAAGTATTAATAAGGACTGTGTATAATGTTAACTATAAAATATGTTAACTATAAAATATGTGTATAATTTGCTGCTATAATAAATTACCACAAAACAATTAACATTCAGTAATTATTATTCTGAAGTTCAGATGAGACATATAAGACTAATATTAAAATGTTGCTAAGACTGTGTTTTGTCTGTGAAATCTAAGGGAGAATCTATTTCCTTGCTTTCTGTTATATTTCAGATGTAATCAGTTAATTTCCCAGTAGTAAAACCAAGAAGGGCAGAAAAATTCCCTTGTTGTAGTTGAGGACACTGTTCATGTTCATCTTGCACTGCCTGTTCTTACTGTTTTGTTCCCAATAACACATCTCCAGCCTCTGAAACAGAATATTTGTGGATAAATGGAAACCAAGGAAGCTAGGGGGAACCATGATTGTGGATCACCAGTTGAGAGTTTTCGCTGTCAGCCTGACCAGCTTTGGGGTCACCTAGGAAACATGGCTTTGGTTATGCCCGTGAGAATGAGCCTGGAGAGGTTTAATCCAGCAGTGAAAACCCACCCTGAATGTGAGTAACACCATCCCATGGGTTGGATTGAAAGGGAAAAAGGACAGATCCAGCTGAGCACCAGCATTTCTTGGTCTCCGCATCTGGTCTGCCCAAATATGAGGAGTCTTTGTTTCACATTCCACTGCAGTGAGCTTTGCCATGGCTGCCCAGCCATAATGGACTGTGGCTTTTCGAACCCTGGGCCAAAAGAAAGCCTTCCTCCCATAGTTACTTTTTGTCAGATTGTTAATCACAACTAAGAGAAAAGCAACCAATACCCAAGTAAAAATAATATGTGCCTGTATGATTTCTGAAGAGAAGAACAACCCTTTTTCCGGGTGGAGGCGGGATTCAATGGAAAGAGTGCTGGGATAGATATCAGGTTCTCTGTAACATGGTCTAATCCCTGTTCCAAATGGGATCTTGACTATGCTGAATTTCAGGATTTTAAATTTGACTTAAGATGAGTAGTATTAATAAAAGGAGGTTTTTTTCATATATGACATTTCCGGCATTGCATTCTATTTTCTCCTTTATGACTGCTACAGCCTACAAAGCTCATTATAGAGCTTGGCTAAAGGAATGCTCAGCAATGTGCTGTACATTATGAATTTTAGGTAAGGTCTAGAAATACATATGATAAGTCTGAGTCCCTATTTGATATGATAAGAAATAAAACTCTTAAAAATAAAAGTACAGACATTAGCATCTCTCTTCTTTTGTTCTTTACATAAGTAAGTCATATCTGAACAACTAGAAAAGTATTCAAGCTCCTATAACATCACCTAACTATGGAGTTTCTCATATAAACAAGCAATTATAAGGGAGACAAAATAAGTTTCATGTAATGATCCTGGAACTTTTAAAACATATTCTACTGAAGTTGAACAACAAACCCCCACAGAAATAAAAGATAGTCTTAAGCTAATTCTTAATATCCCAAGGGATGTTCAGGAGGTTTCCCTTATAAAGTTTTAAGTGGATAAAATAAAAACAAAGTAATAGACTTATAGTTTTAAAAATAATATTATATTTCAATTATGTACAAACACTTATTTTCACATAATCTTTTATTTAAAGAAGCCAGCAGGCTTTCATATGTGACTGCAAAAGAATTAAGGTGACAAGTTTGTCACTGTCAGCAAGCATACAAATAAATGGGCCCCATCAGATTTCTGACACATTATATCATATTCTTTATACCATGTATTTACAACCTGTAAAGAATCATAGTCGAGCCAGGCACGGTGGCACATGCCTTTAATCCTAGCACTAGGGAGGCAGAGACAGCCAGATCTTTGTGAGTTCAAGGCCAGCCTGGCCTACAAAGTGAGTTCCAGGACAGCTGGGGCTACAGGGAGACCCTGTCTCATAAACACCAAAAAAAAAAAAAAAATAGTCATGTAACATATAATTATCAAGTCCAATATTTGTTGTTTCAATTATAAAATATCCTATTTTAGCCAGTCCCTTGGTGTAGATCAAAGAGAAGCAAAGGCTTTTTCTTCAGCCATTTAAGCCTGGGATGAAATTTCCATCCTTGCGATCCTCTGGGATCTTCTCAAAGATCTTCATTTCATGATAATATTGTTTTGCCTTCAGCCTCGGCTTTCTCTAGACAGATGTCTGCTGACAGTACTAAGTGGTCACGCCACTGCCCATAGACTGATGGACTCCACACAGTTGAGCAGTAGACATTTTTCTATCTTTCCATTGGTTCCTCCTTCCTGTGGCACCCAGCCCACACTGATCAACAGGAGAGATGGCCAAGTGAGCCCGAGAACTCGATCAGGTTCCCATGATTAAGCGAAAGTGTTTAGCATGGCCTAGGTCACTTAAAACACCCTGAGACAAATGTGGCAGTTACACAGGAAGCATTGAGAGTTTCTTAACTATTGTCTCAAATTTTTAGTTTCTTGTTCCTTTGTGTCTTTAGTGAGAGAAATAAGAAAAGCAGCTCTGAGTTTTGCTGTTTTAGAGTAAAATACAGTCACCACCTGATGAGTGATGAATATTATACTGGATCTGGTGGCGCTCCTCTTCAAGTCTTCTGAGGTGAGCTTCTTGCTCTTCCCTGATCCTTGCAGCCTCTGCCTAAGGAGTGATAAACAGAAACTCTAAAGTTTAGCAAAAAAGTAATACCAAGCTCTTTTCTGATTGCCTAAAACATTGGCTTGCCCATACTTCTACTTATCGAAGGTAGCAATGGAGAGTTCCCTTAATGCCTGTCGTCCTGTAGTACATATCCACTCCCCTCTATCATTTTTCAACCTCCTTTTTCTCTAGTTCCATATATAGCATATCTCAATGTTTAGTATCTTTAAAATTCTACTCCAACACACCCTTATTCTTTACATCACACAATCTCCTTAGGCAATCTTAGTCACATCTTGACTTCGGTTCTCATTCACACATAGGAGAATGTTAGATATGTCTAACAGAAGAGGCTGATATACAGCATGTCTAGGTGACATCTGTTATCCAGAGCCAGCTCTAGCATCTGCTCTCTAGGTGAGGGATAGGGTACAGGTAGCTACAACTTTATTGGCAGAAGTGTTTGCCCACTCTGCCATTTGGGTAAGCACTAAAATATCAAAAATATAGGTCCTAAGAAAACTAGTGCCTGCAGAAATACTAGTACATCAAGGGAGGGGTTGGGGCATTGTTGCATAAGGCAATAGAAATTTTACACCAGCTTTGCAGCAACACTGCAGATCTCATTAGCAAGACTGTGTGATATCAGCATTAAGTTATCTCTATAGGACTGCACTTAATTCTCCCTAAAGCTGGGGTCCCAGTAGTTCTGCTTCACAGTGATTACATCAGAGAATGAATACGAAGGGCTTTGCTAAATTCTTGGTAAATAATGACTACTGTTTAAAGACTGCTGATAAAATTAAAGGAACAAACTGCAATTAAATACCATCAGAACCAGAGACAAGGACAAGAACAAAGATACAGAACATGACATTATATAAAAAAAAATCATATTCAAGACAGAAGACTATCCAGAGCAAGTAACAAGCTAACAGAAAAGAGAATGACTGTGATCAAGAAATGCCTTCATCTTTATTTACTTATTGTGCATACTCTGAGCCAAACATCACTCTAAACACAAATATTAAGGCATTTACTAGAACCTTATAACATACATTATCACCACACCAGAGGCTATTAGAGCACAGAAGATAGCAATATCTTGCATAAACCATACATGCGGTAAAAGATTCTACTTGGGTTGACATTCCAGGCTTGTTGCCCTAAGTGACTACATCAGGCAGCTTCTTAGGGCCATTGGTTCATACTGACCACCCGATAGAAGGGGGGGGGACAGAATAAGAGAGTAACATCTTGGGAGGAAACAGTTGATTATTACCTGGAGCCTAGCTTGCTGGATCCTCTCTTGCTCGGCCAGAAAGTTGGCTCTGTCTATCTCTATTTGCCTCAGTTGCTGTTGATGGAGTCTCTCCCGCTCTGCCCTCCTTTGTTCTTCCTGAATACGAAGTGCCTCCAACCTTTGTGCTTCAGCTCTCGCAGCCTCTGCTCTCACACGTTCCGCTGAGGAGAAAGGAAAATGTCAAAGCTCTTCAGCGGATTACTCTGCCTTCTTCTGCCTCCCACTTCTGTTTGCCGCTGTTTCATCTCCAGAGCTAGTAATTCCCAGGGTTCTCTCGCCTTTCCTGCAGCTGAACATGCACTCTCTGATATGGTGGAAATTGCCAAGAACCATTTTTTTTTTTTTTTTTGGTCTTTTTTGAGACAGGGTCTCCCTTTAGTCCCAGCTGGCCTGGAGCTCTCTATGTAGACCAGGCTGGCTTTGAACTCACAGAGATCCGCCTGCCTCTGCCTCCCAAGTGCTGGGATTAAAAGCATGTACCACCATGCCCAGCAAGAGCCATTTTTTTATGTTCTTGCAAATAGTTTCAGGTGGGCAAACCACCTTAATTTGAAATTAGTATACATTATCACACATTGCTTCTTTTCTCACCTTCCCTCTCCCTCTCCTTAGCTGTGAGAGCCTGGTCTGTCTGTAGAATCATACTACTCAGAGGCTCCTTGGCCTCCAAATATTTCTTCAGAACGTCCTCTGCCTAGAAACACCAAAACATATCATTGGAATTAGGCAATGCTAATTAAACGTCTTTATTTCTTGTTCCTCCCAGTATCTCTCCCTCTTTGGGCATACTCAGTCGGCACCTGTTGGGGCTATCTTTCACACCTCATGTATGGGCGTGGTCATGATGTTGGTTCAGGTAATCTGAGCACCTGGGGATACTAGATGTAGCCATCTTGTTTACTGATGGGAGGGGGGACTGAAACGGATATAAAAGATTTGTGGATGTTGAGGCTCTCCTCTGAGATTTGTGTCACTGAAGCACCTAAATTTGGATGGATACATCATTGCCTTTTTTATTTCTATGCAGAGGTGAGCCTGCTTGAAAATGAAGCTAATAGGAACACAAAAATGGAAAATGAACTAGGGCTTGGAAAGAAAGAAGAAAGGAAAATGGATAGCATCGTTTGAACTCTTAAATGTATCTATACTTGAAATGAATATCTTTGTCTTTAGTTTATATAAGCCAATCTATTATTGTTTTTTTTCCTTACGCTAGTTTCAGCTGTTGAGATTCTGTCCTGTCTCTTCCTATAAAGTCCCTCTGTTGCTCATGAACAGTGATGGCTACAATAGTGGTTTAGTGATTGTAGTAATGGCCCAATTTAATACCAAGTGCAAACTTTTCCTATGTGTGTTCATTCACCTGTGTCTGCATCTTTTCTTCTGTCTTCTATGATTGCCTAAAGAAGCCCCCAGCTATTTTTCATAATTCATAGACAAAGTGGAGGATACCTGTGTTCCTTTCCTAGGCTCCTGGTAGTACTGTCTCTTCAGCTGTTCTTGCTTCTGAAGGAAGACATTGTGGCCTCCTGGCTTAGCATAAACCCCCTGGGCCACTTCTTGTTCCAGAGGCTTAAAAATACTCTCAAGTAAGGCCGAGCAACGCTCTGAAGATGCTTCTTCATTCTTCTTACAAATGTCAACCTTCTTTGCATTTAGTAAGGTCTTCAAAAGGAGAAAAACCCATGGAGATATTAGCCTCAATCAATAATTCTGGAAATTTTAAAAAAGAGTCTACTTTTTTTTCTTAGAATGTTAGTAAGATTATATCCTTCTCAAACCTGGAAAAATTCCAGGGATGGTATTCTGAACAAGTACATGTATTTAGCAGTTAGAGATGTATTTTAAAGCAGACCAAAAGTACATTTTTTATATGATAAAGAAATCCTGAGAGTGGGAGGGGCTCTGAGAAAGGAATGTCCTTTGTTCTTTTTTTAATTTATTCATCATACTTGGACTGTTTCATACATGTATAAAGTGAGTTTTACTCATTTTCACCTCTGTTACCCTCTTTCCTCCCACTCTTCCTTCTTCTACTGAAGACCTCCTTGTCATTCCCAAGAAAACCCACCCCAACTCGTATCTGCTTTTATATGTGAGAGACACACTGAACTGAACTGGAGCTTCTTGAAACTCATTTCTCAATGTTGTTTCTACCTGAGATGGGATTTTATTAGCACAGACCTTTAACTCACATCATTCTTTTTTTACATTTTTTTATGTGTATGAGTGTACTGCTTGCATGTAAATAGGTACACCCATGTCATGCATTGCTGCAGAGGTCAGAAGACAGTGTCAGATTCCCTGGAACTGGAGTTAAAGATGGTTCTTAGCCACCATGTGGGTGCTGAGAATCGAATCTGGGTCCTCTGCAAGAGCAGTCGATGCTCTTAACCACTGAGCCATCTCTCCAACCCCACATCATTCTTTTTTAAATTTTTTTTATTCTTGTATGTGTATGAATGTACTGTCTGCCTGTAGGTTTGTACAGCTGTGTCTTGCAATGGCGCAGAGGTCAGAAGAGGGTGTCAGATTCCCCTGGAACTGGAGTTAAAGATGGTTCTTAGCCGCCATGTGGTTGCTGGGGATCGAACCTGGGTCCTCTGCAAGAGCAGTCGGCACTCTTAACCACTAGGTCATCTCTCCAGCCCCAACACATCATTCTTTTTAATGCAACCATTTTTCAACATTTTTTTCAGAATTTTTTCAATTCAATATGAAGGAGAAATTGAATAATTACTTGGAATATCAGCTTATGCTATTAATTCTTGATTCATCATGTTTTAGTAGACACAAAGGAAATTCTCTGTGCTTCATTAATAAAAAGTAAATACTTTGTGAATATAATTTTAATGAAATGAAACCAATTCAAGCTTAGTTCAAGAGTGAAGCCGGGGTGTATGCATATGTGAAAAAACTCAGAATCTACAGGGCCAAGTTATTTACAGGCTTGTCTGTTTGCCAAATCAAAGCCAAATCATGGCCATATAAGTGACTCTCATCATTTTGGAGTTGAGTAGGAATTGTTTTTCTTAATTAATCCTATTTTACCACTTACAGAAATGTGTTTGCCTTCTATTAACCCTGATGTCTATGAACTAGAACAAAAACTGATTACCTCTAATTCCTTCTGGAAACTCTGATCCTCATCTTTGAAAGAGTTCTTTCTGAATATTTCTATGGCCTCAATCTCAATGGCCCGGTGCAGGTCCAGCAGCTCCTGTTGGGTCTCCATGGGCAGCTGCACCTTCTGGCCCATCTGCTGATCGTAGTGGGCCATGGCCTTCTGCACTGCAGCTGAGTTCTCTCTCTGGGCCATAGCTGTGACAGAGTTCTCCAGGCAGGGCAAGTCTCCACTGTTGATAGCATTGACGTAGGTCACCACCAGGCTTTCTAAACCTTCACATAAGGAAGAGATGCTTGTATTGTTTACAGAAAAGTGTCAGATCTAAATGGAATCATTCTGAGAATGTTAACAATGCATTGACTGAGCTTTTTCAGGTATTCAAGCGGCCCAGAGAAGTTTCTTTGGGAAATTGTGTGATTAAAAAGTCTGGTCTTTCCTTCTTGGGGCAAAAAAAAGTCAATAACTGAAACACAAAAACAAACAAAATGTGGGGCTGGAGAGATGGCTCAGCAAAGAGCACCAACTGCTTTTACAAAGGACCCAGGTTCGATTCCCAGCACCCATATAGCAGCTAAGAACCATCTTTAACTCCAGTTCCAGAGGAATCTGATGCCCTCTTCTGACCTCCACCGCATTGCACAACCTACATGCAGACAGTACACTCAAAAATAAATAAATCATTAAAAATAATAAATAAAATATACATATTTTAAAAATGCAATTCCATGATTAAAAAAGAAAATAGAGGAATTGTCAAAATTTATGATGGTCCACATGGTATTTTTGGACATGGAGATATGAGTTGATTTTACAAAAACATATTCATTTGGTTAAAATGCTACAGGGCTTTGCTTCTTTAACTTCCTTTCTTTCTCTTTCTCTCAGTTTTCTGTTTTATTCAGAATTTTCCTTTCTCTTTTACTTTATTATAATAATGATGGTATAAAAATAACAAACTGAGAAATCTAGGCTTTCCCTATTTTTTTGGTTGAAACTTCCTTGTCAACATTCACAGAGGGGGAGGCAAAAATACCTTCAAAATACATAACTTGTTTACAGAATTTTGAGACTTAGAGTTCTTATGATAAACTAGATCAAGAAGCCTGAAAAGACATCTTCCGAGGATTGTAAACAATTTGTGGTTTTGGTAAACATTTGTACCAACCAAATTCCATTTCCATAGGGAATATATGTTTCTTATCTTATGCATATCAAAGACTATGACACATGAAAATCCAATCTATCTATTGAATAAATGTCAACCCATGCAAGTTAATCTATTTCAACAGTGGTTTGCTAATGGGTAAAACTTCTCTAACTTGATGTCTTCTTTCTTATGAGTTTATTTCATATTACTTTCAAGATTTTGCTCTAATACTAGTGGTATGTTTGATATACACCGTAACTTTGCAAAAATGGTATACAGGATTTCCATAATGCCAGTCACTAATGCATTTGTCAATCCTGGCACCACGAAGAAATGCTATGTGTCTCTTATATTTTCATGATGAGCTGAAAAAAAATCCTTTAAAAGGTACTTACGAGGCCCATTGACCTGGATGCCTCCAGGAAGAGTCTTGGTCTTGGAATGACTGAAGATGTGGGAACAGAATTCTGTCAGCTGTTGCACAAATTCAGGAATTAGCTCACTATCCTGCAGAGCTTCTAGCTTTGTAAGCTTATTGCTCTGAGCGGGTGACTCAAAAATAAAGCATTTCTTGACTGGGAAGAATTTCTGTATACATAGACGGGGCAGATTGAAATTCTGAGTTCTTTCATCACTACCTGGAGAAGGAAATACAGGATTTATTTAGTGCATAATTTATATTCACTTTGATCTATTTGCTGGAATAAATGTCCTTTCCCCTGATGTTTTCTTGAGCCAAAAGTTAAAAAGTAACTACTCAAGGAGAAGAAAAAGGGAGGGAAATTTGTTAAGAACAGAGGAGTAATGCAACTTGATATTAACCTAATAGTTTGTTCTACATTATTAATATTCATTTTTTATTTTTGTAGGAGAGCTGGGTGAATAAATACAGAAAATGCCATACTTAGCTGCCGATACAAGATAATTTCTTGGGTAGTGTTCTTCCCTTTTCCACACTTTTACCTTGCTTCAGCTTCAGTGAATTTTCCAGGTATTCATCTGATGTGATGGCATGTCCGTCTGTTTCCAGGCTCAGGTAGAAATCTCTCAGAGTCCACACCAAGTCTGGAAAGAAGCTTACATCCACAGTTTCTTTAGCCGCATAAAAGTCAGGGGAGTTTCTAGTATGGAGCAGTTCTGTCAGCTCTGTCACATTGCTGGGATGCAGCTCAGGAAACTAGGCAGAAGCAGGGTTCCATCTACACGCTTAGCTCCTCCTACACCTCCTTACAGTTCTGCTTTCCCTTTGCCGCTTAACAGAATCAACATTGCAATTGCACAATATTTTAATTCGTGTATGTTATACATATATATATATATATATATATATATATATATATATAATGTTTGTATGTGCGAGTGCACATGTATGTAGGGGATGGAGGTGGACTTCCTCAGCTGCTCTCCACCTTGTTATTTGAGACAGGGTCTCTCACTGAACTTGGAGCTCACTGATTGGCTACACTACTTGGCTAGCAAGCCCCAATCATCCTCCTGCCACTGAGTCCCCATCATGGGTTCCAGGAATATGATGCCACACCTGGATTTTTATGTAGGTGCTATGGATTCAAACCCAAATCTTCATACTTGCACAGTAAACAATTAACTGAGACATATCCTTAGCCCCTATATTTTAATTTTTATGAATCTATAAGTCCTCATTTATATACAACTATTTTGTTCTCTGTGGATCAAAAAAAAGGATACTGAAGTAGGTCAATAGCCCCTTGGTCAATTTTGTTCATGGTATTGTACACAAAGGTGCTGCTCAGTAGGATTGCCAGTGCAAAGATCTGGGCGTCATTCTTGTCATCAGTCTAGAAATCAGAACAAATTTGAGTCATGTCCCAATTAACCAAATTAATAACCAATAAAAGTAATATGTTGACACATAAATATTAAACAAGACAGAAATGCTTGTCAGACACACCTATTTTACATACTTCTCTCAGTGATGATTTTATGCTGATTCATCCATTGCTAACTCACTGGTCTGTCTTTTAACAACTAGTATATAGTTGCAAAATGAATAGTCAAAGTTAAGGGGGCAACCAGAGTACTTAAAACTATTTAAAAATAACACTGTGAAATGAAGTTATAAAATTATTTTTTACCTGGTCATTGGTGAGGAAATAAAATTCAAAATATGACTTCCCATCTTTGAATTTCAGTAAATCAAAAGTTAAAAGAGGAAGAACAACAACAAAAAAGAACAAACAAAAAACCCTATCACAATGTACATCCAAGGGAAAGATCTGGTTATGTACAAGAAGATGAAAATCATGTGTACATCTTCCTAAGTCTGAGTTTACTGATTCTACTTTGAAAGTTTGAAGTCAGTGATGATAGGAACAGTTGGGAAACAGTCAAGTGGTACAAACAGAAGTGTTTAATCCCTGATGAACTGTATTTCAAGCTTAACAGTGCACAACTAGAAAAAAAACAAAAAGCTCTGCATGTACACTGTTCACATAATGATCTGGATAATACCAAATAGAAAATGATGTGAGGAGACTGTCTTTTTGTCTGCCATAGAGCTACAGGTGCCATAGGGTTAATTTGGACAGCAGATCATCTGACCAGGGACCAGCTGTTAACCCATTCTTTCCACAGGACTAGGCTTGTAAAAGTCGTATTTCCACTATCTCCAGGTACTTATTAACTACTTAGTTCAACATCCATGTGGTACTCCCAGACACTGATTCTGCCTTAAAATTATGTTTTCTCGCTTCTTGTTTCTCTGATTATTAAAGACAGAGAGAGGCTGGGTGTGGTGGCACACGCCTTTAATCCCAGCACTGAGGAAGCAGAGGCAGGCAGATCTCTGTGAGTTCAGGGCCAGCCTGGTCTACAGAGCCAGCTCCAGGCCAGCTGGGACTAAAGGGAGACCCCATCTCAAAAATAGCAAAAAAAAAAAAAAAAAAGGAGAGGAAGAGAGAAAGAGAAAGACAGAGACAGAGAGACAGAGAAAGGACAAACAGAGACAGAGAGACACAGGGACATAGAGACAGAGAGACAGTATACTAATGTCAATTAGAAGTACCAATTTAATTGGGGGATGACTTCCCATAGAAAGAATATTCAGAGATAAGAGGGGATAAATCCAATCCAGACCGAATGGTCCTAGTTTACCTTCTCCACATCTCCCAGGCCCTCTGTGTCCAGCAGAACTAGGGTGTGGTCTGGCTTCTCAGGGTGAGGCACACACCACATCCAGATTCCCTTGGTGTGAGACTGCACAGTGGAGCCAACAGAAAAGCCTGCAAGCGAGTGAGAGTTAGCCATAGAGGAAGAGGTGTGGAGGTCAGGTGTTTTCTTGATAAAAAGCTAAAATTTAAGGGAAACAAGATAAGGCAGCAGAAAATGTAAATAATGATCTGAATTCTAGTAGGGGACTGAGCAAATAATATCAAACACCTTAAGTTGGATTTGCTGGTTTTTTTTTTTTAATAGTTTGTCATGCTACTAAAAATTTCATAGTTGGATGAATGGAATTGATTTCATTGATGTCTTGTTTGCTAAGTCACGGACTTAGCTGCCCATTATCTTTCAAAAAGATACAGTGAACAGCTGTGGCGCAGATTCTAGCTTCCCATACCCTGCCTCTTCCCTGACTTTCCCTTCTCACTTTCCCATGCTGGATGCTGACAATGTGGGTGGACAGAAACTCGGCCGAGCTCTGCTGGTGGTGCTCACCTTTTTCCTTCCCAGCCAGCTTGTTCATCAGGTAGGATTTGCCTGTGCGGTAGAGGCCCACAATGGCCACCACCACCATAGGCTGCGTGTTGGCAGACAGGATCCCCAGGGCCTCCTGGTTGACCACTAACTGCTCCTCTGTGTTCCCAATGAGGCACACGGGTTCTGGCATGTGGATTGATGGAGCCATGTTTTTAAGATGTTATTTGTCTACAAGGGAAGAAATAGGGTGATCTGGAATTTTGAATGTTTAAGGAAAACCATTTTGTCCACTGAAGCTGGGAACATAGTATCTCTTAGTTTCTGAAAAAAAAAAAAAAACTATAAAATAAAATATCAAGAAAAGTAAAGTATAGGTCCCTTCCTATAATAGCCTACTCTACTGGTTTATAAATACTTGATAGTCATCGAGAAACCCATTTCCTGATTCTAACTTTGATGATTTGAATCTAATTCATTCCGTTGGCTTGGGCTGATTAATGCATCTGTGCTTTTACCTGCTGGTATCCCTGAATTGATTCTCCATGGCCATTTCTTATTACTATCCTTGTTTTTCTCTTATTCAGATGTCATCCAGTCTGTATTGCTTTAATGCCACTACACCATGATGCATATGAATGCATATGAATGCGTATGAATGCGTATGAATGCATATGCATTATGCATTACAGTGCGGTGGCATTAAAGCAGTAATCACAAGTATTTACTTTTTGTAGCTGTACTTTTTAAAACATATTTTACAAAATTATGAATGCCCTTTATCAGCCCGCAACTTCAAAGCACGATCATTGTATAGTTGGCAAAATGAATGAGAAGACTTCTTTTAATAATCCTTAGTCACTTACTTTTTACTTAGGTACCCCATTCTTTGTAACCCTGAAAAATGCCTAGTAAAGTATTTTAAGCTGAATGAAACAAGCTAGTGCTTGCTTTTCTGCTTTACTTATCACAGAGGGGAGCTATCTTCCACTTTAAAAATGATTATTTACTGAAGAAGCTAAGAAGCCATATTTGACTCATTTTTCACTATTGTATTACAATTAAAAGATCTGGCTTCACTGTACCAGAATTTTATAAATAATGTGGGATTCTTTGTTGTATTTAACAATCATAAAGACCCATTCTTCCCACTCCACTTCCTCACAGCCACTGCAGGATAAATCATGTGGGTGACAAAATAGAAACTGCTTTCATAGAAGCAGGCAGTGAGAGAGCCTTCACAGACGGCACAGGACCAAGGCATGTGAGTTGGAAATGTCTAGAGCAACCCTGTACCAAAAAGTGGAGATACCTAAGCAAACTGAGAGGCTTGAATCCCAAGTGTTTTTCCATTCTCATCTATTCTTAGGGTAATGTTGCCACCCTGTATCAGTAGAACTCTGGTTGCCTGACTTTATGTAGCCGTAGTAGAATTTTTTTTCCCTCACATTATAAAGTGAGGCAACCTCACGGTGATGATCCGCAACTGACTAAAAAAGAGAAGAATCACATCTGTAGCAAGACTGGGGCTTCTAGGCTCTTAAGCTTTGTGATGATGTCCCTCGTGGAGGAAGGAACTAATTTAACTGAGTTTTCAGACTTCATGAGTGACATTCGCACCGTGTAACTCTATAACACAGTATTTTTCATGCTGGCACCAAATCGTATCTGGACCGCATCCTCAATGCTTTTCTAAGAACCAAACCTCTAAAATGTATTTGCGTATTTAATGCACTGCAGCCACGTTTATAACTGCTGCTCTGTCTTTCGCAGATTCTCTGGGAGGCATGCTCTCTAATGCTATTAGGGTCTCATAACTTTTATAAATAAAAAAATACAATCATGGAATAAAACATATAGAAAAATCATGTTTAGGCTTTATGGGAAGTTGGACTTTATTTCCAATCCCAGCCTTGCAACTGACTAGCCTCGTGACACTGGCATGGTGCTCAACTCTTTAAGCCTACTTCCTAAAAATCAGAAATAAATAAGTAAATAAATAAGTAAATACAGCTCATCAGTATAACTGCCAGCTTAAAAAGAAAGAAGACTGGAATTGGAGGGATGGCTCAGCAGTTGGGAGTGCTTGGTGCTCTTGCAGAGTATTTGCAGAGTACCTAGATTCCGTCTCCAGCATCCACCCCAGGCAGTTCACCACCACCTGTTACTGCAGTTCCTGATATCTGCTTCTGGCCTCCACAGGCACCTGTACCCACGTGGTGCAGGTAAACACACTCAGGCACACACACATAAAATAAAATTAATTCAACAATAAATCTTTTTTTTAAAGGGGAGGGCTTTACAGCAAGAAAACAGAAAACTACACAGAAGAAAAATGCCAAGTTGTACAACAGAAAATGCTCAGAAGTGCTGGTGATGGAGTGTCTGAAAGAAAAATCTTTACAACTACACTACAGTTATATGTGCACTGCTGTCCTCACGGAGCCTTTTGTTTGCTTACTCTGAGTTTCTTCTTTAGCAATGTGAGCAAGCTACTTTCACTGCAAGTTGCAAGTCATCTATTGCTCTTCCTCAAGAACCTCTTGAAACTCCCTGGTCACAGATGGAAGCAGCTTAATCAGGTTTTAGCAAAGGCAAAGATCAGTTAAGCAGCAATTAGGAATGCCAACAAGTTATCACAGCAAAGGAAGTAAAACAGAAGGCCTTTCAAGCCCTCAATTTAGCCTCTCCCCATGCTGCCATCTTATTCATCAGGAAGCAAATATAGCCAGAAACTCAGACTCTTTAACCCCTTAATAAACAATCCCACTTGCCTGATAACATTGCAGTTTAATCTTTTTTATGTGATGCTTTTTATTTATTTATAATAGATTTTATTTATTTATGAAATTTTGTACGCTTCATACAATATATCTTAATCATATTTAGACCCCCCATCTATACATATAGCCCAACATATATGACATAATACATGAAATCTGGTGCAGTTTAATCCTTAATAGGTTTGATTCTTCACACCAAACTAAGCTGCAAGCTATCCGGCACAGAATGTTTTTGAAAACAAAACTGTTTTCAAAACAATCTCTTCCCACCCATGCCTCGTTTTACCTTAACAAAACATCAGGAGCAGAGACGAGTTGAAAGTTGCCTTGAAGAGGATTTGGTAAGAGTTCTAACAGCTGTCTGCTTATATAGATGTGATTGTTTCTGATATGGCAACTGCTCCTAGGAATTCCCTTTCTCCTCCCAGCTCCCAGCCTTCGGCAGAGAACTCAGCAGTCTTTTCTAAGCTCCCTGATGGAAACTGAAACTACAAAGCACGTTCAGAATATGCAGTTAGAAAGGGGATTTCCTGAGTGTTGCCTGATGAAAGGTTTGCTATAGTTGGCCTGATTTCCCAGAAATTGCCTGCAGTTGCTGAGAGAGCTGTGGTATCTTTTGTTACAACTGCAAATATGGGTTGCTTTTATCTGTTTTAAATAGGATGATATTTTTTTCTGGTTTGGAGCAGATACATTTTTGAAAGGAAACCTCACATTTTTCTGAGGACTATTTTCTTGAAACTTTAGTTATACTCACTTAGGAGACAGTTTATTGTGGCAGTAGTAGGGTGATCTGGGAACACAGGGTTCCTCCGTAGGTTCTTAAATACCATGTATAAAAGAATTTGAAAACAGGTTCAGTGGGAAATTGGGGGCGGCGGTCAATGTTACTGGAATTAGAAAGAATAAAAAAGCAAAAGGGCAGTAGACTGAAGATGTCAGTAGCCACCTCAAAGAGCAAGATGGAAATGAGAAGAGAATGTTATGTTTTCAGAGCAAGAGACCAAGAAAATAGGCAGGCTCATAAATGGCTGTCTGTATGCATCTGCATGGGAGTGGAAGGAGAATGTTGAGAGAGAGAGAGAGAGAGAGAGAGAGAGAGAGAGAGAGAGAGAACACCCCATAGCCACAGGGCAACAGGCTTAGGATTTGGCTCTTACCTGAAAAAATTAGAGGTCATACTTTCTGAGTGCAGGTCTCTTAACAACTGTGTTGAAAGAGGATCATCTGACGTATGTAAGCTCACATCTCATTAAGGGGATAGTTATTCATCATGTCTTCTTAACATGTGCTGAGTTATAACATGTTTTTGAAGTTACAGCTTTTTGAGGGGTATCTTCCTGTCCAGGTGATTGACAGGCTATTTTGGTGAACTCTTTTTTTTTTTTTTTGGTCTTTTCGAGACAGGGTCTTCCTGTAGCCCCAGCTGTCCTGGAACTCACTCTGTAGACCAGGCTAGCCTTGAACTCACAAAGATCCGCCTGCCTCTGCCTCCTGAGTGCTAGGATTAAAGGTGTGCGCCACCACGCCCAGCTCTGGTGAACTCTTAAGTGGACAATAGCAGACTGTAATTTCATAATCTTTAGGGTAGTTTACATGCCATGTTTCTACTCAGAGTCAAAAGTATGACTCAAGTCCAATTCTTTTGACGAAAAGTCATGTAAAGGAGATTACAACGATTTTTAAATTTTATTTATTTGTTATCTGATGTGTCTGAGTGCCTTTCCCCACATTATTTATCAGATCCCAGAAGAGGGCATCTGATACCTTTGGAAATGGAATTATGGGCTAATGTTGGCCACTGTGTGGGTGCTGGGAACTGAATCAAGATCCTCTATAAGAATAGCCAGTGCTCTTTAACTGCTGATTCATCTCTCCAGCCCTAGATAATTTTTTTTCAAGAATAGCCAGTCACACTGGCACACATTTTTAATCTCAGCACTCAGGGAGGCAGAGGCAGGCGGATCTCTGTGAGATTGAGGCCAGGCTGATTATATAGTATATTCCAGGCCAGCTAGGCTTACAGGGAGACCCTGTCTCAAAAAACTTAAAATAAGTAAATAAATTAATTTATAAATAAATAAATATCCATGCCTTACCAAGAGGCAATCCCTTTCCCTTGGGCTTCAACAAAGCCCAGCCATCTCCTTGTTCCTGTCCTACTGTATTTTCAGGTGTAAGTATGGTTATCTATGATGCTTCTTTCTCCTTTCATGTGGTATTTTAAGTTCTTAGAAGGTCAATTGTGGTAATTTCCCTCCATTATCATAATATTTCACATTTTAAATGGGGGGGGTGGGAGGTTCTCCCTTTCTTAACATTGGAGGTGGAGGGATTCGAAGCTGATTGTGGGAGGGTTCATCCTCAATGGCCTCCAAACCATTGATACTTGAATATGTTGACTCAAAAATACAACTCTTACCTCAAAGGAGATATGAGGTAGTTTATTCTGGAGACAAATATGGGTGACCATGGCCCAGAAACACATATTGAGGTCACTCTAAATTCCATGTTCCAATGTGAAAGCAGATTCATGAAGTTTTTATAGTCTATGGCTTAAATTATGTTGAGGAATGTTCCCTCCAGTCCAATTCCCTCTAGAACTTTAAACCTGAAGGCATGTTGAATTTTTTCGAAGGCCTTTTCTGCATCAATTGAGATGACCATGTGGTTTTTGTCTTTCACTCTGTTTATGTGCTTTCTGACATTTATTGATTTACATATGTTGCACCATCCCTGCATCTCTGGATGCAGAGGGGGATTTCCCTGTTTCTATCCTTCTGAATAACTTGAGTAATAATGTTACTTATGGGGGGAACTGGATAAACACTGAAGTCACCTCTATTGAGACTGGCTATTCTTTGAGCAAATCTTGGGTTGAAACATTAAGTGGTCTACATACGCTTCAGATACCTCCTCAACCATCAGAAGTGGTCACTGGTGCTCCTTCAATTGAAGGAGTGGTCACGGCCCTTAGTCACTTTTGTCCACTTTCTCCCTAAACTCATTTTACTTATTCTGTAGGCTGGAAAGGAAAAGTACATTATCTCATTAAAGGACTTATTCCACCTATGCCTTTAGCATGGCTTAAGTTGAATTTACCTTGCTAGGGATGGTCTTGCTTACTCAAGGGATGGTCCCTTAGCCAGATCATTGACTCTCTCCAATGGATTGCTAGGTCTCTACCTAGGCCAGAGATTTTATTCTCTTCATGTAGAAAATTAATCACAAACCAAACCCAACCCCAGCAAATGAGAAGAAATAATAAATATAGGAGCAAAAAATCAATGAAATAGAAACAAAGAAAACATTGTAAAGAATCAATGAATCTAGGAGCTACTACTTTGAAAAGATAAACATGATAGAGAGAGCCCTAGCCCAGGTAGCCAAAAGAAAGAAAGAGCAAATACAAATCAACAAAATCAGAGATAAAAGGGGCAAACATTTCAAGAGATATCAAAGAGGTCCAGAACATTCTAAGGGAACACTTCATAAACCTCTATTAATTGAGAAAAATCTAAAAGAAATGGGTGAATTTATAAATTCAATATTACCAACAAAGAAAAGACCAGCCACTTAAATATATAACAAGGAGAACAAAACAGTAAAACAAAGATTCATGATAAAAAAAAATCTCATGTTCAGATGGATTCAAAGGCGAAGTCTACCAGATATTCAAAGATGATCTACAACTAACACTACCTAAATTATTCAAAAATATAGAAACAGAAGGAGAACTCCAAAACTCTTTCTATGACACCAATATCACTCTAATTCCAAATTCAGGTAAAATCACAACACAAAGAAAACTATAGGCCCATATCACTAATGAACACAGATGCAAAAATTATCAACAAAATACTAAAAAATCTCACACAGACACACATCAAAAAGATAATCTACCATGTTCAAGTTGGCTTTAGACCAGAGATGCAGGGATGGTTCAATATATGTAAGTCAACGACTATAACTAATCATATAAATGGACTTATGGACTAGAGGGAACTTACTTCAACATAATTAAATCTATATATGACAAACCCACAGTCATCATCATTCTAAATACAGAAAAACTTAAGCATTCTCATGGAAATTAAAGAAGTCAAATTATCTCTATTTGTAGATGATATGATCTTGTATATAAGAAATCTCAAAAAATTCACCAGAAAACTAGAAAGGATCAATACTTTAAGGAAAGTGACAAGATACAAAATTAATTCACAAAAGTCACTATATTTTCTATATATCAGTAGCAAGCAGTCGATGAAAGAAATCATAGAGATTTGTCCAGGCTGCCTGAGGATGCCTGACCCTGGCTTCCGGTGGTGGTGACCTTCCTAAGTTGTGCCCTGCCCATCCCCCTACCTTGAAACCATCTGAAGCCCCTCCTGATACTACATTAGCATGGATCCAGACATTTCCAGGCTGCCTGAGAGTGCCTGATTCTGGCCTAAACTTGGGGCAGGGGTCTGGACATTTCCAGCCTTTCTGAGAGTGCCTGAATCTGGCCTCTGGGTGATGGTGACCTTCCAAAATAGTGCAGGGTCAATCCCCCTACAACCAGACCATCTGAAGCCCCTCAGGCTGCTGCAGGGCTAGAATGCTCTGCCATTTAGCACTGGCCCAGACATTTCCAGCCTGCCTTAGAGTGCCTGAATCTGTGTGGTGCAGAGGTCTGGACATTTCCAGCCTCCCTAAGAGTGCCTAAATCTGGCATCTGTCTGGGGGTGAACATCCCAATTTGGGCCATGCCTGTTCCCCCTACCTTGGGGCAATCTGAAGCCCCTCCCACTGCTGCAGAGAAGAACCATCTGCCATTTAGTAGTGGCCCAGACATTTGGAGACTGCCTGAGAGCTCTTGAATCCAGCCTCTGGCTAACAAACCTCCAAAACTGTGCTGTACCCACTGACAAGTAGAGGCCCTGTCCTTAGAAGGAAGCCCAAGATGATCTGATTGATGCCTGACTTGTGAAGCTGTGTGAGGTCTTGAGTAGCTGGACTAGAACCATTTGGTCTCTCCAATATAAAGTCAAAAGACAGAAAGAACCTGAAGCCGAGACTACCCAGCTTTTCATCCAAACTTAAGCTCATACAATTTCAGCCACCTCATATTTGACAAAGGGGAAAAAAAAAAAAAAGCTCAATGGAGGAAGGATAACACCTTCAGCAAATGGTGCTGGCAAAACTGGATCACCATTTGTACACAAACAAAATTAAACCCCTACCTCTCACCCTGTACAAAAACCAACTCCAAGCCAGGCGTGGTGGTGCACGCCTTTAGTCCTAGCACTTGGGAGGCAGAGGCAGGTCGATCTTTGTGAGTTCAAGGCCAGCCTGGTCTACAGAGTGAGTTCCAGGACAGCTGGGGCTACAGGGAGACCCTGTCTTGAAAAGACCCAAAAAACAAACAAGCAAAACAACAAACAAAAACCCAACTCCAAGTGGATCAAAGATCTCAATATGAAACATGAAACCCTGAAGGTGACAGAAGAAAAAAATGGCAGCAACCTATAGGACATAGGTGTAGGAAAAGACTTTCTAAATCAGACAGCAGCTGCACAGGAAAGAAGGTCAACAATTGACAAATGGGACCTCATCAAACTCAAAAGCTTCTGTACAACTAAAACACAATCAAGGAAGTGAAGAGAAAACCAACAGAGTGGAAGGAAATCTTCACCAGTGATACATCTGGCAGAGCATTAACACACAGAATATATAAACTACTCAAGAAAACAAAGAAGTAAGAAAACAAATGACTCACTCAAAAGATGGAGTAAAGAGTAAAGAGATGAGCAGAGACTTCACCAATGAGGAAGTAAAGTGGCTGAGAAACATCTTTAAAAGTATTCAACATCATTAATAATTAAGGAAATGCAAATTAAAACCACTCTAAGATATCATCTCACTCATATAAGACTGCCTAAGATCAAGGAAACAAAAGACACCAAATGCTGGAGAGGTTATGGGGAAAGGGGAACACTCATCCACTGCTGGTGGGAATGTAAACTCCTACAATCACTGTGGAAAGCAGTGTGGAGAATCCTTAAAAGACTCAAAATGAGTTTACCACCTGACCCAGCCATACTACTTCTGGGTATATACCCACAAGACTCATCCTACTGCAAAGATACATGCACATCTATGTTTATTGCAGCTCTTTTCACAATAGCAAAGAGTTGGAACCAACCCAAATGCCCCTCAGCTGAGGGCTGGATAACAAAAATGTTGTACATCTACACAATGGAGTTCTATGCAGCAGTAAAGAAAGATGACATCATGAGATTTGCAGGTAAATGGATGGAACTTAAAGCCATTATGCTGAGTGAAGTAACACAGCCCCAAAGAAACAAACAGGGAATGGTTTCTCTCATTTGTGGATACTAATACCAAATCCCCCAATTGAAAGAAAAATGGAGCAATGCTATTGTTATATTACTTTCTATCTGAAAGCAACTTGTTATAATGAGAATATCTTTTTTTTTCCATAATATAGAAATTTATTTCTCCTAGTTGAAGCCTGCAATCAAGGTGTTTGTCAGCTGTATGTCTGATGAGGTCTACTTCCTGTTTAGTTTATTTTTTGATATTTTTTATTTATATATATTTATCAAATCTAGACCGTGTCCTCCCCATCCCCCCACTCCACCAGAGCTCATGCATTCTGCCAAACATGCTTTTCATCTCTTTCTCAGTCTTTCTCAATATTCTCCATGTGGAAGTTGACTGTATCTTAATGAGCCCTAGAATTAACTTACCACCTACTTTCAGACATGGTAATTAATGTACATGCTGCTATAAACATAGATATGCATGTATCTTTGCAGTAGGATGAGTCTTGTGGGTATATACCCAGAAGTGGTATGGCTGTGTCAGGTGGTAGGCTCATTTTGAGTCTTTTAAGGGTTCTCCACACTACTTTCCACAGTGATTGTAGGAGTTTACATTCCCACCAGCAGTGGATGAGTGTTCCCCTTTCCCCATAACCTCTCCAGCATATATATTCATATTTTAGAGTAATATATAATTAAAAGAAAAAATCTGCACTCCTGAACATAATAAAAAAGAAGGTATGTGTGGATGAAACTGATTAATGAATACCAAGTTGGTTACATATAGCATGATGCTTTGGTGTACAATTTTACATTAGGATCAATATAGATATGGTATTGCATGCATTTCAATAGCTTCAAAGGAAGAACTGTGTAATTTTGCTCAGAACTGTGGAATTTTTAACTACAAATAAATTATACATGTTTAATGACCTAGACATGTTCAGCAGTTTTAAGTTTTAAACAACGTATATATATATATATATGCATGAAACATCATGTGACCCTATAAATATGTATAATTTTTAAAATTTATTATGACTTTATTTGGAAACAAACATTACAGATATAAGGCAAGCATCTTTTCTGTCTTCCCCTAGCTTCTCCTTCCTCTCAGTGTCACCACTCTGAAGTTCGCTGTATGAGTTTTCCCTACATATATGCTTACATTTTTTGTTTCTCTTTTTACATGACCATCTTCCTTCTGTATATGCCTCTTATCAACGTCTCCCTCTGAGACGTTTTAAAAGCAGTCCTAAGAGGGAAATTTATACCTATAAGTGCCCACATAAAAAATCATAAAGAGCACCAAGAAATGATTTAACAATGAAATGTAAAACTCTTAAAAGGCAACAACAAATGAAACCCAAACCCAGAAGACAAGAAGAAATAACAAAAATCAAAGCAAAGATTACTTAAATAGAAACAAAGAAAACAACACAAAGAATTAATGAATCTAAGAGCTTGTTCTTTGAAAAAATAAACAAGATACATAGAACTTTAGCCCAGTTAACCAAAAGAAAGAAAGCAAACCAAAATCAACAAAATCAGAGATGAAAGGGGAAACATCACAATAGAAAACAAAAAGTTCCAGAACATTATTAAGGAATACTTTAAAAAAAACTATACTCTATTAAATTTGAAAACCTAAAAGAAATGGATGAATATCTGAAATCATGGCAATTACCAGAGCTAAACCAAGAAGAGATCAACAGCTTAAACAGACCCATAACATAAAAGGAAATTGAAATGATAATACAAAAAACCTACCATCTAAAAAAGTGCAAGGCCAGATGGATTTACAGCAGAATTCTACCAGACATTTAATGAAGATCTTCAGCCAACATCACTTAAATTATTCAAAAAGACAGAAAAAGAGGGAGAAATGCCAAATTCCATCTATGAATCCAGTGACACTATAATACCAGGTAAAGAAACAGCCAAAAAAGAAAATTGTAGACCCATATCCTTGATGAATATAGACACAAAAATTCTCAACAAAATACTTGTAAACTGCATATAGGCACACATCCAAAAGGTCATGCACCATGATCAAGTCTTTATTCCAGAGATGCATAGAAGGTTCAATATACTTCAGTCAATAATATCATAAGTCATATAAGGGACATAAAGACAAAAATCACAAGGTCATCTCAATAGATGCAGGAAAGGCCTTTGATAAAATTCAACATGCATTGATGTTAAAAGTCTTAGAGGGAACTGGACTGGAAGAAACATACCCCAACATAATTAAAGCTACATACAATGAACCCACAGCCAACATCATTCCAAATGAAGAAAAACTGAAAGCAATATCGTTAAAATCAGGAACCCAGCAAAGCTGTCCATTATCGCCACTCCTTTTTAATATAGTGCTTGAAAATCTTGCCAGAGCAATAAGACAAGAGAAGGGAATTAAAGAGATGCTAATTAGAAAAGAAGAGATCAAATTATCTTTTTGCAGATGATATATTATGCCTAAGATGCCAAAAATTCCACCAGAAAACTCCTAGAAATCATTACAATTTTCACACAAGTGGCAGAATACAAAATTAATCTAGAAAAATCAGAAGCCTTTCTATATACCAATAACAAACAAGTGGAGAAAAAGTACATGGAAATCCTCCCCTTCACTATAGCCTCAAAAATAAAAGATATCTCACAATAAACCTGATCAAGCCATTAAAGAGCTGTAAAATGAAAATTTTAAATCTTTAAAGAAAGACTTGGGATGTAAAGAGGGACCAGTTATAAGGGAACAAGATAGACTCCACTTTTCTATTTTGTGGAAATACACCATCCAAGAAACAGCCCCCCATCCTCAGATTCCAGTAGAAACCACAGAATATCTCAATAGCTAACAGGGAAGGACCAAAGGTTGTTTGTTGACAATAACTAACAGGGAAAGACCAACGGTTAAACATGTTTGCTCTTCCTCCAGGATGTACTCAGTGAGCAAAATCCGCCCCCCATGGTGCCACCAAAGCTGCCAGGTGGCCCCGATCCATCAGTCTAAAAATCATGCTTCCTCAGTCCCTATGAATCAATAACAAAATGCCAAAACTGGAAAATTCCCGGTTTGCTGTTTTTCCTTTAAAAGATCCTCCCAGCCCCTACCCCCCCCCAGCTGTGGGATCGCTTCTCCTAGCCTGCTGAGTCAAAAGGGTGGCAGTCCAAGCTCAAGTTTGCATTAAAGACTCTTTGTATTTCCATCAGAGTCAGGTGTCCTGGTGGTCTTTCTGGGGTCCCAGTGATCTGGGCATAACATATGGGGGCTCATCTGCCAGGATCCCCCAGACCCTCAGGACCCTGATCTGAAGAGTCTAATACCTGCCAGTAAGTGTCTCAGTCTTGTCTGTCTTTTACCTTCTCTGTGCTCTTGTTTCAATCATACCTCCAGGCAGCTGGAAACTTCGGTGATAAGTGGCCTAGAGTGGACGCACTGGTGGGTGAGGAAAGCAGAACGGCTCAGAAAGATGTTTCTGACCTGGGGGAGGATGACGTGCCTGCCCAACAGAATAAGTTGTTGGTTTTGTGTATGTGTATAGAGGCAGATGAGGTGCCTGCCCAGCCAAAACCAGGCACTTGGATTTTTCTGTGTCTTCAGTCATGCCACAACTTGAGTGTTGGTTTGTCTGTTTTGTGTCTCGTGTTGATTTTTCTCTGTGGTTATCAGACTTTGATGGATGTTATGGGACAGACTGCTTCTTCCTAACCCTTCCCTTCTCCAATTCTAACTCCCCAGGGAAGGTAGCAGCTCTGGTGACTAATGGAAACAACTTCTGTGTGTCTAAGGGTGACTAAGTGTTGTGTGTGGTTGTAGTTCAGTCATTATAATTGTCTCATGTTGGTTCTGTCAAATAAAATGGTCACTTCAAGTTTCAATCCTTTATGTCCACAGAATCATTCATTTTGGCATGCCAGACTAGATACATACATGCAAACTTTAAAAATTGATATTTAGAAATGCATTTAAAGGCCTAAAATTTGGATACTATAGACATCTCTAAATTTATTGTCTCTGAGTCTACCAAATGCTTCACAACTGGTGGTAATTTTTATAGAAATTAACCTCTGAGTTGACTGTTTAAGGATCCTATTTTCTAAGATGACATTTTGGGGTTGTGTTTGCTTTCAAAAAGGTAACTTGCTTGCTTTGGAATTATCTATTTTTTTGAGACCTCTGTGGACCAGATTCAGGGCAGGAAATGAATTCTTGGACTGGCTTTTGTTTTGGGTGGGGCAGTTTTTTTGCCCCTTGGGAAAGGGTGTGGTGGCACACACCTTTAATCCCAGTCCTTGAGAGGCAGAGGCAGGCAGTTCTTTGTGAGCTCAAGGCCAGCCTGGCCTACAGAGCAAGTTCCAGGCCAGCTGAGACTAAAGAGAGACCCTGTCTCAAAAAGACCAAAGAAAAAAAAAAAAAAAAAGAAAGAAATTGTGCATGTCCTGTGGCAGTGAGTCACCAGTCATCCTGGGCTAGGGAGGTCTTGGAGATTCACTTAAAAGGACTTCATCTGGCCAATATCCAGTCAAAGGAGGAAAGTCCATATAGAGGAGAGACTCCTCATGTTTCAAAGGGAAGCTCTGGTCAAGCAAGGCCTGACTTTGTCCTCACATAGATGGAACTGGTGAAGAGAGACAGGCACAAGGCCTGAGTGACCCCCTAAGGACCAGAACCTCAACTGACCTTAACACCAAAATAAACTTCATTTATCTGAGCTAACTGTGTGGTTTTAAACACCCCAACAGGAAACTATAATCTAAAGAAGAGAAAATAAAATAGCTTATTACCAGAGAGATAGGTGAGAGACCTATTGTGCCAAGCTAGGAATCTACTGTGTCATGTTGGAAAATATCTGAGATAGGTGACAGATTTAATGTGCCATGCCAGAAAATACCACCTTTTATATTCTCATGGTTATGGCTCTCATTCTGGAGCCCTGTGTACTAAAGCTGGCCCTCATTCTAGACCTGTGTATACTAAAACTTTTTTTCAATTCCTCAAACCAGGGTATGGGTCCTCTCTCCTTCTGCAGACCCTAGGCAGGGATCCTCCAATCGCTAACCCAGAACTTCAAGATAATTTGGCTCAAAAAGCTAGATTCTATCTTCTTGAACCAACTGCATGCAGTCCAAAAGAAGACAGTTTGGATGGACTTGTTACCTAAGGGAAAACACACCATGACTATCAAAAATTCCTGGAAAGCAGATGCTGAGTCCAGACACCATGGACAAATGATAGAAGGAAAAGCCAAGTAATGAATGCTTTGGAACCCCTCAATGAGAGATTCCAAGTTGGAATTTAATTCACCCTGTTCCTTTCTTTGTTCCTGTCTGGAAAATGTATCTAACTACTTTCGCCTTCACAGGCACTGGACAAGGATTTTGTTCTCTCTGTAAATATACTTCTTGGGATTTTTTTTTTTTTTTTTGTCTTTTCGAGACAGGGTCTCCCTGTAGCCCGAGCTGTCCAGGAACTCACTCTATAAACCAGGCTGGCTTGAACTCACAAAGATCCGCCTGCCTCTGCCTTCTAAGTGCTAGGATTAAAGGCATGAGCCACCATGCCCAGCTTCTTGATCTCAGAATGTGCCCAATCTAGTCTTGGGGTCTTTTAGATAGATCCACTGAGCAGGTACCCCAGTCATCACCTCCTATGCCCCTTTTCAGCTTGAAGAAGTCAAAGTGGTAGGCACTCCAATTACCTCTTGGCAATTGGGGTATCCTCCTCAGAGGGTAAAAGTAGGAGCTAAAAATTGGCTAGGCAGTTTAGGGTCAAGAGCCCCCAAAGAGCCAGTTTCTTTCTCAGCTGAGAACTGAGGACTTCCTGGTTCTGCCAGTGGACCTATCCTTCTGGTTGCTCTGACTCATGGCTCATTCATTCTTAATTCACTTGCCAGTTTTATTGGCCAGCAGATCCTTGCATCCTAAACTGACTGGTGGTCTTCATAAAAGAATGATTCGGAGAGATGGCCCTAGCGGTTAAGAGCACGACCGCTCTTACAGAGGACCCAGTTCGATCCCCAGCACCCCATGGCGGCCAAGAACCGTCTGAACTCCAATTCCAGGAGAACTCCAGTTCCAGGGGAATCCGACACCCTCTTCTGACCTCCGCGGCATTGCACGACATGGGGCACAAATTGCATGCAGCAGTACATTCAGACACATAGGAAATAAATAAAATTATAATAAAAAATTAATAAAAAAAATAAAAATAAAAATTAATAAAAAAAAAAAAGAATGATTAGGAGCCATACGACTGATGGCTCTCAGGTCGGACCACATCAGATTTGACCAATGATAATTATTCAGACAGGAAGCCATATGATAATGTCATCCAAATGGACTAAATATGTTAAAATAAAGAGACCAAGATTCGTCTCTAGAGTAACCACAGGAATGGGGGAATATAAGGAGGGACCAGTTATAAGGGAACAAGCTAGACTCATATTTTTCTATTTGTGGAAATACACCAACGAGAAACAGCCCCCCATCCCAGATCCAGGAGAAACCACAGAATACTCAATAGCTAACAGGAAAGGACCAAAGTTGTTTGTTGAAAATAACTAACAGGGAAAGACCTGGTTAAACATGTTTGCTCTCTCCACGGATGTACTCAGTGAGTAAAATCTCTCCCCATGGTGCCACCAAAGCCACCAGGTGGCCCTGACCTATCAGTCTAAAAATCATGTTTCCTCAGTCCCTATGAATCAAAAACAAAATGCCAACACTGGAAAATTCTCCGTTTGCAGTTTTTCCTTTAAAAGATCCCCCCCCCCCGAGCTGCAGGACCACTTCTCCCAGCCTGCTGCATCAGAAGGGTGGTGGTCCAACCTTGAGCTTGAATTAAAGACTTTTGTATTTACATCAGAGTCACGTGTCCTGGTGGTCTTTTGGGGTCCCAGTGATCTGGGCATAACAGGGAAGACACCAGAAGAAGGAAGGACCTCCAATGCTCATGGATAGTGTATTAGTCACTTTTCTGTTGCTGTGATAAAACACCATGACCAAAGGAACTTTTAAAAGGAAGAGTTTATTTGAGCTTACAATTGACGGTTCCAGGGAATTAGAGTCCATTGTGGCAGGAGGCATGGCGGCTGGAGACTGCAGCAGCAAGCCGAGGGTCATATCTCACAAAGAGCACAGGAAGCAGAGAGAGCAGCTGGAGACCACGAGGCTTGTTAAACTCACCAAGCCTGCCCCCAATGACATACCTCCCCAGCATGGCCACACCTCTAAGACCTCCAAACAGCGCCACCAACTGGAGACAAATGTCTGAATACTTACAGCCTATGGGGGACACTCATTCAAACCACCACATTCCACTCCGTGGCCCCCATAGGCTCATGACCATAAAATAAAATGGGCGGAGAGATGGCTAGCGGTTAAGAGCGCCGACCGCTCTTACAGAGACCCGGGTTCATCCCCAGCACCCACATGCGGCTGAGAACCGTCTGAAGCTCCAATTCCAGGAGAACTCCAGTTCCAGGGAATCCGAGACCCCTTCTGAACTCCGCGGCGTTGCACGACACGGGTGCACAGACCTGCATGCAGACAGTACATATCATACACATACAGAAATAAAAAAAAATAAAAAATAAAAAAAATAAAAAAAATAAATAAATAAAATGCAAAATGCATTTAGTCCAACCTTAAAAGTCCCCATAGTCTTTACCAGTTTCAATGCCATTCAAAAGTCTACAGTCCAAAGTCTCTTCTGAGACTCAGGCCAATCTCCTAAACTGTAAGCTCCTGTAAAATCAAAAGACAATTACATACTCCCAATGTACAGTGGAAGCAAATACACATTCCCATTCCAAAAGGCAGGAATAGAGGCATAATGAGGAAATACTGGACCAAAACAAGACCAAAAACCAGCCGGGCAAAAACCAAGTCCAGTAGCTCCATGTGCAACTTCTGTGACTTGACTTCCAAAGGGCTTAGATGGCTCAGCTCTTCCAGCTTTGCTTGCAACTTACATCTCTTTCTTAGGCTGGTACCACTCCCTGTATGCAGCTCTCCTTGGCAAATATCTCACAGGTCTGGCAACTCAAATGTGTTCTTGGGGTCTCCGCTGCCAACCAGGCTTCACATTCACACGCAATGGCCTACCAGGGCCTTCTTTATGCAGGGACACCCCTGCTGCGCTCTGCCTGACCTTGGCAGCTCTCTGAAACCGTGGAGGAAGAACTAATGACCCCTTCACTCTCGCAAACTTCATGCCTCTAAAGCCAGCACCACGTGAATGAAATTGCCGATCTGGCTGCAAGTTTTGGGATGGAATCTGGCCTATTTCAACCACTTTGCAACTTTCTCTGCCCTGGACTTGTTGGAGGATTAGCTGGGTGTGGTTTTGCCCTGAAGGTACTGATTCTTTTGTTTACTTGTAAATCTCCAGGCTCTCCTTAATCACTTTAGTCTCCTTATGAAAGGAGCCTCTCCTTCACATGACTTGGCCCCACCTTTAATCTTCCTAGTGCAGTTATCAGATCCAAACTGTACATTCTGCATTTCTTTCTGCCCCATCTGCTCTTCTTCACTGTAGATCTGCACAATATTCACCATTAAAAGCTCACGCCAACATTTCTACTATTAGGCTGTCTTGAAAATCCTCCGCCAAAGAAATAGTCCATTGCTTTTTCAACTTAGCATCAGGCAAGCATTTGGCTGTGGGCAAACTGCTTCCACACTCTTTATCAAAATATCCCAGTTGCTGCCTTAAGTCTTTATTTCCTCTGGAACCACATTTTTTGCAGCCATGCTTTCTTCCAGGCTTCTACTAGAATGGCCCGTTAAGCTCTGCTACAGTAGTCAACAGCTTTTCTAGCCCAAAGTTCCAAAGTCTTCCACATTTCTCCAAACATCCACAATGGTCAGGTTCTTCACCAACAGTCCACTCTCTGGTACCAAATAACTGTATTAGTCACTTTTCTGTTGCTTGATAAAACACCATGACCAAGGAACTTATAAAAGGAAGAGTTTATTTGAGCTTATGATTGACGGTTCCAGGGAATTAGAGTCCATTGTGGCAGGAGGCATGGTGGCTGGAGCTAGAGCAGCATGCCGAGGGGCACATCTCACAAAAAGCACAGGAAGCAGAGAGAGGGCAACTGGAGACCAAGAGGCTTGTTAAACTCACTAAGCCTGCCTCCAGTGACATACTTCCTCTAGCACGGCCACACCTTCTAAGACCTCCAAAAACAGTGCCACCAACTGGAGACAAATGTCTGAACACCCAAAGCCTATGGAGGACACTGATTCAAATCACCACAGATAGGAAGGATTTATATTGTGCAAGTAACCAAAAAAA
>VZQC01011410.1:0-15712 GCA_009823505.1 Rhizomys pruinosus | reverse complement strand
CATCATAGTGAGTGTCGGTAATTTCCCAGCATGGAAATGAAAATACACATGTGTATGTACTATGGTGAATTTCTATTGGTATTTTCCACTGAAGTAAATAACATGGTTAGAAAAAAATAAGTACCGTAGCGTCTCCATTAAATAGTTTCTTGGCATGTGGGCAAGTCCCCAAGGGACTACACAGCTCCTGGCCACAAAGGTGTGTACCATACACACAACTCTGGGTGCTTAAGGTCCCTGCCTTACTCCAATCCCATCTGGTCAGTGGGCTGGGCCTTAGGTGTGAGTGAGAGTTGTTTTTGAGTAAAAGGATGAATCAAGCATATTGGAGCCAGTAACAGGCATGTGGGCAAGATAAATGTGACGTGTTTGAGATGGCTGGGACTTATTGTCCCATACTGGAAGGAGGTGTTGAGATGTCTCTTCTAGGCAGAGAACGGTATGGAAAGGCTGAACCAAGGTGATTGAGAATTGTGCTGTTTTTTACGGATGGCAAAAGGGAGATGAAGACAGTGCAAGAGCAAGCCAGTTTTGGGGTAGAAGACAGCTCTCCAGAAGACAATAACATCTATCCCCAGAGTTCTAGGTGATTTTCCAAATGCTTTTTGGGCTCAAGGCCCCGCACTAGACTCTGGAGCCGCGCCAGCAGGCTGATTGGGAAGGTGACCACCTTTGTCTTTAATGACCCAGTATGGGTTGCGTTGTCAGTAGCTGTGAGAAGCGGCTGCTCCATGAGCAGAACCTTGGTTAAAGCATGGTGTTTTATAGAAAATCTACCCAAATGTTTAAAAATGTAGGAGATCATTCTGCAGAATTTCTGAGTCAGAAACAAATAACTGACCAATTTAATCCTAAATTAAAAATAAGAAAATTTACCTCACAGCTAGACGCCCTCAGTACTTGTAAAATTGTGAACGATTAAAGTGTTGTATATGTTGACTGTTATAAACACTTAAAGATCTTTTTACCTCTGATTTAAGTTTTCATCTCTAATTTAGAGTTTTCATCAAGGCGCTGAAGGTTGGGGTTTGAAACTAGTTAAACATATTTGTTATGGAATGTTTAAATAAATAGGCTTGCATTTAATGCTAATGATTTACATGATATCAAGTTGATTCAAAATAAACTGTCATGTGAGCTAAACTGTTAAACCTTCACCTTTATTATTTTAGAAGATTCACTGGTTTCTTTCATCAGCAAAAATACCTCTTCTTAAAAGTGCACTTTGCAGATGTTTCTACTTTTTTCCATTGAGTTTGAGTTAGGAGCTGTTACCTTGTAGTAGTCAGTATTAACATCTAGTTGGCTCACCAGGAAAACTGAGGCTGACCATGGGGCTCTCCTGTGGATGCTGGTCACAGACGGACGAAGAGAAGGTATTTTTTTTGTCTGTGGCATTGAGGTGCCAACCTCAGAGACAAGACTGAATTGAATTTTAAGCTAATGTCAAATCTTGGCAGAGGAACTTTTAATAATGCCCCTAAAAGTATTTAAAATATTCTCCATATTTCTTTTTTTTAAATATTTCTTTTTTTTATTTATTTCTGTATGTGTATGAATGTACTGTCTGCATGCCAGTCTGTGCACCCGTGTCGTGCAATGCCGCGGAGGTTCAGAAGGGTCTCGGATTCCCCTGGAACTGGAGTTCTCCTGGAATTAGAGTTTCAGACGGTTCTACAGCCGCCATGTGGTGCTGGGGATCGAACCCGGGTCCTCTTTAAGAGTCGGTCACGGAGCTCTTAACCGCTAGGCCATCTCCCCCCTCCATCCCTCTTCCATATTCAATATGTAAATGTAACTTGACAGATTTTATGTGTGTCTGGGAAGGAAGGGCAGACTTTAGGCCCTTCACAATCTGCCATTGGAGGCCTGACAGGGCTACTGAAGTCCTCATAGACATAGTCTTTTGCCCAGAAGAAAGTTTAAAAAGTTGCTGTGTGAAGTTGTTTTCATTGACCATTTGCATCCTGCCATAAAGCAAGTGACATGGTTGCCTGGGTGGATATAGAGGGTGTTTAGTCCTGAGATGTTTGAAACTAAGAGCTCAATTTTTATTGAGCATTTCTTTGATTTTTCAAACTATCCCCTGTTTATACTAATGTATTTGAGATAAATGTCCCATTTCATTACATGGGAAATAAATGTTAATTACTTAGTGAATCTCTGCATGATATAAAAAAGTAAAAAAATGTTAAAGGTTTTTTATAAAATTTATGTAAAGATGATAAAAAAGTCTATGTCAAGTGATAAAAGTCTGAGAAGTTTGTTGTGACAGGTAAAAAGGACACTATATAAATAAGCTTAATTTCTAAGGTTCAGTCAACTAGTTTAAAAATAAAGTGTAACATAGTCAAGGTTTGTTTAAGAGTGTTCAGATTTTGTTTCAGCTTTATATGCATATCCATAGCTTCCTTCTCGCAAAATATCTTTCCTTTCAATAAAACACCAGTACCTTTGCTGATGTCAATTCTTTAATTACATTCTATATAATAATAATAGATCTGTTTTCCATCACTTATTAAAGTATTTCAATAAGTTCAAAGTTTAGAACCAAAGGTGCAAGACTTCATCTCAGCCTTGGCAGTGCAATTAATCAGAGCGGCATGTTTTAAATAATATTTCTAAAGGTGTTTTTTCCCAATGCATGTGACAGTTCAGTACAACCACTAGGATAAAAATCTCTTAAAGGACTGTGTGAATACATATGTATATGTGTATAACATTGTTAAATGGCATATTAAGATCTGTCTGTGTATGATTGCAATACATGTGCCTCTGCTCAGTACAACCTTTATAAAGTGTCATTGCCAAATTTATTTATTAGAACCTTATTTAGAGTATATGCAGGAAGTACTTTTCACTTTTAAGAATTCTATAATGTAGTACTAAAATACAAGAAATTGTGTGTCAACCTACCATGGTACTATATAAAAAAAAAAAAAAAAAAAAAGAAAGAAAGTAGCCATCCTACCAAAAGCAATACCAAAATCAAAATCCACATGACATTCTTCACAGAATTAGAAAAAAATTATTAATTCTTCAAGAAATACATACAGTTGTGCTGTAGGTATTTTAAATTTATTTTGAATTTTGTGTCAATGTGTCTTGTCTCTCTGGCTCTTACATTCTTTCCACCCTCTCTTACAGGATGTTCCCTGAGCTTAGATCTGTGTCACTGAAGGCAAGGCACCTCACATACACTTATTCTCTGCATTTTACCAGTTTGGGAACTTTGTAATAATCTCCATCTCTTGAAAGAAGAAGCTTCTTTGATGAGTGGTGAGAGATATACTTGTCTATTTTTAGACTGTAATAAAAGATTATGTTGGTCTAGGGATATGACAAAAGTAGTCTTTTCTCTAGGGTCTCTGCCATCTCCAATCATGTGTACTTGGCTATTTTTACAATACCACTGACTAGGCCTTCAATCCAATGAGTTAGCTGTTGATTGTGTAATCCCCAAGATAAAAGCACCACCATTGCACCAGTAGGATTATTTTGGGCTGGTCATTATTGTGGATCATAGGCTTTAAACTGGTAAGACCATTGACTAGTTTTCTCCCTTGGCCATTTGCAACATACCTTCTGATGTTATAAGAGTGAATCTTCCAAGTCCTGTGTCCAAAGGATGCCCTGTCTTCAGCTATAGGGTCTTATGCTCAAGTTCTGGGAGACACCAGGATATATACTCACACCCAAGGATCTAGAGCTAAGAGCCACAAATGAGAGAGAATATGCATCACTTGTTTTGCAGAGTATGTGTTACTTCACTTTGTAGATCAGTTTCTAGTTCTTCTATTTACCTGAAAAATTGATGATTTCATTTTTCACTGCTGAGAACTCTGTTGTGTAAATGTACTATATTTTTATTATCCGTTATCCATGGAACAGTTGAAAGACATTTAAGTTGTTTACATTTCCTAGTGACTATGAAAAAGAGCAGTAACAAACACAGTGGATCAAGTATCTCTGCTGTAGGGTATTGAGGCCTATGGGTATATGCGAATAAGCTGGATCATATGGTAGGTATAATTTTTAGGTTTTTTTAAGAGTTGTCCACACTGATTTCCATAGTGGCTACACCAGTTTGCAATCCCACTAGCAGTAACTAAGTGTTCTGCTTTCTGACATCCTTGCCAGTATTTGGTGTCATTGGATGAAATCTTAAAGCAGTTTTGATTTCCCTAAACACTAATGATGTTGAATACTTTTTAAGGTAGTTCTTAGCCATTTTACTTCTTCTTTTGAGAGCTCTTTAATCAGATCCACAGCCTATTTTTAATTAAGTATTTGTTTTCAAGAAAATTCTTGTTTTTCTTGACTTGTTTATAAATGCTGTATATTAACCCTCTGTCAGATAAATAGCATGTAAAGATTTTCTCCAAATCCATAGGTTTCTACTTCACTTGATTGGTTGTTTCCTTTGGTGCACAGAAGCTAGTTTAATGAGTTCCCATCTGTCAATTGTTGACCTTAATTCCTGTGCAACTTAGTCCAATTTAGAAAGTCTTTACTATATCTGTATCTTGTAGACTATTGCCTGTGTTTTCTTCTAACATGTTCAGCATTTCAGGTCTTACACTGAAGTGTTTGTTCATTTGGAGTTGATTTTTGTGGGGATGACCAAGCTGGGTCTCATTTCATTCTTCTACTACATGGAGAGATCTAATTTTGACTCCTCCAGGGTGTTTTCTTGGCACCAATTTCAAATATCAGCTATCTTAAATTGTGCACATACATGTTTAGGCCTTCTATTTTGTTCCATTGAGATATATTATATAATATATATATATATATATATAATATATTGTTTTGTGTAACGACATAACGCTACTTGTTTTATGACTATAATCTATAATATAGTTCCTTTTTTGGGACGTTTTCCTGCCGAGTTGTGCGGTGCCCGCTCTTCTTTTCGGTATCTCTTCACCAGCTGCATTGAGAGGTAACTGCCTCTGATCGAATCACTTCCCTCCAGCCGGCAGCTGACCTTCTGTGTGGTAGGCACAGGATTGCTTTGGTTGCACAGGGTCTTCTGTGATTCCATATAAATTTTAGGATGGTTTCATCTACTTATGTGAAAAATGGCATGGGGATATTGATTGGGATTGTATTGAATCTATAAATTACTTTTGCTAGAATAGTCATTTTCACAACATTAATTCTTCCAATCTATGAGCACAAGAAGTTTTCCCATTTCCTTGTGTCTTTATCAATGGCTTTCTTCAAAGATTTAAACTTTTCATTATAGAGATCTTTGTTGTATTTGGGCACATTTATTCTTAGCTATTTTGATAATTCTGAATGGTAATGTTTCTATGATTTCTTTTTTAAAAAAAATCTTGTTATTGAATTTTTGTGTATTTCATAAAGAAATTCTCAGTTTTAATAAGCTTTATACCCCCTTTACCACTGGCACCATCCCAAGTTCCCCCTCCACTGGAATTCATACACTCTGCATCCATGTTAAGGCTTACTGTGCCAAATTGCTGTCTCTGGACTTTCCTCAGTCAAGTTCATCACTGAGATCTAGCCAGTCTAACCAGAGTCTATCATTTTATGAAGACCAGCTCTTACTCACATGACAATAATCAGCTGCTAATATTTCTTCAGATAAGTTTAGGATCTGCTGTGCATTTCCCCAGTTCCATGCTGCAGTTGCCTGCTTGAGATTACATGGATCTAGTGTATATAGACACCATTGCTGTAGGTTCATATGAGCAGGGTCCCAGGAGCTTGTATGGTCATACATACAAGCTTGTATGACCATATTGTCATACACCACCTCTCTGGGTCTTACTTTTTGCCCCCTCTTCCACAATGGTCCCTGGGCTCCAGCTGAATGAAGCTTAATATACTGGTCCTATTCAAGGACCCACAATGTACAGACTCCTAATCTTCACAGTTTGGCTATTTATGACCTTTTGTGTCTCTGGTCCTCTGTAGGTAGAGAGGTTCCATTGTAGATGTACTTACTACTTAGGCTTGGTCAGTTCACAGTCTATGTGTGTGTGTGGCCAGTTGTGGAACTCTGTAATAGCTTTCATATGGTGCAAATAATGCTTCTTTGATGATTGGTGCCTGGGATATTTGTCTATAAATATAAGGATACATATTTTACACTTAGTAACAAGTTACATTAGTCTAGGAATGTGACAACCTTGGGAATTTCTCTAAGATCTATCACCTCTCCATCCATGTGTATTTGGTTATGTTTACAGTACCACACATGAGTTTCCTCCCATTGAGTGGGCTTTTAAGTCCAAATAGCCCTTGATTGCCTTCTAGATAAAAGTTCCACTACTGCTCCAGTGCCATATGCATTACCATTGATGTGGACATTTGCTCTTAAAGATGGCATTGGACAATTGCTGCTCTCCTTCAGCAGCTTGCATAATGGTCTCCAAAGCTATGAGAGCTAGCCTTCAGGAAAAGTGACTTCCAGGTCAGTTCCAGCTCCATTGCTCCAAATCTGCTCTTTGAAGTGTATCCTGTCTTCAGCAGTATTGTCTTACTTCAAATTCTAGAAGGCAATCAAGGTCTCTGGAAATAGCCTGTGTAATTTTGGGAGTCACTTCGACTACCCTAGCCAACAACTCATAGGAAGGTTTCTCCTGTCTGGCAATGTTTCTTATTATAGTCTTAGGCTATGCACATGGACTCATGTAAAGATATTGTATGTGTAATTTTGTCAAATTAGATTGTTAGACTAATGATTACCTCATTTTTTACACTAGTTAGACATTATTTGTTTCTCCTCTCTATCTTTCCCTTTCTAACTCTCCCTCCATATGGTCTCCATTTAAATTGTCCATTTTCCCCATTTCTCCCTTGATAATAGCAGTCTCCTATGGTACCACCTCTCTTGAGCTCCTTCTTTCCATTTATTCCCAAATTTTCTTGTTAACTCTCCTTCTGCCCTCCCATTTAAATATTTTATCCATCTTCCCTTAGTAACATCTGTCTCCTACCAGTCTTTTTTCTCAGGTTCCTTATTTCCCTTTACCTCCCTGGTTCCTTTCCATTTTTGTGTTTCCTACAGTAACACCAGGATACACACACACATATATAAGGACTTACTTTGGGCTGAAGAGATGGCCTAGTGGTTAAGAGTGCCGACTGCTCTTGCAGAGGACCCGGGTTTGATCCCCAACACCTACATGGCGGCTGAGAACCATCCATAATTCCAATTCCAGGAGAACTCCAATTCCAGGGGAATCCAACGCCCTCTTCTGACCTCCACGGCATAGGTGCACAACCCTACATGCAGACAGTACATTCATACATGTAAAATAAATAAATAAATAAATATTTTTTTTGCTTTTCTTTTTTTTTATTTTTTTTATTTTTAAGGGATTCTACAATACAATGCCACAGTTGTTTGCAGATAACAATGATGTTACTCAGTATGTCATACAATTAAGTAATTGGTGCATTTTGCAAGTATCTATGTCCAAATTTTGAACAACCCAAGGTTCCCTGCCCAGCTTCTTGATCTCAGAATGTGCCCAATCTAGTCTTGGGGTCTTTTAGATAGACACACTGAGAAGGTACCCGTCATCCACCTCCTATCCCTTTTCAGCTTGAAGAAGTCAAAGTGGTAGGCACTCCAATTACCTCTTGGCAATTGGGGTATCCCCTCAGTGGGTAAAATAGGAGCTTAAAATTGGCTAGGGCAGTTTAATATCAAGGTCTCCCAAAGAGCCAGTTTCTTTCTCAGCTGAGAGCTTAGGACTTCCTGGATCTGACAGTGGACCTATCCTTCTGGTTGCTCTGACTCATAGGGCTTCAGTCATTCTTAATTCACTTGCCCGTTTTATTGGCCAAGCAGATCCTGCATCCTAAACAACTGATCTGTGGTCTCATAAAAAGAAATGATTCGGAGTGATGGCCCTAGCGGTTAAGAGCACTTGACCGCTCTTACAGAGACCCCGAGTTCGATCCCAGCACCCCCCCCCCCAAACAACCCAATGGGCGGCCAAGAACCGTCTGAAACTCAATTCCCGGAGAACTCCAGTTCCAGGGAATCGCGGACACCCTCTTCTGACTCCGCGGGCATTGCACGACACGGGCTGCACAAACCTACATGCTGAAAGTACATTCCGACACCTACTGGAATAGAAATAAAATTATAAAACGAAACTATTAATAAAAAAAATAAAAATAAAATATCTAAACACAAAAAAGAATGATTAGGAGCCATACGACTGATGGCTCTCAGATCGGACCACATCAGACTTGAAAAAAACGGTATAAATGATAATTATTCAAACACAGAAATGAAGTAGAAACAAAACAAACAAAAAAAAAAAAAAAAAATAAAGAGACCAAGATTCGTCTCTAGAGTAACCACAGGAATGGGGGGGATAAAGAGGGACCAGTTCTAAGGGAACAAGCTAGACTTCCATATTTTCCTCTTCTCCCTTCTCTGGCACACTATGCCGCATTTGCGCCGTGCCCCCCCCCCTCCCTCCTCCTTGCCCCCTCCCCCCCCCCTTACCCGTCTTCCCCTCGGTTTACCCCCAGAGTTGACGTCAATGCTATCTTCTCCGCTTGATCAGCAGATTCCGAGAACTTCACAGCGCATCCTTGGTCTCTCAATAGTAAGGAAACGGACCCCCGAAAGGTTGTTTCGTTTGTATAATTAACTACGATAGAAACCCACTAGTATAGTAAACTGTTTGCTCTTCCTACGCAGAATGATACGTTCAGTTAGAGTAAACTTTAGCACTCTCTCGCATCTTATGGCTTCACCAAAGCTGCCAGGTTGCTCCAACCTTTCAGTCTAAAAATCATGCTTCTTCAGTCCTACATGAATCAAAACAAAGCAGCAACAATTTTGGATATAGTCTCCGTTTGCACGTTTCCCTTTAAAAGATCCCCCCCAACGAGCTGCGAGACCACTTCTCCCAGCCTGCTGCATCAGAAGGGTGGTGGTCCAACCTTGAGCTTGAATTAAAGACTTTTGTATTTACATCGGAGTCACGTGTCCTGGTGGTCTTTTGGGGGTCCAGTGATCTGGGCATAACAGGGAAGACACCAGAAGAAGGACCGGACCTCCAATGAAATGGCTAGTGTATTAGTTCAAATTTTTTGCTGTGATAAAAACACCATGACCAAACGGAACTTATTAAAGGAAGCGTTTATTTGAGCTTACAATTGACGGTTCCAGGGAAATTAGAGTCCATTGTGGCCGGAGGCATGTCGGCTGGAGACTGGAGCAGCAAGCCGAGTGTCATATCTCTCAAAGAGCCACCGGAGAGAGAGAAGGCAGCTGGAGACCACGAGGGCTTGTTAAACTCACAAACATGCCTCCAATGTGACATACCTCCCCCAGAATGGGGCAAACTTCTAAGACCTCCAAAAACGCGCCACCAACTGGAGACAAATGTCTGAATAATTTACAGCCTATGGGGACACTATTCAAACAACCACATTACCCATCCCTGGCCCCCATAGGCTCTGACCATATTTAAAATGCAAAAATGCATTTAGTCCAACCTTAAAAGGTTCCCCATAGTCTTACAGTTTCAATGCCATTCAAAAGTCTACCGTCCAAAGTCACTTCTGAGACTCAAGACAATCTCCTAATCTGTAAGCTCCTGTAAAATTCAAAGACAAATTACATACTCCCAAAGTACAGTGGAACTGAATACACCTTCCCATTCCAAAAGGAAGGAATAGAGGCATAATGAGGGAAATATTGGACTAAAGACCAAAAACCAGCAGGCCAAAAACCAAGTCCAGTAGCTCATGTGCAACTTCTGGGACTTGGACTTCCAAAGGGCGCTTAGATGGCTCAGCTCTCCCAGCTTTGCATTGCAAACTTAACATCTCTTTCTTAGGCTGGTACCACTCCATTTATGCAGCTCTCCTTGGCAATATCTCAAGGTCTGGCAACTCAAATGTGTTCTTGGGGTCTTCGCTGCCAAACAGACTTCACAATCACAGCTTCACACAATGGCAATGGCCTATCAGGGCCCTCTTTATGCAGGGACACCCCCCGCTGCGCTCTGCCTGACCTTGGCAGTTAGTTCTCTGAAACCGTGGAGGACTTTCACTATTAACGACCCTCACTTTACTGTCCCTGCCACATCTCATGCCGTCCTCTCGCGACGAGGGCTAACCACGACATGCTCGTCCCCCCCGCCCCCGTCCCCTCCCCCCCCGCCCCTGATGGACGAGAATTTGCGATTCCTTTTGCCCTCGCATGTGCTTCGTGGAGGAATACTGCGCCCCCCCACCCAGGACCCCCCCCCCGCCCCCGCATCTTCCTCTCTTCCCCCTTCTTATCCCTTCTGTTCCCTTTTTCCTCTGTCTTCTGCCCCCACCTGTCAGAGAGACTCTCTTGCGTGTTCTTGCCCGATACTTGTGCGCTCCCCTTGATCTCCTTTTGTTTACTTGTAAATTTCTAGGGCTCTCCTTAATCAGTTTATTTTCCTTATGAAAGGGAGCCTCTCCTTCACATGACTTGGCCCCACCTTTAATCTTCCTAGTGCAGTTATTAGACCAAACTGTACAATTCTGCATTTCTTTCTGCCCCATATGTCTTCTTCACTGTACGATCTGCACAATATTCCACCATTAAACGCGCCCCCCTAATGGTGGGCATTACAGAGCAGAGTTGAGTGAGTCAAAAAACAATAACACGGAGTAATATGCATATTATAGCTTTACTATATCAGAAGTGAGGAAACGCCTGTATGATATTGTAGGCGGCTAAAGAGAGAAATTACAGGCAACACATTCTTGCTGAGCATCTTAGCTGATTCTATACAGTAATGAGTTTCACACGCCACACGACAGACAACGTTACCGTTCTTCTCTCCTTTTATTTTTTTTTAATATATCTTGAAATCAGTACATTGTTTCAACTTAGCATCAGGCAGCATTTGGACTGTGGGCAAACTGCTTCCACCCTCTTTATAAAATATTCCCAGTTGGCTGCCTATAGTCTTTATTTCCTCTGGGACCCACATTTTTTTGCAGCCCTGCTTTCTTCCCGGCTTCTCCTAGAATGGCCCGTTAAGCTTTGGCCTACAGTAGTTAACAAACAGCTTTTCTAGCCCAAATTCCAAAGTCTTCCACATTTCTCCAACATTTCCAACATGGTTAGGTCTTTCACAGCCAACAGCCCACTCTCTGTACCAAATAACTGTATTAGTCACTTTTCTGTTGCTGTGTAAAACCACCCATGACCAAGGAACTTATAAACGGAAGCGTTTATTTGAGCTTATGATTGACTGGTTCCAGGGAATTAGAGTCCATTGTGGCAGGAGGCATGGTGGCTGGCGCTAGAGCAGCATGCCGAGGGGCACATCTCACAAAAAGCACAGGAAGGCGAGAGAGGGCACTGGAGACCAAGATGGCTGTTAACTCCACTAACCTGCCCTCCAGTACATACTTTCCTCTAGCAACTGGTCCAACAGTCTCTTCTACTGACCTCCAAAAAACAGTGCCACCCACTGGAGACCAATATGGTCTGAACACCCACAGCCTATGGAGGACACTGATTCAAACCACCCCCGATAGGACGGATTATTATTGTTAAAGTTAACCAAAAAAAACAAAAAAAAAAAAAAAGAACGAAAAGTAGCCCTCTACCCAAAGCAATACCAAAATCAAATCCACTGATCTTCTTCCCCAGAAATTAGAAAATAATTATTAATTCTTCAAGAAATACATACAGTTGTGCTGTAGGTATTTTAAATTTATTTGACTTGTGTCAATGTTCTTTGTCTCTCTGGGCTCTTACTTCTTTCCACCCTCTCTTACAGGATGTTCCCTGAGCTTAGATCTGTGTCACTGAAGGCAGGGCACCTCACATACACTTCTTCTCTGCATTTGACTATTTGTGGAACTTTGTAATACTCTCCATCTCTTGAAAGAAGAAGCTTCTTTGATGAGTGGTGAGAGATATACTTGTCTGTAAATATAGTTATTTAGAATATAGTTAGAAATTACAGTGGTCTAGGGATATGACAAAACTAAGTTTTCTCTAGGGATCTCTGCCCTCTCCATCTGTGTATTTGGCTATTTTTTACAATACCACTGAACTAGGCCTTCCATTCCATGAGTTAGTGTGATTGTGTAATACTCCAAGTATAAAAGCACCACCATTGCACCAGTAGGATTATTTTGGGCTGGTCATTATTGTGGATCATAGGCTTTAAACTGGTAAGACCATTGACTAGTTTTCTCCCTTGGCCATTTGCAACATACCTTCTGATGTTATAAGAGTGAATCTTCCAAGTCCTGTGTCCCAAAGGATGCCCTGTCTTCAGCTATAGGGTCCATCCAGTTCTGGAGACATACCAGGATATATACTCACACCCAAGGATCTAGAGCTAAGAGCACAAACTGAGAGAGAATATGCATCACTTGTTTTGCCGAGTCTGTGTTACTTCACTTTGTAGATCAGTTTCTAGTTCTTCTATTTACCTGAAAAATTGATGATTTCATTTTTCACTGCTGAGAACTCTGTTGTGTAAATGTACTATATTTTTTTATCAGTTACCATGGAACCAGTTGAAAGACATTTAAGTTGTTTACATTTCCTAGTGACTATGAAAAAGAGCAGTAACAAACACAGTGGATCAAGTATCTCTGCTGTAGTGTGGTATTGAGGCCATGGGTATATGCGGAAATAAGCTGTATCATATGGTAGGTATTAATTTTTCGGTTTTTTAAAGAGTGTTCACCCTGCATTTCCATAGTGGTTGTATCAGTTTGCAATCCCACTAGCAGTAACTAAGTGTTTGCTTTCTGACATCCTTGCCAGTATTTGGTGTCATTGGATGAAATCTTAAAGCAGTTTTGATTTTCCCTAAACACTAATGATGGTTGAATACTTTTTAAGGTGTTCTTAGCCATTTAATTCTTCTGTTGAGAGATCTTTAATTAGGATCCACAGCTAGTTTTTAGAATTAAGTATTGTTTTTCAAGCAAAATTCTGCTTTCTGCTTGTGTTATAATGGCTTACTATTAAACCCTGGCTGTCAGATAAGATAGCATGTAAAGTTTTCTCCTGAATCCATAGGTTTTCTACTTCCTTGCTTTAGATGTGGTTGTGTTTCTTTGGTGCACAGAAGCTCAGTTTTAGTGAGTCCCATCTGTCAAGTTGTTTACCTTAATTCTGTGCAACTTAGTCCAATTTAGAAAGTCTTTTTCTTATCTTTCTTGTAGACTTATCTCCTGTGTTTGTTTCTAACCTTATGGTTCAGATAGCTTACAGGCAAGTGTTTTATTTGGAGTTGATTCTTGTGGGGATGACCAAGCTGGGTCTCATTTCATTCTACTACTAGCATGGAGAGATCTAATTTTGACTCCTCCAGGGTGTTTTCTTGGCACCAATTTCAAATATCCGCTATCTTAAATGTGCCATACATGTTTAGGCCTTCTATTTAATTTTGTTCGCATTAGGATAGTATATATTATATAATGTATATATATATATATATAATATATCTGTTTTTGTAAGACTACGCTATTTTTGTTTTATGACCTATAATCTATAATATAGTTCCTTTTTTGGGACGTTTTCCTGCCGAGTTGTGCGGTGCCCGCTCTTCTTTTCGGTATCTCTTCACCAGCTGCATTGAGAGGTAACTGCCTCTGATCGAATCACTTCCCTCCAGCCGGCAGCTGACCTTCTGTGTGGTAGTTTTTTTTTGAGACAGGGTCTCCCTGTAGCCCCAGCTGTCCTGGAACTCACTCTGTAGACCAGGCTGGCCTTGAACTCACAAAGATCCGCCTGTCTCTGCCTCCCAAGTGCTGGGATTAAAGGCATGAGCCACCACGCCTGGCCCAAATACTTTAAATCCAATATTCATTGAACTCATAGTGGTGGAATCCAGAGATACCGAACCCACAGTTACATAAGGGTTTACCTAAATTCAGAATTGTCATGGAGATTTACAGTAGACAGAAATTTCATCCCTGTATCTCTCCTAGGTCTTCATGTGATTGTGCTTTTTTTTTTTTGGTCTTTTCAAAACAGGGTCTCCCTGTAGCTCTAGCTGTCCTGGAACTCATTCTGTAGACCAGGCTGGCCTTGAACTCGCAAAGATCCGCCTCCCTCTGCTTTTATGGGGTCATCTACCCAAGGCTATAGGACAGCAGGTGGTGATGTTAACAAAGGACTGAGCCTCAGTTTCAACCCATTCTGCCCTGAGAACCCCCTCTGAGGAAACTGGAAGAACTTCTTGGACATACTGAGGAGATGACAGATGGCTTTGCTTTACTTACCTAGTGCAGATCTGGGCACACAAAGTACAGCTCCTAAAGTCTGCTTTAAGATTTCTTGTTCCAGGGCTGGAGAGATGGCTCAGTAGTTAAGAGCACTGGCTGCCTATGCAGAGGACCCAGGTTTGGTTCCCAGCACCCACATGGGGGCTAACTAATGCCCTAACTCCAGTTCCAAAGGATCCAACACCTTTCTCTGGCCTTCACCAGTTTGCACATACATGGTACAGTTATATACATGCAGCAAAAACACTCGTACACGTGGACTATAAATAAGTAAAATATTTTCTGTTTCTGCTTTGCCTCTCTGCTAGAACTGCCAACAAAAGTGTCAATCATGCCAACCGGGCCACTGTCAGAGTCCTGCAGTGTCCTCGTGCTTGTGCTCTTGCTTTCTGCATCTGATCCAGGGAAGATTCAAACCTTCTGTCATTTTATAATGTCTCCTGGAATTACATTGTGTAAGATCTTTAGCCACAGGAAGATTCTCCACCACACTTAGTGTAGACTCTTGGGTCATAGCAACCAGAGGCATGCATCTGCTTCTGTTAAAATGACAGAAGAAGTAGAGTGGCACTGATTACCCTCGGTTGCTGTAGCTCTCTGCTTTCAATTGCTTCCTAAACCCCATACCTTATAAGGAACTTACCTGCATTTTACATTAAGCATTTTCCTCATGAGTGAAAATCCTAAATTGGAAAATGAAATCAATTCTACACACAATTCTGTAACAGTATATTCTAAGTAAAATGGGATACAATTGGCTCTCCATTTCCTGAGTTCTACATCTGTGGGTCAACCAACCGCAGATGGAAAAAAATTTTTTTTGGGGGGGGAGGAACCGCATGTGCAGACTTCTGTTCCTGTTCTTATTTCCTAAACAATGAAATAAAGAACGATTTACACAGCTCTACATTGCATTCAACATTGTAAGTAATCTAGACACTATTCAAAGTATACCAAAATTATTCCTAGGTTCTATTCAAACACTTGTCCATTTTATCTAAGGGACGTGAGCATTCGTCAGTCTCCTGTGAATACTGAGGATAACTGTGTGGAATAGCATTCAAATTCTTTTCCAGAGGATTAGCTACATGAGCCAGACACTAAGTGGCTTTTGGAATACGTTGCTTTAGTGTAATTATAAATGTACATAAACTGATGATTCATGAACTCTCAAGTTATACATCTGCATTTAATTTTATGTTGAAGTATTTTTAAATCCTTAGAAAATGATGTTACCAAATGTTTCTGGCTCACCAAATGCTCTTTTTTTAAAGCAATAATCAAAGGCAAAGACTCATCCAACACCTTCATATAAAAGTGGACGAGTGGGAGACACTCTTCTTGTAAGGTAAATAGATAGATTGGGCTGAAGGATTCAGAGAGCAACTTCCTGCATTTTAAGCATAATGGAGATAACCTACCAAACCTATTGCTGCTGTTTTGGGTTTCTTCTAAGACAAGC
>VZQC01011408.1:2076132-2105186 GCA_009823505.1 Rhizomys pruinosus | reverse complement strand
TATGCCTGATCTAGCCCGTGCCCCGGCAGCCCGCACAAAGGTGCAGAGCACTAGCCCACTGGCCGCCGGACCGTCCGGCCTGGCGACAAAGAAAGACATAGAGCGGTCCCGCCCACGACCCCCTACCTGCGGCAGAGGCTTGCCCAGGTAACTTCCCTGTGCCCACACAGAGGTGCAGAGCACTAGCCCACTGGCCGCCGGACCCTCCAGCCCCGGCGACAAAGAAAGACGTAGAGCAGTCCCGCCCATGACCCCCTACCTGCGGCAGAGGCTTGCCCACGTAACTTCCCTGTGCCCGCACAGAGGTGCAGAGCATTAGCCCACTGGCCGCCAGACCCTCCAGCCCCAGAGACAAAGAAAGACGTACAGCGGTCCCGCCCACGACCCCCTACCTGCGGCAGAGGCTTTCCCAGGTAACTTCCCTGCGCCCGCACAGAGGTGCAGAGCACTAGCCCACTGGCCGCCGGACCCTCCGGCCCCAGCGACAAAGAAAGACTTAGAGCGGTCCCACCCATGACCCCCTACCTGTGGCAGAGGCTTTCCCAGGTAACTTCCCTGCGCCTGCACAGAGGTGCAGAGCACTAGCCCACTGGCCGCCGGACCCTCTGGCCCCAGCGACAAAGAAAAGTAACTTAATGTTTATGGATGCTTAATGCCCATACCTAAGGTCCATATAAATTCGGCCAAGGGATTTAAGGGACAATTTTGTTCCAGGGGATTTTGTAAGGAGCCTTCTCTTAAAATATTTTGAAATTGTGAGTCACCAGGCTTCCTGTGCAGGGAGGTATTGGAGATCCACTAACAGAACCAAAGCCAGTGTCCAGTCTATAAATGCAAAGCTCAATATGGAGGAAAGTTGCCCTGCTCCAAAGGGAAGCCCGGTCTACCAAGTCCTGATCTTGTTCTCAGTAGATGGAACTGGTTAAAAATGGCCAGAAGGAGCCAGGCACTCCTCCTCTCCCAACCCTCGAAAACCTGAGTGCCCCCTGAAGACCAGAACCTCAAATGACCTTGAGAAACAAAGTTTGGTTAATCTGGGCTGATTGTGTGGACTTAAGCACCCAAAAAGAAACTATAAACAAAAGATAGTCAATATATTTCTTTTAAAGCCTGAAAAAGTATGCCTCCACCTTAAACCGGCAAAAAAAAAAATCCCCTTAGATCAAGTAGAAAACATTTTTTTTATAATCTTTGTTCAAAGAATTAAGTATGAACTCTTAGCTGTGAAATTGAATTTGACGCTAATGAAGTAAGGTACTGAATAAGGATATGGCTTTTCTAAAATAATGCAAACATAAAGCATGGGGATGGCTTTATACCATAGAAGCAGAAAATGAGAAATTATTGATAAATGCTACAAAATCCTTTGTATTATTACACAATATTACAATTGGATATTATCTGTTTTACTTTTTTAAAGGCTAATCAGAATTTTTTTAAAGGATTGTGTTGAATTTTTAGGTCTATCTTGACATAAGTGACATTTTAAAAATACTAGATTCTCCAATTCATGAGATTATCATATATCTTCAATTGTCTTTTTACATGCATCAAAGAAATTTCAGTTTTAGCTTTCAATTTATTGTCTATGTGTCAGGCATCATTTTTCTGATATATTCTGATTTTTTATAAATTCCATTGTTTCTTATAAATTTATTCTTAATTCTTCATTGCTCAGTCATGAAGATAAAATGACTACTATTGACTTACAGTACAATATTAACTAGGCAAATTCAAGATATATAATATTGTACTATATCCAGTTATAGGCAGATGAGGTTTAATCTTTTATTTTGTAGCCTAAGTTTAGATTCAAGGTTTTATTGTTTGTTTTGAATAGTCAAGGAAATTGAACTGAAAGTCTTACATATGGGACATAAATCCTCTAATGTTGAACTTCCTCCTCTGCCAACCTGAATTCATTACAGCAATTTTTATCAATTTAAACAAGTTATTTTCTATTCCTTCTTTGTTTTGTTTGTGTATTGAGTGCATATGATTTTTATCAAATGCTATTTAAATAATATCAATTTTATTCAGGTTTATTGAGATGGTCATATGGCTTTGCTCCTTGATTCTGTCAACATGGTGAATAAAACTGATTTTACTCAAATGCTAAAACAACCTAACAGACTTGGTATAATCTCAATCAACAAACTATCAATTTTACATGTTTTGCACCTGAATTTCTAATACTATCTTAAAGATACTTTGTCCAAATTTATAATGTAGTTGGCGAAGTTTATTCCTTATGGCTGGTTTGCTCTTAGGATACATTTGTTCTCATAAAAGGTGTTTGCTAATGTTTCTCTTTCACGTTCTGAATGAGTTAGTATAGAATGTATAATGTTTAGTCTCTAAATGATGGATAAGATTGATCAGTAAAGCATCTGCAACCATAGGCTTTATAAACTAATTCAGTATAGGACTTACATATTGGGCTAGTTGGATTTTATAATAGTCTTGTCCTACTTCTAGTCATTTGTATCTTTTATTAAATTTTTGCATATAAAGTAACTTGCCTGCCCCCTATTTTCTTGCTTGTTCTGTGTGGTGCTAGGAGTTAAGCAGAAGTCCTGTGTGCTAGGCACTTGACCACAAAGCTCCCTCCCTGGCCTCCAAATTGTAGTTTCCAAAGTATAAGTATTGTTTCTTATTTTAAATTTATGAGCAAATGTTTAATATTTTGAAGTTACTATAATGTGACTAGCTTTTTTGATTGAAAACATATAAGAAGAGTAGGTATTTGTTCATTGAGATTGTGTCTGTAGCTGCCTCAAACTCATGCACTATCTTTAAGGATATTGTGGTAGATTATATTAGGATTTCTACACGTAAGTTGATGCAAATTGAGATAGTGTATCTGACATGATACTGTTCACTTACATTCATTATCTAGTCTCTCATCCATAACCAAAACAAAGTTGAATACAACTAGGAAGTGTGGTCATTTTTTCTATTGTTCATGTTTCTATTGTTTCTACTGTTGGTTGGTTGGTTGGTTGGTTGGTTGGTTGGTTAGTTGGTGGGTTGGTTGGTTGGTTTGGTTGGTTGGTTGGTTGGCTTAGCTTTCTTCGTTTTGCAGACAAGTTCTCCCTGTAGCGGCAGCCTTCTGGAATTTTTTGTAGCCTGTTTTGTAGATCAGGTTGGCTTCAATCTCACAGACATCCAGCTGCTTCCATCTTCCAAGTGCTGTGATTACAGGTGTGTGCCACCATAGCCAGGACTTGCTCCAGATCATAAAGAACAAATGTTCAGTTTTTTTTTTAACTTAGGTGTGATCTTAGGGATTTTTCAAATGGAAAATCCTTTATCAATCTGTAGATGTAGTCTGTGTCTTGCTTCTTGTAGCATTAATTATCATGAAATGGGGCTGAATGATGTTAAAAGAGTTTTCCAAATGCATTTGCATGATCATTTGAGTCTCTGTCACTTATTCAATCAATAAGTCTTTTTAATTATGATACCTGAATTTCAGATTTTTTTTGAATTTCAGATTTTAAAGAATACTTGTGTTCCTAGAGTAAACCAAAATGGGTCATGGCATAGAGTACTTTATATATGCTGCTTAAAAAGGTTTACTGGGATTCTGTGAAGGATTTTTCATCTATCATGAACAATGTTTGCATGCACTTTTCTGATTACTTGTTTCCTTTTTCTAGATTTGAAATTGTTAGGCACTTCTGCAGTCAGATGTCACTTGTTTCTGCTGTGGATGTCGACCACTAGCAGCTTCTCCTTGAGGAAACTGCCACCTTTCACGGTACCAGCTGGCTATGGAAATATTTACTCTGCAGCTAAATCTGGGCATCTGGTAGCCCCTCAGATTTAGGCCACAAGGCTGATGGTCCTCCCTAAAGGCTTCGTGTCAATTGGGGTGGATGACTAAAAGACTCGAATTTCCGACTGGTGGCTGATAGGCCATCCTCCTGTCTCTCCCAACTATCAAAACAACCCAAGTCTGATGGACTTATAATTATACACAGATAAAATAATGGACTGGGGATCTTGTTAAATGGTAAAGGTAATGAAGAATCCATTTATTGTATGGAGCATATCACTTTTATACCCAGAACAATGTCATCTCCCAAGGCCAATCCCATACCCCCTGCATCTCACACTGTATCACAAGTTCTGCTCTTCCCCAGCATCATGTGCTGTATGCATCACATGGTGTATGTATCAAGTGCTGCTCCACCCCCTGTGGGGGGGGTCATATATAGACATGCAGGTAGGCAATTATGATAATTCCAGCTGCCACATGTGGCCTGCATTCACCAACATGAAATCAGAGCAATAATGTTCTGACACAGAATTATTTTCACAATGTTTCTTCTTCTTTTCATTGAATATTTTGTAACAAATTTGAATTCGCTAAACATTTATTAGAATTCTCAAATAGTACTTGGGTAAACCTGAGATTTGTCTGTTTCATTTTAAACAAGTAATTATGTATATTTTAAATTATTTGCTTTGTAAATTGAACTATATCCCTTGTACCTATAATCAAATCCATATTCTTATTTTTAAACTCTAATGTTTGAAGGGAAGGCTTTTAAAGGACTAAATAAGTTTAAATGACATCCTAACATTTGCCTAATATTATAGAAATGGTATAATTATGAGATACCAAAGCTCGGGACCACACTCTTTCTCTCATATGAGCTCACATTCATATTCTCATTCTCTCTCTCTCTCTCTCTCTCTCTCTCTCTCTCTCTCTCTCTCTCTCTATCTCTTGCCTCCAGAAAGGTTATGGGAGGGGTATTTTGAGAAGGCACTAATTTTATTATCCAGTCAGTGCTGTCTCATGGACAATGTAATGTGTATATTTAAGAAAAATGTGTATTTTGCTGTAGACAGTGGTATGTCTACTGGGTCTGTTTCTTTGATAATTTTGGCCAAACCTTTCACATTCTGGTTAAATCTCTTACTTTCTTATCCATTATTTAAAGTGGGCAACTGAGGCTGCCGGTTATTATTGTTAAATTATCTGCTGCAGTTTCATTTCTATAACTCTCTCTGCATGCATTTTTAAATTGATATCAATTCCTTATTTACTGTCTGCTCTATTTTTTGTAAAATGTGCCCATTATCTTTCGTAATAATTTTGGCTTTGCAATTGATCTCTTTTTGCGAAGCTTACGAAAGATTCTCAAGGCTACATCTTATATGTCTCTTTCATACTTTTACTTTTCTGTTAGAAATTAATGTATCTCAAATAGTGGACCTGAGTTTCTAGATCCTTGAAACTTGTCTTTCAATCGAGATTGATATTCTCTCTCTTTGGATTAAATAACCTGATGTATTTATACTGAACATGCCACCAGCGTAGTTGGATTCATATGTCACTTTCATTTTGTATCTGTTTCATTTCATATGTTCAGCTCCCATTCCTTAATTTACCATTTACTTTTTCATTAGTGGAGTAATTTCTTTCTGTTTGCTCTATGCCTTATTATGTGCACATGTCACAAGCCCACTCACAAATATGTGCACATCTAGAGGCCAGAGGGAGACATTTGACATCTTCCTCAAACACCGTCGTCATTATATTTTGACACAGGTTATCTCACTAAACCTGGAGCTTTCCATTCTGGCTAGAGTGCAGGTTAGTGGTTCCCCACTACCTGCCTGTCTCTCTGCCTCCTTATCACTGGATTTACAGGAACCAGTCCTAGAAAACCAAACTCAGGTCCATGTGCTTGTGCAGCAAGCACTTTGCCCAATGAGCCATCATCTCAGCCTTTCTTTAGTTCTGATATTCTCATAACGACTATTTTGCTGCCCATGGATATATTCCATATTACTGAGACTATTCATTTTTTAATTTTTGTTTCAGTATTTCAGATTGCATGATCCATATTTCTCTGTCTTCCAGATTATATGAGTCTTTTTTCGCTGTCAAAGGACCTTTCTTATCACCCTATTCTCCATTACTTTCAAGAATGAGTTTAGGCTTCACTTTCCTCACTTTTTTTCTAAATTAAGGTAGTGTATTTAAGGAGAGCTTTGGCTCTCTCTGCTCTCTCTGTTCTTATATTCTGCTTCTCTCTTTCTGCAAAATTCACATGTCATATCGCCAAGGAAACGAGGCTAGGAGAGGAGCTTGCTTCTCCCCAATGACAACCCTGTTTTAAGAACAACTCATAGCGTGAGGTGAGGTTCATAGCTTCCAATCTTCTTAGCTTGCTTGACCCAGCATGGATTTTCCAAGCTGCAAGCAAGCTGAAGCAGCATCAGCAGTTTGTTTGCTTGTTTGTTTGTTTGTTTGTTTGTTTTTAGATTCCTTACCTAATATTCTGAGCAACCTGCAATACAGCCTCAAACCTGCAATTGATGACTGGTTACAGAAAGGAAACTTTAGACACTCAGCCACAGATTCTAGGTGTTTAGTTTCACAAACTTGCAGCTAAAATGTGCTATAAAATTGTGGCGACCTGCCCCTCCTAGAAAGACTATGTTTTTGAGTGAGAACTTATAAGCAAAGAAATGCTGTCTTTTTTACAAAGCCAGTTCAGAGCGAAGCACCACACTAAACAGGGAATATGGACAGGTAGAAAAGATCAGGAACAGAGAGTCACAAATTCATGGTCCTAAGATGCTTTGGATTTTCATTAGTAAATGATAGTTCAGTCATGAATATTAATATGCATTCATGGATAATTTTTGCAGTATTTAATAGTGACTGCTTCAGACATTTTATAATAATCTTCAAATTATGGTGATATAACTGGATAACAAGTACCTAATCCTGGTACATGTGACCATTCACTGGTTCAACCTCTCCTTTGTTTTCATCTCTTCTTCTCCTCTTGGGTTACCCACTTAGTTTCCTAGTCTGTATCTACAATCACCACTCCTGGTTTACATACACAAAACCATTTAAAGTTGGAATCCTCAAATGAAAGAAAACATGGTATTTGGTCTTTCCTCTTGTCCCATGGAAGGTGACACTTCTGTCCTGCCCTTGGTGAATAAGGGAGGCCATGAGCATGAAACTGAAATGGCAGAATGGGGGAAAGGGGGGGATCAAAGTGTGGGGGGTGAGAAACAACCCAACTGAAATGGCAGGATGAAGGAAAGGAAGGAGCGAAGAGTGGAGAATGAGAAACAACCCAACTGAATCTCAGTTTTTAAATGTCACAATGTAACCTGATTCTTTATATGCTAAAATAATTAAAATTTCAAAAGGAGAACATGTAATTCTTCTCCTGAACCATTCCAGAATTGGAATAATTCTAGTTATTGCCCCATTAGCAAAGGTAAAATGTGCAGCACATCACTCTTTTCTTTCTGGTTTTCTCAATCTTTTTTTCATTCCATCAGTCTAAATCCAAGATAATTGACATGTGTCTTTTAAAAACATCCAGAAATTGACTTAACTGTATCTCCTCTATTTCTCATATTTTCCCTTTTTCATTGATTTCTGTATTATATAGCTTTCTTTTTGCTTCACTAGTTTTAATTGATTTCCTCCATTTTATAGCACACTGTCTCAATAATTGACTTTTAGATGCTTTTTATTGTCTAAAATAAGTACCTAAGTCTATATAATTTCTGTTAATATTAATTTAATATTGAAATTAAAGTAAAACTTGAAGAAATATGGGAAAGAATGAAGGAAGTTACGGAGTTCAGAAAGGATATTTTTGTTATTCTCTTGGCAGGAAATCAAATGAATGAAAATGATCTGGCACTCCCGACCTGCCAAGGAATTGAGTACTTCTTACTCCTTAGTCAGACCTAAGTTTAGAGAGTAGAAAGCAGAAACATTGTCTTTGATGGAATGGTATCCTCACCACTCACCTGACTATCTCTTCCATTCAACCAATCTTTATCTTAGTATTATATTATTTTTTTATTTTATGTATTGCCTAAGTGTATGTTAGTGCACCCATTGTGTGCAGTGGCCAGGGAGGTCAGAAGAGGGCATTAGATCCCCTGGAACTGGAGTTATGGATGGTTGTTAGCTTCCATGTGGAAACTGGGAATCAAACCCAGGTCCTCTTTAAAATCAGTCAGTGCTCTTAGCCTCTGAGCCATATCTCCAAACAGCCAAGTCCCCCATTCTTTATGTACAGCAACCCTGTTATCACAATGGCCAGGACACCAGTATAAAAATAAGTTAAAACTGACTGTTTTCATAGTTAATTTCACCTCCTGGATTGATTAATACATAATTGTTTCAATAATAATAATCATAATATGTTTCCAGTCTTGAACCTAGCTTTCCAAATAAAGAGCTCCATAAAATCTAAACCAATTGCATATATTCTTTATGTCTTAGATTTTTTTTTTTACCCATCAAGGATCCATGGATTAGAATGTCAGTTCACTTAGCTATAGTGAAAATATTTGCTTTGTAGAAATGGATCATTGTCTGAAATGAGGATATCGGTGTGTGCTTCACTCTCATTGCTACATCTCTGAAGAACTTTGGAGAGGACATGGCACAAACATGTCCCCCTGGGTAGGAATGTCAGAGAAGCCAGAGTTTAAAATTCTCATCTGGGTATTTGATGGGGCTTCAGATATAAATATATTAACTTTCCAGGTTGCAAAATAATTTATTTTACATAAAAATTACCTGTTGCAAAAATAAAGGATGACAAAGTAGTTTTTTAGAACAGATAATATTTCAGATTTTTGGAGAAATTTAAGCAGGAGCTTTGTTCAGTCCTTAATGATGTGGTCACGTGTCTTGGAATTATTATAAGTATGGATTTTTTTAATTTTCTAAATTTCTCATATTTCTCTGACTGTTTTATTGCTGGGGAATGAGTCCAGCTAAGGAAGTTGGAAGCTTAAACTCCAAATTTGCATTTTTACATAGCTGAGGATGTATTTTTCTTCCATGGAATGTGTCAGATAGAATTAAAGCTCCACAGAACATCGGAATGTAGACAAGATCACAAAGTGAATCTTGAACAGATGACAATATGATTAAGGGTCCACTCTGGCAAAGCTTTTACTGAATGCAATGATGACTAATATTCCCAAAGAAAAGATATAGTAATCCAAATATTCTGTTTGTTTTTACTCTCAAACGACAAGTGTTCAGCATGACTATGAGAACTCATAAAGACTCTCCTCTCACTTTCTGGCTTCACAAAAATAAGGCACAAATCAAATGGCTGCATAATAGGAAGGAAATGTTCTTTGGCTCAAAAACTCAAGTTTTTGTTGTTGTTGTTTTTGTTTGTTTTTTGTCATCGTCGTCGTTGTTGTTGTTGTTTGAGACAGGGTCTCCCTTTAGCTCCAGCTGATCTGAAGCTCAATATGTAGATCAGGCTGGTCTAAGCGTCAGAGATCCATTTGCTGCTACCTCCTGATTTCTACGATTAAAACCATTCACCATCATGTCCAGAAAGACCCAAGATTTTTAATCCCATAATCAAATGTTTGTTGTTTTGTTTGGGGGGGGCACCCAAAGATCATTTGCAAAATCATCATTTACCTAGGATCTGTTTATATGTTTTAAGTAAGTTGGCTCTGGTAGCAATTTCAAGGTTGTATACAAAAATATCAGAACAAGAGGATAAAAGATAATTCATATTGGAATCACAGAAGCAGCTTTTAAATACTAAATGTCCTCTTGGGACTCACAACCTTTCTGGGGAGCTAGTCCCTGGAGAAATTTGCTCTCCTATAGCATCCATTGATTGTCTGTAGCTCCTCATTTTCCGATTGGGCCCATGACATTTTTGTCATTCATAGTTGCATGTGAACTGGTTTTATCATTATGTGGATCTCCATAGACAATCATTCTGTGGAGATTTCACGAGTATAGCTTCCCTATCATGTCTGGAATTCATTACCTAGCAGCAGGTATCTTTACCTTGTCTCATATCTTAACCACTCTCCCCATTCTGCAATATTTCTTGAACCTTAAGTGTAGATGCTGTATTGTGTAGATGTGTCATTTGGGTCTGGAAAGCTCACAGTCATTTGTTCTCTTTATTTTGACTTGTTGTGGAACTTTGTAATCATTTCCATCTGTAGCAAAACAAACAAACAAACAAAAAACCTTCTTTGATGAATGGTTAGCAGTACATTTGTCTCTAAATGTAAGAACCCCAAGTGGGCAGCCCTAAACACATAAATACAAGTATAGAAGAGCACCACTTAATGGACTTAGTGTAATATATATATATATATATATATATATATACATATATATATTCTATATGTAACAATAATATATGTAATAATAAGCAAAGTAGAGGACAAGAAATTGAGAGGGAGTGGAGCGGATATTGGACATGGGTAGTTTGGAGAATGAACTGGGAAGAGTGTAAATAATGCAAATATATATATTTTTTTAATTTAAAAAATTTATTTTTTTTTTGTATGTGTATGAATGTACTGTCTGCATGTAGGTATGTGCACCCGTGTCATGCAATGTCGGAGAGGTCAGAAGAGGGCGTCATCGGATTCACCTGGAACTAGAGTTAAAGATGGTTCTCAGCTGCCGTGTTGGTGCTGGGGATAGAACCCAGGTCCTCTGCAAGAGCGGTTGGCACTCTTAACCACTAGGCTATCTCTCCAGCCCCTATTTATTTTTTTTATGTGTATGAATGTACCGTCTGTATGTAGGTTTGTGTACCCATGTCGTGCGAAGCTGCAGAGGTCAGAAGAAGGTGTCGGATTCCCCTGGAACTGGAGTTAAAGATGGTTCTCAGCCACCATGTGGGTGCTGGGGATGGAATCCAGGTCCTCTGCAAGAGCACTCGGTGCTCTTAACCCTCTTAACCGCTAGGCCATCAATGATGTATGACCTATGGAAAAAAGTTTAATAATAAAAAATAATTTAAAAAATAATGCAAATATATACTCATGTATGAAATTCTCAAAGATAAATACATCTTAAATGCCTAGTATTCACCTCTAGACACTCCTTGACAAGAACTCCACCAACTGAAGTGTGTCCAAGTCCAACTTTGGGGTTTTTTTAGTCCACATGTTTCAATGATGTTATAAATGGGAAAGAAGCTGTCTCTGTCATATATTTCTAAAATCTGCATTCTCTAAAACAGGTTGAAAACAAGTCTGATATACAATCTAAAGTGAGGTATGAGTATATTTAATGATAATCATTAAAGAAATGCATCCTTGACTCTTATGAAAAAGTAAAGGTTATGAGAAATTAATCCAAGCAAATGTTGGCACTCTTCCCAGAGCTGAGGAGTCTCCATGGTAATGCAGAGCATTTTCCTGTAATTACATTTCTGAGCTGTTGTGTCTTTATGTGTTTTTCTTTTTCCTCCATATTTGACAGTTACATCATCACACAGCTAACATTAAAACATTTGGGCACATTACATCTTACTATATATTCTAGAAAGGATTGGAAGATTTTAGGGGATATGATTTGCTTTTTTCTCCAAACACAGAGTAATCAGTAAAATTTTACCTAAACACCTTTCTCTGATGCTTCAATTTTCTCTGTGCCTCTGTATGCTTTTTATCAAAGAATTATGGTTGTACTTTGCAACAGTGGCTTTACAAAACAAAAATTAAAAAAAAAACTAGTAGAAGTCAATAATCCATAATAGAACTGATTAAGACAGTCCTTACAAATAGAAGAAAATTCAGAAAATATAGCAGGTAGCAAAACAGTGAAAAAAATCCACCAGCAAAGGTGTTATCTGTGGCATTTTCATCTATGTTCTATGAGCAAACTAACCTCACCATTCCCTTCAGTTTGGCTAAACTTTTTCTCCTCCCTTCTCCCAAAGAACTTGCTTTATAAAACTTGCAATTATAATTTTTCTGTGCCCTTTTGAGATGCAAATCTTCTCCTAGCCTCTTGCCAGTTTTACAATCAGAGTCTTTGTTAAGGATTTCAAAGTGATATTTTTGTAATACAGCCATGAAGAAAAATAGGAAGATAGAGTTTTTGACTCCACAGGAAAGTAGGTGCCCAACTTCAATAAGAGAGAGAGAGAGAGAGAGAGAGAGAGAGAGAGAGAGAGAGAGAATACAGATGGCTTAATCATACAGATCACCATCTTCCAAAGACCTCAAGTACATTCTCAGGGTTCAAAATCTCACTTGTGTTTTCAGTGGAGTTGAATTCAATATGTCTTGATTTTTGCAATATCTGTACATTTTATATAATATTTTTGTTATACAGATTCATGTATGCATACTTTGGATACTGGCCTCTCTCACCAACTGAACACCCCTTAGACCCTCCACTTATTCCCATAAATTTCCCTCATGCATTCATGTCTATTTGTTTTGTTTTATGATCCACCAAGATAAACTGGAGCCATCTGTGTACCTATAGGTTTAGAGCTATTCACTGGTGGCCTTAGCAGAGGGTACACAACACTCTCTTCCAGAATATATTGACAATGTTTAGAGGTAAAGAGTAGAATCTCATGAGTCCCTCCTTATTCATTGATTAGCTGTTGATAGAAGTGGTCTTGCTTTGACCCAATACACTTAACTAAACAGATGTGAGTTAGTGTTTAGAGTAGCTGTATTGAATCCAGGTATTCTATGGAATAATGTTTCTTAACACTTCAGCCCATCTTATGGATCTCATATACATCAGGTTTCTTCTTCCTTGGTGTTTCCCTGAGTCTTAGAGAGGGGAGTGTGACTTGTTTAAGGCTGAACCCACATCCACTAATTATCTGCCTCTTAGGCAGCCATGAGTTTCTACATTCACCACTGTTCCTTCTCCAATTAAGGCTGGGAGACACATTGTCTATATGTCTAGACATAGAAACTTAGATGATTGTTTCTTGCTGTCATTGTAGTCAACTATCAGTAATAATGTTGCTTGCGTGAGCATACTACTGCTGTGAATCTGGGCTGTTAGGCAGGATAGAGTAATAGGCATTGATTCCCAAGCCCCTTATGTAGTGGGTCCTGTAACAATTCAGAGGGCAGTTGCTTACCCCTCAATAGTTTAGTCCCTAGTGCACTGATGGGCATGGCTCACTTTCCAAAATAGTTTCTTTATATCCCCTTTATTCTTAGTTTATCCAATAACAACAATACCAAAAATGTTGATAGAGCTGTGTAGAAAGAGGAATCCTTACACACTGTTGATGGGAATGTAAACTAGTGTGGCCACTTTAGAAATCAGTCTAGAAGCTTACCAAAAACAAAAACTAAGACTATCTTATGATACAGCTGTATTACTCCTGAACATACACCTAAAGGATGATGTTATTGGTAGTCTTGATGACAGCCATTCTGACTGGCATGAATGGAATCTTAAAGTGATTTCAATCTGCATTTCATTAATGGATAAAGATGATGAACACTTTTTACAATGCTTTCTAGCCACTTGTATTTCTTCTTTTGAGAACTTTCTGTTTAGTTCTGTAGCCCATTTTTTATTTATTTTTATTGATGCTTTGTGTATTTCATACATCATTTTCCAATTCAATTCAGGCATATATCCCCTTCCCTTCCCCCCCACCCCACCCCTACCCATCACAGATCGTGCATTCTGCCGTAAGTTTTCTGCATCTTTCTCTGCTTTTTTGTTTTGTTTTGTTTTCATTTTTTTAACAATAGGTGATAATTTGTGAGTACAAGCATCCTTCATGTAAAACCAATTTGCAAGCAGTTGTGCCCAAACCCACACAGCTCATGGGTCCCACCATCCTGAAAGGGGGGGCTTGTATGTTCAATCAAGTTGATCAAATGAGTGTCCAGTCTATATTGTTGTAGTTTCACCATTAACCCCAATCGAAGCCCTTACATTCTACCACGCCCCCTCTTCCGCAGATTGTTCCCTAGGCTTAGAAAAGGGGCACAGGTGGATGAGAAGCAAAACACTCTACTTTCTCTGGAGCTGATGTCTTGGTCTCTAGTCAGTTCTGGCTGTTTTCTTTCATGGGCTGCCAGCTTGTCCAGGCTTAACCTTTCGATACTACTAATAAACAGCATGCAATTCAGATATTTAGGTATTTAAAGGTATAATATATAGCCTTATGTCGATCCTACTAATCAAGCACACACGAATTAGATATACGGTTATTTAAACAGAACTAATTGTTATGGTAGGTTACTTTGGTATAGGACCAAGATGTTTGGGATGGTTGTGTAATTCATGATGCTACATTTTCTGTCTGTTAAGTTTGGCAGGGTCTTCTGGTGGTTTATAACATCTCCTAACCATGTAGAGGATGTAAGCTTGTGACATCAGCCGTGGTTATTCCTTCCAAGGAGAGAGCCATAGCCAATTAGAATTTGGGATATACAGACATTGGCTGCCACTGCTGAGCATAGTTTCCAGGCAGTGAGGTGTAGCCTGGTTTAATTGGTGATATAATTGCTCTTGTCCACATTAGCTTTTAAAACTAAAATCTGTATAACAATTATCTTTGGGATTGGTCATAAACAAATGTTCTCTATAATTTTTGTCCTATAAAGTATCACCTGGTAGTAACTGCTCTTTCACCTATGGGAATGTTTAACTCAAAAATGAACGTTGTTTCCCAAGTTAATCACACTACAGTAACCCAAAACAGGCAGGGGTGAATTGATGACATCTGTGTCTTGATCCATTACCCTATAGGTATTTATAAAACAACTGACTTTTTTTTGAGACTCTATGGGTCAAAACTAAACACCTTAATAAAAAAGGGGGATATCAGATAGATATGAAAACTTTTTGTAAAAAACCTTGCAACCCAAATCTAAAACTAACTATGGGAAAGGATTTGTATGTTCCAACAGGCCAGAGTATCACCAACTTAATGGCTGAAAAAGAAAATGCAGCTTGCGCGAGTAAGGCATTTACCCAGAAAGTGCCAGACAGAAGGGCTGACTCCTCTGCTCATTGAAAGGAAGAAATGTCTCAGATATGCTACAGACATCGAGGCCCGCTCTGTGGATCCTACTAGTAACACCATTTTTAATGAATTCCTAACGAAGTTACCTTCTAGGTGCTGCAAAGGTTTTTTTTTGTTTTTTTTTTTTTTTATTTCGGTATGTATATCAATGTAACTGTCCCTGCATGCAGGTTTGTGACCCGTGTCGGTGCAATCCTCAGAGGGCAGAAGAGGGGCTCGGATTCCCCTGGAACTGGAGTGTCTCCTGGAACTGGAGTTTCAGATGGCTCTCGGCCGCCATGTGGTGGCTGGGGAATCAGAACCCAGGGTACTCTCGGCAAAGAGCGGTCGGATCGCTCTAATCGCTAGCGCATCTCTCCAGCCTGCAAGGTTTAATACAAGGACTTTCTTACTCCCCCCGCATAGAAATAAAGAGAAATAAGAGGATGATGAGGGTCATTCCTCCAGCTGATAATTTGAAACCAGCTTGTTATAGAAGGTTTTCTCTTGTAAATCAGTAAAACTGCCTTTCTTTAATTGACTAATTGGACATCGAACACTGAGTGAAAGGGATTAACGTTTTCTATTCAGAACCAAATATAATGCTAAAGTCTCCTTAAGCTGTGCACCTAAACCAAAATCAATACAGGAGCTCTGACATCAACAATGGATTATTCTACCAAGGAGATGTTGGCCAGGGGATCCAAGCCCCCACAAATGGTAAAGGCTCCTTGCCTCCTAACTGGGATATCTGCAGGAAGAGAGGCGATAAGGCCCTGCTGTTGAAGACCTGATACAAACATGGCAAAGATGTATGGAGACCGCACTTGCAAGTATACAGATGTTCTCTGGGATGCCAGAGAGTGTTACCAAAGACCACTAAACCAATAAAGCAAATATAGGCCTCCTTGAGTCAAGCAAGACTCCTCCGTCAGCACCAGCTGTAGCCCATTTTTTTTAAATTGGGTTGTTTGTTTTATTGGTGTTTATTATTTTTTTTAATTCTTTGCATATTCTTCTAGACACCAATCTTCTTTCAGAATCATAGCTGGCAAAGATCTCCCATTGAAGAGTGGGCTGCCTCTTTTCTCAATAAAGTTTCTTTTCCTTCATAGAAACTCCTTAATTTTATGAGATCCCATTTATTAATTGCTGTTTAATTTTCTGTGCTACTTGAGTCTTATTAAAAAAAATCAGTTACCTCCAATATATGCTTATATATTGGAGCATGCTACCTAATTTTTTCTAGTCAATTTAGTATCAGGTCTTATGTTAAGATCTTCGATACAATTGGAGTTGGGTTTTGTCCAAGGTGAGAGATAGGGATCTAATTTCTTTTTTATACATATCCATATAAATATTCCCCATCATTTGACACAGATTCCAAATATGTTTTATTTCTCTGTTTTATGTTTCTGTGGTATAATTTTTGTGGGGGGGTTGTTTGATACAGGGTCTCACACTGTAGCCCAGGCTGTCCTTGAAACCCCCTATGTAGCCCAGCTGGCCTTGAACTCACTATAATCATACTATTTATTTTCTAAGTGTTAGGATTATAGACATAAGTTACTACACCTGGCTTGCTACAGTTTTATTTTTAATGCACATTAATTTAGTCCTCCCTCAAATCACAGTTTAACATTTGTTTTATATTCATACAATATTTAAGGTAAAGTATATTCAAACACTATTTAAAATGAATAAAAAACTGCTCAAATGCCAATAAACCAAAGAAACATGCATTACAGTATACTTACAAGCAGCGTATTATATAAAATTAGACAATAATTATATGCAGAAATGTGTCTGAATCTCATAAACATAATTTTGAGAAAAAAGAGAGTTACAAGTGAATAGTCTACATTTGATTCACTAACTTTGCTTTGCTAATAAAATCAAACATGAAGGTGTTACATTGGGGTATTAAAGATGATGAGGGTGTATGGTGAGATTCTGAAGTATGGGTCAGATCTGAGACTTGTTTGGGACAAGAAGATGAATACTTCAGATGTGAACCAAGTTTCTACATGCAACTAAGGTGGAAGAAATCTAGGTACACCAGATCCCTGCTTGTCTGAGTCTGGTGAAGCAAGTCATATGACATGTGCTTATGAATTACTGATTGTTAAGGAAAAGAACAATGAGAACTCCTCACCAGCCAGTCCCTCAAGGTTCAGGAAAGCATCCAGGATTTTAGTCTATCTCCATGGACGTTATTTCAAGCACAGCTATAGCTCTTCAGCTGTGAAAGTCACCCACACTTGGGAGTTTTAGATCCCAGGATTACATGACACAAAGCCCTTAGAAGACACCTTGTGTCTAGAAAGGACAGGAACAGAGTGCAGGCTATTTCAGCCAGTTTCTTCTCATGATATTCTATCAGTGATACCTGTGAACAAGAAACAGGGAAGGCCAGGTCAGATCAGTCCAAGAGCACACAGATAACTTCCTCGAACACACACACGTACATAATATATATATGATATAATATATATATATTAATAAGGTAATATGTATAGTCAACAATAGGTGTGCTCTCTCTATGAATATTCTATACATAATTTATCATGAATAGTATATTTAAATGGCTGATAATGTAGCTTAGTTCGTAGAATGGTTGTCTAGCATGCAAGAAGACATGAATGCAGTCCCTAGCACCACATGAACCAGGAGTGATACTGTATTCCTGTAGACCTGGTGCTAAGAGGTGGAGGCAAGAAGAGCAGAAGTTTAGGATCTTCCTCAAATATATTGAGTCCAGGGCCAGAATGGAATCCATGGGATATATGAAGTTCTCATTCTTTCTCAAAAGACAGTGATAATTTTTCATGGTTACATAAACATATGTGCATATCTCTGTATCTATGACTTTTTATCATGTCTAAATGCAGATGATGGCAACATTTTTTTTGTCTTTTTGAGACAGGGTCTCCCTTCAGTCTCAGCTGGCCTGGAACTTGCTATGTAGACCAGGCTGGCCTTGAACTCACAGAGATCCACCTGCCTCTTCCTCCCAAGTGGTAGGATTAATTTTTATATAAAAAATGTAACAGGTTCTTCTTCCTTTTCTCTCTTTCTTCCTCCTCTTCATCTTCCTCTTCCTCCTCCTTCTTCCCAATCTCTTCAATAATCAAATTAAAATACTGAATGTTGTTTCCTTCTTCATGTTATTTGTTCACTGGCAACATTTGAAATGTCCATACACATGCATACATGCATGCATTCATACATACATACACACAATTATTTATTATCTTGCATCTATATAAAAAATATATGCATATGACATATATGTGTTTAATTATTTAATAATTCTAAGTAATACCTTAATTTTAAGTGGAAACAAGTAATTTTCTTGAAGTTGAGCTTCACTTTTATTTTTATAAAGCAATTTCTGATTCAAATCTGTAAGTAAAATTAAAGTATTTATGCTATAAAAAGTACTATAGCTAAACAATTATCCCCAATTTCCACTGATTCACATATAGATATGTTTTTCAATTTTTCTGTGAGCAATAACTCATGTTTTACTTAATTTCCTTCACCTGAAGCAAATGATGAATTATGCTTCAACCCCAATTTCTGTTCTAGTTCGTCTTCCATTGCTGTGACAAAACACTGTGACCAACACCAACTTGAAGAGGAAAGGGTTTATTCAGCTTACATCTCCTGGGTCACAGTTCATCACTTAGGGAGCCCAAGGCAGGAACTCAGGGCAGGAACCTGGGGGCAGGAGCTGAAGCACAGACCATGGAGGAATGCTGTTCACTGGCTTGCTCCCCTGGCTTATGCCCAGCCTGCCTTCTTATACCATTCACAACAACCTGTCCAGGGTAGCACCACTCATTGTGGGCTGGGCCCTCCCACACTGCTTGACAATTAGACAATACTCCACAGATGTGGCCACAGGCCAATCCAATGGAGCCAATTCCCCAATTGAGCCTCCCTCAACCCAGGTGTGTCAAGTTGACACTAAAGCTATCCAGCACAATGATGTCATTCCATTGCACAATGGAGAGTCTACTCCCAATTGTAGCAGAGGGGATGGGACCAGGAGGTATCCATAAATAGGAATTGTTGAACTTGAAAAATGAACTGGCTTTAAGCATCTGTCTCAATATGTATAATTATGTCATGCATTGTAAAATGGAAATGAAGAATCATTTAAATCTCATAGCTACATTTTCTGAGATTGTATTAATTCACATTTCTCATATGAATTATTTCTCTCAAAACACAACATACTGAAAGCATGTGTTTCTGAAGAAGCAGAAAAATTACTTCCTGTGCTAGGTAGTTATCACTTGTAATGTCTAAGAGATGTGCCCTTGATATGGTCTTCCTTCATACTGAAGGGAGGGATTGCGTATCTTCACTACTAATAAATTTTAGCAAATTCACTTACTTGGTCCTAGGGCTCCTCCCTTTCTGTCAGAAAAGGTAGCGACAGACTTCTGATTTAAGTGTTCTGTAATCTATTTTTGTTATAAATATTTTCTCAAGGGCTACCAGCTAGGAAGAATTCTTTTTACCTGTAGTTCTCTTTTACTGAGCGTGAGATGGCAGGGGGAAGAAAGTTGGCAAAGTAGCCCAGCAAATTTAGAGTCAGGACTTATTATTTTGCTGTGTAATCCTGGCACTTGTCATCATGTGTTAATCCTCAGGCAGTCTTCTTAAATGGAAAATACAGTTGTTTACCAGTGCTGAAGCAAGTTGTGCAATTATTAATGTAATTACTAAGAGGGAAAAAAGCAAAAAAAAAAAAAAAAAGGACAAAAACTCAAATTGAAGTTTTGAACAGCTTATTGTCAGTAAGCAACTGGGCTGTCAGAAGAACTAATGGATTCTCAAGGGATCATCTGGTGCAAGCTTTCATGAATTTATCTGTAACTAACTTATTGTTCATTCATTCATTTATTCATTTTTTGCACTCAATACAGACACCAAATTTACAAAGTCTGAAAATAAACTAAAGGTTAATTTCAAAACACATTGAAAATTAACCATAAACTTGCATGGAGGTAAAAAGAAAAATAACTTTACATTCCTGAATTGCAGAGCAAGTTGATGTATGTTTTAATATATTTTTAAAAAGAAATTTATTCTTTCTCCTAAATCCTAGAACTGAAGAAAATTGAGACATATACTTCAAGCTATATCTATAGTGATATCAGTCAATGTGGTATTATATTTACTGATAAGTTATCTGCTTTGAGTTACATTTAAGATTTTGGTGTTAGATCCACAAATGAAGGATTACATACGTCGCTTGTTATTCTGAGTCTGTGTTACTTAGCATAACAGCTTCCAGTTCCATTCATTTACCTGCAAATTCATAATGGTATCTTTCTTTACCACTGCAGAGAATTCTGTTGCACTATTATACCACATACAATTGGTGTGCTTACTGCTTCTACCGCTGAACAGGCTTAACATGTTCTAAGAAGCTAACCATGGCTGAGTCAATGACCTGGGCCAATGAGAATTCAACTATCAGCACCTGACCTGTCCACGGAAAGAGCAGAGCGGACCACATATATATCCCTACCTTTCCCTGAATATATGAGACTGCAGCAGCTTGCAATCTGCTTGCTTTCACCCATCTCCTGTTGTGTATGTGTGGTTACTCTGTGTCTCTCACCCCAAATCCTCAGTCGTGACCTGAACCTCTCTGGCTGGACTGGAGAAGGTTACAACATCTGGCATCCAAGTGGTCTACGACATCACCCCCACCCCTGTGTTTGCGAGATACCCCCTCTACGGTTTCAGCTTGCATCCCCTCTGGCTTTTGGGAGACATTCCCTTTGCTATCTCAGTGAATAGACCCCTTCCTGTTTTATGTGTTTATGGCTGCATGAGGGTGAGTGTGCGGCCCCCTTCCTGTCATTTTCAATTCATCTGTAGTATCACCATGCCCTGCTATGCTGAATAGCACCTGCTGCTCCACCTCTTGGTTCAGCCCAGCGAGTTCGGGTAAAAACTGATCCACTCATGCCGGGTGTGGTGGTGCACGCCTTTGATCCTAGCACTTGGGAGGCGGAGGCAGGCGGATCTTTGTGAGTTCAAGGCCAGCCTGGTTTACAGAGTGAGTTCCAGGACAGCAGGGGCTACAGGGAGACCCTGTCTCGAAAAGGCCAAAAAACAAAACAAAACAAAACAAAAAAACAAAAAAAAAACTGATCCACTCAGAACTTAGAACCTGGCCCTCTGTACATAAAGTGATGCTGCTCCAGAGACACCTTGCAGTGCAGGCAAAAAAAAAAAAAAAAAAAACTGATCCACTCAGAACTTAGAACCTGGCCCTCTGTACATAAAGTGATGCTGCTCCAGAGACACCTTGCAGTGCAGGCATATGGCCAAGGGGGTAATGGCCTTGGAAGTTCCCAACCAAGCACAGGACACTTCCGGATCCGACACACACTCTTCGTCTGTCCTTGTTCCATCCAGGCACTCACCTACCCACCCCCTTCCCTGCTATCATGCCAACCTCCTTGCCATAATTGCAAGCCTCATAGGCTCCTCAGCAGAGGACGTTCTATGCAAACATAACTTGATCTGTCACAAAAGCACTGAGGAAAAACTGCCCCTTCCCCGTGCACCCAATTTTCAACCGGACCTGATCCCAACCCACAAAAACTCCCTTCAGCTGCTCTTGCTAGGGGTACTCGTTTGCCCTGCCAGTATACCCCCAGAGGGAGGCGCAGGAGGCTCTCTCCTACATGACCCTTCTACCTCAGCTCCTCCCGCATCCCACTCCTCTCAGAACCCATTCCTTCATCCACCCCACATTGCATGCATTCCCTGTTAACATGGGTGCCAATGCTGCAGCTCGACCCCTGATCCGCACTGCCCTTTCTGACTTATCCCTTATTCACAAAGCAGAACAGGAAGCTGGCCCCAATTCCCCTTATTTTGAACATGTTCTCACCCAATGGGCCATTAGCCTCCAAACATATTATGATTAGTACACCTTGCTAAAGGTGGTCCTTTACCCTGCTGCATTTCTTCAATGGAGGTTAGCATATGATGACGTTGCAGAAGGTCAGGCATGCTCTAACATAGACTATAACATCCCAATAACCTTGGACATGCTTACGGTAGTGGTAATTTTACTGACCCCATGAGCCAATCCCTTATTGGTATCCCTCATGACCCTACAGAGCCTTAAGTCCTGCACTCCACAAAAGCCTGACTCTTACTTCTGCATTTGGCTCAACATTTTTCTGATTTTCTCATCAGGGTCAGTGGCTGTCGATCGCTGCATGAACCCCACTAGGGATGCCCTGATTAAAGAGCTCACCTGGGAAGGCATGAATTCTCACACTCCCGCTCCTGTGGCAACAGCACACAATGAAGACCTCCATAAATGGGTCATTGCCACCTGTGACCTTAACCCTGCCTCAGTTCCTTTTGACACACTCATTGCCTTTTTATAGGCTCTTTCCCTCAACAAACGTGAATGTTCCAAGTTCCCTGTCTAGTGGGTATGTGGTAGGGAGAATCACTTTAGGCAATCTTGCCCAATCCCTTCACCAGACCTAAGACTCCCTGTCCTAAATGCAGAAAAGTCTTCCATTGAGTCAAAGATTGCAGGTCAGCTCCTGCTACATCCAATTGACTTCCTTTAAATTTCAAGCAGGGCAACCCTCATCCCTGTCAGTAAGATGGAAAACCCTAAACGTCCTCTGTACCCTGCTCATTTATGGCCACTCTCCATAAATGACCATTAAGACTGATGGCTAGCATTAAGGGTATTGTGGACACGGGGGCCGGTGTCACTATAATCAATTCCAATGACACAGCCTCCTTCTCCACCTGGAAGTTCACATCCAGCCTGCCCGTTTAGGTTGTCAGTCCACCTGACAGTCTGTGAATGAGGTCATTTGGGAGAACTATGTTGGTAATTCTGGCACCATTATGCCCCTCATCATTGAAATCCCCCATATCCGTTGGGGAAGGGACATCCTGTTCAGCATTGGCTGGCACCATGCTTACAATTGATGATGGCACCCTCGTTGAGGATGTTACTGGCAAAGACAAATGTGAATTTTCGAGGAATAAGCCCTTCTGTTTCCCAGACCACCCCCCCCCAATTCTAAGGGCCACTGTTCTCCTGACTCATCCCCTTGAGTTGGATACCATGGACCCTGTATTAGTCACTTCTGTTGCTGTGATAAAACCACCATGAGCAAGGGAACTTATAAAAGGAAGAGTTTATTTGAGCTTATGATTGACAATTCCAGGGAATCAGGCTCCATTGTGGTGGGAAGCATTTTGGCCAGGGCTGGAGCAGCAAACCAAGGGTCACAATGAGCACGGGAAGCAGAAAGAGAGAGACTAGAGACCACAAGGCTTGTTAAACTCACTAAGCCTGCCCCCAGTGACATACTTCCTCCAGCACAGCCACACCTTCTAAGACCTCCAAGAACAGTGCCACCAACTGGAGACAAATGTCTGAATACTTAAAGCCTATGGAGGGACACTCTCATTCAAACCACCACATTCCACTCCCTGGCCCCCATAGGCTCCTGACCATATAAAATGCAAAATGTGTTTAGTCCAACCTTAAAAGCCCCCATAGTCTTTACCAGTCACAATTCTATTCAAAAGTCTACAGTCCAAAGTCTCTTCTGAGACCCAGGCCAATCTCTTAACTGTAAGCTCCTATAAAATCAAAAGACAAATTACATACTCCCAACATAAAGTGGAACTGAATACACAATCCCATTCCAAAAGGGAGGAATAGAGGAATAGTGAGGAAATTCTGGACGAAAACAAGACCGAAAACCAGCAGGGCCAACACCAAGTCCAGTAGCTCCATGTGCTACTTCTAGGACTTGACTTCCAAAGGGCTTAGATGGCTCAGCTCTTCCAGCTTTGCTTGCAACATACATCTCTTTCTTAGGCTGGTACCACTCCCTGTATGCAGCTCTCCTTGGCAAATATCTCACAGGTCTGGCATCTTGAATGTCTTCTTGGTGTCTCCACTGCCAACCAGGCTTCACATTCACAGCTTCATGTAATGGCCTATCAGGGCTTTCTTTATTCAGGGACGCCCCTGCTGCACTCTGCCTGGCCTCTGTGGCTCTCTGAAACTTCGGAGGAAGAACTGATAACCCCTTCACTCTCGCATCCTTTGTGCTTCTAAAACCAGCACCACGTGAATGAATTTGCCGAATTTGGCTGCAAGTTTGGGATGGACTCTCTCTTACTTTGACCACATTTGAAAATTTTCTCTGCCCTGGACTTGGAGTAGAAAATGCTTTCAGTATTTTCCTTTCAAAAATTGCAGGCTTAGCTGGGTGTGGTCTTGCTATGAAGGTACTGATTCTGTTGTTTACTTGTAAATCTCGAGGCCTCCTCTTAATCACTTTAATCTCACTTTTTCCATTGTTTACTTGTAAATAGCTAGGCCTCTCCTTAATCACTTTAGTCTCCTTGTCAAAAGGAACCTCTCCTTCGCATGCCTTGGCCCCACCTTTAATCTTCCTAGTGCATTTTTTTCAGATCCAAATTGTACATTCTGCATTTCTTTCTGCCCCATCTGCTCTTCTTCACTGTAGATCTGTACAATATTCACCATTAATAGCCAGGCCACCATTTCTACATTAGGCTGTCTTGAAATATCTGCTGCCAAACACATTAGTCCATTGCTTTTCAACTTAGCATCAGGCAAGCGTTTGGGCTGTGGGCACACTGGGGCCAGACTTTTTGACAAAATACCCCAGTTGCTGCCTAAGTCTTTATTTTCCTCTGGAACTACATTTTTTGCAGCAATGCTTTATTCCAGGCTTCTACGAGAATGGTCTGTTAAGCTCTGCTTACAGCAGTCAACAGCTTTTCTAGCCCAAAGTTCCAAAGTCTTCCACATTTCTCCAAACACCCACATGGTCAGGTTCTTCACAGCCAAAAGCCCACTCTCTGGTACCAAATAGACACCATCTGGGTTGAGCAGTGGTCTGTTCTTGAACCTAAATTGTCCATTCTTAAATCCCTGGTAGATGAGTAGCTTGCCCTAGGACATATTGTACCCTCCCTTAGCCCCTATAATAACCCTGTCTTTCTCATTAAAAAGAAATCTGATCAATATAGACTCTTGCAAGAACTCAGCCAAAGTAATCTACATATGAAAAAGATGGGCTCCCCTCAAGGGGGCCTTTCCCATCCCAGCTGCATTCCCCCTGATTAGTATATTGCAGTCATTGACCTCAAGGACTGCTTCTTTAGTATTTCTCTGGCTGAACAGGATCATCCTTACTTTGCTTTCTCCATCTTAGAACCCACTGTACAAAAACTGGTCAGGGGGTATTAATGGAAGGTCCTGCCTCAAGGCATGAAAAACAGCCCTACCATATATCAAAATGTTGTGGCCTCCACCTTCCACATTTTACCCTTGTCCTGTAAATACATACATTACATGGACAACAACCTCCTGGCCCACTGTTCTCCCTGTGAACTTAAAGTTTTCCTTCACAATTTGATTTCTTCTTTACAGTTCTTCAACCTCCATATTTCACCTGACAAGTTACAACTTACCCAGCCCTATCAGTTTCTAGGCTTCCACATTTCTAAATCTGTCAAGCCCCTTAACCCTCACATATACCTTAAGGACAAGTACTCCCTCAATGATCTCCAAAAATTCTGTGGCAATATCAATTGGCTCAAACCTTTTTTCCCAATACCCCCTGCCAGATTCAAGGCCCTGTTTTCCCTTTTAAAGGGAAGGCAATCCCCCTCTGAGTTAATTGACATCACTCCCCAGACTACTTCCATAATCAATGAGACAAATGGCTGCCTGTTTGCCTTATCCACAAGCCATTTTCAACCCAATAAATCTGTAACTGCTCTTGTCCTGGGGACTGGGGTGGGGGGGTCCTTGGGGAGATTTGGCAAAATGTTCCTCTTTTCTGGCTTCACCCCTCACAAAGTGATAAGATTATTCCCTTTGTTAAGACCCTCCTTCTGTTTGCATTCAAAGGTCAATCCTATTGCAACTGGATCTACCATACCAAGCCTGATGGGATTGTCCTGCCACTCCCTAATCTCCAAAATTAACTTCCTATAGAGAGACAGTCCCTTATTTCAAACACTTATGTGGGGTTTCCCTGGTATTCTTGACAACCATTTTCCATGTGATTTTTTCCATGTGATTTCCAATCCCACAATTTCCCTAAATCCCAGCCCATCCCTCATACTCCCACTGCCTTCGCGGATGCCAACAAGAGCAACTTCAGGTTTATTCTCCACTCTGACAGTGACCCTATTTGCTTTCTTCACCCTAATCTTGGATCTGTCCAACTTGGCGAGCTCCTTGCGATTGCCTGAGCCCTTCCTTGACACAAGACACCCCTTTGAATATTTTCTCTGATAGCCAATATGCAGTAAAGGCTCTCAAGTCCCTCCCTTTCTCCACCATAAATGCCTCCAATGTCCCTTTGGATGTCACCATGCTCACTATCAAGGATTTCCTGGAGCACTGTGCCCAACCTTGGTTCATCAAACATGTTCGCTCCCACACAGGCCTGCGGGATGCCATTGCTGAGGGTAATGCCAGGGGTGGACTCCCTTATCTTATCTGCCCATGTACACCCCCTGGAACAGGCTTGTGCACACCATCAGCATTTCCATCTCTCCCCACGGTCACTTCATCCTCTATACCCTGAGCTCTCTATCCCCCAATGTAAGCACCTCTTCCATTCCTGCTCGGCATGTGCCCCTGTTGACCCCACTGGGCAACCTCCAGTGCTCTGGGCTTAACCCTCGTGGTCTCACCCCCAACTCTTATGCCAAATGGACATCACACACATTCCAGCCTTTGGTAAGCTCAAATACATCCACATGATCATTGACACCTTCTCCAAGCTTGCTTACTGATGCTGTCCACTTGTCAGGTGAAACCTCCTCTCACACCATCAAAACTGGCCATGCTGCTCATGAGGTTACCTTGGGAACTCGAAACTGACAACGGCCCAGCATATACCTCCGGCCCCTTCAATGACTTTCTTTCCTGATGAAATATTTATCACTCTACTGGCATTCCATATAATCTTCAGGGCCAGGCCATCATTGAGCTATCCAATTGCTCCATTAAGGAACATCTTTCTAGACTCAGGCCATTTCCCTCCCCTTCTAATCCCACCTCCTCCTTACAGAGACCATCTTTACATTAAACTTCCATTCAACCAGCATGGAATTTCACCAACATATAAGCATTGGGGCTCCCTCCTCCATTCCATTCCCCTCCCTTTCATCAGATGTAATGACCCTCTATCTTCACAGATGAGGGATCCTGACCCCTATTGTCACAAGGCTGAGGCTTTGCTTGTATCTTTCCAGAATCCTCCGGGAAGCTGCTATGGGTGCCCTCAAAAAACGTTCAACCCTGTTTGTACTGACACTTGACCTCTGTGGCAGTCATGGTTTGCTATGGGAGAAGGGGATCCAACTAAATCCATAGATTTAAAGGCAGTAACTATGACTTGTGTTTATGGTACAGTTACCATACAACAGTTTCTTTCATGTGTCTAAGATTCATGTAGTCATGTTCATCATGCTTCTAAGTTTTTGTGTGTGTTTGTAATTCACTCATTATAATCATCTCATGTTGGTTCTGTCAAAGTAGCCACTTTAAGTTTCTATCCTTTATGTGCACAGAATCATTCATTTTGGCATGCCAGACTAAATATGCATGTACCAACCTTTAAAATATGGATATTTAAAAATGCATTTAAAGGCCTAAAATTTGGATACCATAGACATCTTTTTATCAACTGTTTCACAACAAATGGTAATTGTTTATAGGAGTTAGCCTCTGAATTGACTGTTTAAAAGACTCTATTTTCCAGATGACTTATGTGTGTTTGAGTCTCTCTAAAGCTATGGAACCTCAGTTTGGCTTGTGGGTGGGATTTGGGGGGGGGTGTAAGTGCCTTAAGCCCTCATACTTAGTGAGATCTTATTCATGCAAGCCTGATCAGAAATATAGTTTAATGGTATAACCTGGGAACCCTAAAAATATCTTTAAATATATATTATTCTACAAAAGTATTACTTGTTTATGCACACATTCTCAACTAAAGTCCTAGGCAGTAGAATCTAAAAAACATCTCATGCCCGGTCTATTTTAATGCAAAATTATGTGTGTTTGGATAACTGTTTTTAAGTTTTACTTAAAAAAGTAAGTTTTACTTAATCTGAACTTTCTCCCAGCACTAGGAAGACAGAGGTATGTGTATATCTTGGTCTGGTTTGGGTTGAGAACTAGTACTAGAATGGCCTGGCCAGCCCTGTTTCTTGCCTTTAGGGGTGGGAGAGGGCAGCTTGGGATATCTAATGGGCTTTGTTGTGTTTCTACAGTGATCTTATCTATTTCCTCCACCTTCTTCCTCCTCATGGGAAGCAAATATCACTCCCCCATCCCAACAATCCATCAATTATACAATTACCCTCAGCTCCATATTTTCTGCCTCAACTCTACCAGGCCTGAGGTCCTGTCCTTTGACACCTCCTTTGTTCCCCAGGTCTGGTCCAAGCTGTGAGCCTTTTTTGACCCCTCAATCCTCGTCACTTAAGGCCTTCTCGGCCTTTTGTCCCTCCTCTGTCTTCTTCTCCTCAGGTGCCTGCTGCACTTTGCCCACACCCAGCAACAAGTTAATAAGACCACAGCCCATGTCCTGTCTGCTGTCATCAACAGAGGTGCTCATTGAGCATTTGGCTCTCTGTCATTCATGACTAGTGGGGGTAAACCCCCATGCCTCTTCTCCCACTCAGACAAACTGTTCTTAGTCTCTTCCCTCTGTGGGTGGTTAGTCAATGATGGGTAAGATCCTGTTAACCAGGACAACCTAAGACAGGCACAGTCAAATGGAATGCTAGAGGTGAGGCCAACAATATCTGAGGTATGCACTCAGGCTGCCACTCTATTTGTTGCTCTCTTTAAAAAAAAAAAAAAAAAGGGTGGAAATGTAGTGTTATGCACCTGCACAGTGGTGTGCTTACCACCTCGCCTGCCGAACAGGCTTAATCTGTTCTCAGAAGCTAACCATGGCAGCAGCTAAGTCAGTGACCTGGGCCAATGAGAATTTGCCTAAATATCAGCACCTGGCACATCCATGGAAGGAGCAGATTGGACCACATATATATCCCTACCGTTCCCAGAATAAACGAGTCTGCAGCAGCTTGCAATCTGCTTGCTTTCACCTGACTCCTGGTGTGTGTGTGTGTGTGTGTGTGTGTGTGTGTGTGTGTGTG
>VZQC01011408.1:2038457-2073018 GCA_009823505.1 Rhizomys pruinosus | reverse complement strand
TTTTTTTTTTTTTTTGGTCTTTTTGAGACAGGGTCTCCCTGTAGCCCCAGCTGTCCTGGAACTCACTCTGTAGACCAGGCTGGCCTTGAATTCACAAAGATTCTCCTGCCTCTGTCTCCCAAGTGCTAGGATTAAAGGCGTGCACTACCATGCCCGGCTTGTTGCTGTCTTTCAAGTGTGTTAAGTTGCAATGTTAAGCCATTTATTTGTGCTCTTTCTGATTTTTTTTTAATGTAGGTGCTTAGAGCTATAAATTGCCCTTTTAGTTCTGCTTTTAAAGGGTCACAGAGGTTTTCTTGTCTTGGGTTGTCTTTTTCATTGAAATCCAGAAATACTTTTATTTTTTTCTTAGCTTCTCCTTTGATTAATTCATTGTTCAAGACTGTATTGTTTAATCTCCATGAGTTCTTGTGGTTACTGGGTCTTCTTCTGTTGTTGGTATTAAGTTTTATTGCATTATGGTCTGATAGAATGCATTGGAATAATTTGAATTTATTTGAATTTGTTCACGTTTGTTCTGTGCCCCAGTATGTGGTCGAATTTTGGAGAAGATTCCATGTGGTGCTGAATAGAAAATATATTCTTTGGTGTTTTGTGGAATAGTCAGTATTTGAGGAAGATTCATTGGTCCCACTGGGTGTATCATATTGCTCAGTTTAGATGCCTCTGTGTTTATTCTTTGATGAACATGGTGTCGCTTCTGTTTATTGAAGACCACTATTAATAGTATGTTGGGATTAATTTATGCCTTATGGTCCCATAGAATTATGTTTATGAAGTTCAGTACACAACAGTTTGGTGAGTATATATTCATATTGTGATATCTTCTTGGTTAATTCTTCCTTTTATAAGAATGAAGTGACCCTCTTCATCTCTTCTGATTAGTTTTAAATTGAAGTCTACTCTGTCTTATATTAGAATAGTGATTCCTGCTTGTGTCTTAGTGCCATTTCCTTGGAATATTTGTTTCACTCTTTCACCTTGGGACAATGCCTGTCTTTAAAGGTGAGATGAGTTTTTTGCAGACAACAAAATGATGGGTTTTGTTTCTTAATTTATTCTACTAGTCTATGCCTCTTGATTGAGGAGTTCAGTCCATTTTATTTAAAGTTATTACATATATATATATATATATATATATATANCTTCCTTGCCTTCCCACCCATAGAACAAGGAGAAATATGACAATGATGAGGTCGCTCCCCAACTGTAAATTGGAGACAACTATTGTAGAGGTGATCTCTTATAAAACCGGTAAAACTGCTTTCTTTAATTGACTACTAGACATGGGAACTGTGGAAGGGACTACTCTCTGTTCAGAACCAAATATAATACTAAAGTCCTAGGGCTATGCACTCAGGCAAAATATATTAATACAGGAGCTCTGATATCATTATCTTCTTTTAGTTTATTCCTATCTTCTTTTAGTAGTCTGATTTGTTTGTATGTGTGTTCTTTAAATTTCTTGAATTATTTGATCAGGTCTATGATAGTTCTTTTAAGATCTGTATACTAGCTGGGTGTGGTGGTGCACGCCTTTAATCCTAGCAGTTGGGAGGCAGAGGCAGGAAGATCTCTGTGAGCTCAAGGCCAGCATGGTCTACAGAGCAAGCTCCAGGGCAGCTAGGACTAAAGAGAGGCCCTGTCTCAAAAATATAAAAAACAAAACAAAACAAAGCAAAAATATCTGTATCCTGGGCTACATCTAGGAGGTACTCATTATAGCAGTCTTTTACAGGACTGATAGTATTTAGCAAAGACTTATTATTTGAATTTTATGTTGTTGTTTTTTTCTTATGATTTTTGGCATATGGATTTCTTCTGTTGTTTGTGATCCTTATATGAAACTCAAGTATTTCTTTGTTGAAGTAAAGACTGACTTTGTATTCTTGAGGTTCCTTCACTGTCCTTTTATTAGATTTGAAAGGCTGGTTGATCTAGGCTTCAGGTTCTCACTTCTGACTTTGTACTGGAGAGACTAACTACTTCTTGCCCAGCTAGTCAGGAGCTCCTCCAGAGGCCCAAGGCAGGCAAAAATCAGGCAGAGTTGGACTCTGCACCCCATGGTTTCTGCCAACTGGCTTTCCTCTGCTGGTGGCAAATGTCTGGATTTGGGTCCAGGGGCAGGGAAATCTAGCCGGGAGCTGACAGAGGGCCCTCCCCCGCCCCTGTGTTCCCTAGCTAGTGGGTAGAGGGTCTGGAACACCACTGACACTTAGCATTTGGGGACTCTCACCACCAAGTGGAGGTGAACTTCATTCACTCACCGGGAGTGTTGATCTTACAGAACCACTGTGCCATGAGGGGTTCACCCACTGGCTCTCCAATGCTGGTTGCTAATGTTAAAATCTGGGTCAAGGGGCAGAAAAGCCTAGCCTGGTGCTGAAGGAGGGGTCCCAGGTATTCCCTGGCTGGTAGATAGGAAGCCTGGAATACTGCTGCCACAGCAAAGTTGGAGACTGTCACCACCGAGCTGAGCTCAGCCTCGCATACTGAGTAGGAGAACTGTATTCACAGAACTGACACACCATGTGGCGTCAGTCTACCCACTCTCTCCAGGGATGGTTGCAAATGTCTGTGTCTGGGTCCAAGGACAGGGACACCTAGCCTGGAGCCGAGCGAGGGGCTGCAGGTGTTCTCTAGCTAGTGGGTAAGCAGTCTGGTATGTCACTGGCCATTGCCTTCTGGCACCACCACTCCACAGGACACCTGCTCCTGCTGCTGCCACTACCTCTGGCTTCCCTGACTAACTTTTAACAATTTGAGATTTAAGAATCATAATGGCATTTAATCTATAAACGATGATTTTCTTTGGATACAACATATAATGATAAAATCTGTGTTAACTGACTTATAAATTTCTAATCATAAAAATTCCTTTTGAGAATATCGAAGATTGAACAATAGTTATTTGTATAAGTGCTATTTTTTATTTGCCTGTTTCAAAGATAATCTGTCCTCACTTCATCAAAATTTCCACTACATGATGATAATTCCAGGGAACATTGCCCATTTCAGCATTTATGGGGCTTAAGATTAGAGCTGTAACTTTAGAAACTTTTATGAGTAAACTTTATCTCATATTAGACTATAATCTGTGCTATAAATTCAAATGTGAAGTGAGACCTTTGCATTACTGTGAAAACTGAACATCAGTATATCCATTTTACTGAATAGTGTAAGCTGTTTGAGCTGTCCCCCACCTCATAGGCCTTTTCTTTCATTTTCCATTAAAAAACAGAGACAGAGATGCACCAAGGGAGCAGCTTGCTCATCAATTTTAGTATAACACAAAGGGGCCTAAGTACTCAACAGTGGTTTATAAACACCACACAGTGCTGAGGAGCAACTTTGTGTCTGGTCCTTCTTTCTCCTGCTGACACCCACTCATACATTGCCCCTTCACCAGGCTGGAACATAGATGCTTCACCTAGGATGATTAGAGAGATCCAAACTAGCACACTCTCTCTGATGTGCTTTGTAGGTGAAATCAGCCCTTGTTTGATTGGTGTTATGTCCTCTATGAGCCAAACCTTATCCCTTCCACTATTTCCACCATCTATCTCCATCGTGGCTGTGTACTCTTGCCCAAAATGTCAAAAAAGGTAATGGGCATGTAAGTGAATAAGGAATATGCTGTACTATCTTGCAGCTCAGGGAAGGGAGACAAGTTATAAAAAAAATTATATTATGGGGCTGGAGAAAGGACTCACTGGTTAAGAGCACTAAATGCACTTGCAGAGGACACAGGTTCAATTTTCAGCACCAACATGGTGGCTAACTCTAGTTCCATGGAATCTAACACCTTCTTCTGACCTCCAGAGGCAATGCACAGCACAGGAACACTTACACACATGCAGGCAATATATTCATACACAGAAAGTAAAATTAATAAATAAAATATTAAAATATAAGTATTTAACTGAAAATATTTTTATAAAGAAGTAGAAGAAAAGAATTTGAAGATTCCACATATTACTAGCCAGGTGTGGTGATGTATGCTTTTAATCCCAGCACTTGTAAGGCAGTGGCAGGCACATACGTCTCTGTGAGTTCAAGGCCAGCCTGATCCACTTAGCAAGTTCCAGGCCATCTGGGGTTACAAGGACACCCTGTCTCAAAAAAGACAAAAAAAACAACAACAGCAACAACAACAAAAACCCAACAACAACAGCAAAAAGTGATGATAAGTAGAAAAGCCCCATTACTTGATTATTACACATTCTGTATATGCATTTAATTATTGCATGCATGATTATTATGTATGATTATTATCTCAAATTAAAAGAAAAATATTGAACATTTTAGTCTTATATGGTATATTATCTTAATCCATTTCTTCTTGTTTCATTCAAGAGTTAATAACCAATTATATGCCATATGTCCTCCTTCTGTTAAATCCACATTCAAAAAAAGTGGGAACAGAGGACCACAAAAGGCAAATTATGTTAACAGTAGCTTTTTTCACATTAAGGCATATTAAAATGGTTAAAATTGCTTTCCATCAAGGACTAAGCATGTTGATGGAGATGTGGAGCTAGGTAATACGGGCATCATGCCTTCCCTCTAGGGGCAAGGAGGCTCAGCTATGAGAATGGAGTCAAACTATCTTCATTTTCATGCATTTTCTTGATGAACCATTTCCCTACATAGAAGTTTCACTCTATATTGTTAAGCATTTTCCTGAAGAAATGCATAAATGGAGAGATCGGCAAATACTTAAATCCATCTCCTTTTCACTAAAATCACTCCCACCATTAACTGTCCTAACTTTTACTTATTCTTTTTTTTTTACATGGTATCACCTACTGTGCTCTGTTTTAGGTATTAATTTCTTGCTTATTGTGTCTGTTTAAGTCACTCAAGTTATGGCACGACTGAGCATTTATGTTAGTTGCTAAATAGCATGTGACTTCAAATACAGACCAAAAGCCAGTTTTTTCATTCATGACTGGAAGTATTTAGGCCACTGTATATTCTTGGGCATCAAGATGGTGTATCCAGTGTCTTGTAATGTTTTTCTCTTCAACTGTCTCCTTCACAGGCTGGAAAGACCCTATTTTTCAGTGACAAACAAGCTCAGCAAAGTACGTATTACAAAAATAATCCATGCAAATTGGAAGGAACAACAACAACAATAAAAGACTGGGTGAAAAGCTGATTGAAACTGTGGACTTCTGCTGGAAACAGTAAGATTTTGCATTGAAAATTTTAAAAGAGACTGAGAAAAAGATGAAAAACATGTTTGGCTTTTTGCATGAGCTCTGGTGGTGTGGGGGCGGCAAGGAAGGAGGAACAGGTCTAGATTTGATTGGAAGTTTTGTATGAAATGCACAAAGATTCAATAAAAACTGGCTTTGAAAAAAATAATCTATTCATAGATATTAAATAGAAAACTCTATTCCAAACATCATCAAATTACACATCACATTATTCCACATTATCTACTTCACTCATAAAAACCACATACAGGGGACAGGAGAGATGGCTCAGTGATTAAGAGCACTGGCTGCTCTTCAACAGGACCTAGGTTGTGTACCCAGTACTTACATCATAGCTAACAACTGCCAGAACTCCAATTTCAGGACATCCATTGTCATCTTCTTACTTCCATGGGCATTGGATACGTGGTGGACATACATGCAGGCAAAATACTCATACATATAAAGTAAAAATAAATGAAAAAATTAAAACCACGTGCAAACCCTGCTTCCTCTTTTCATGGTAGAGTAAACTAGATATTTATATTCTTATCAAGTAGCTAAAGAAAATAAAGCCTGGGGTTCTTGAAGATGGCTGCTGGGGGTGTGAGGGGATAAGGGGAAGGTGCTTTCTAAGCAGCTAAGGAAAGTTTGGGGAGGGGGCACTTAGGGGCCCCCAAGAGCATTGGGAAGTGCCAGAGGTAGTCCAGGGTCACTTGGATCCTCCATGACTACAACTCTTGTGGATCAAGGGTGTTGGGACTCAGCAGGGATAACCCCTGTGTCTGCTGAGCCTGCCTCCCACTAGAAGCAGTACAGAGCTTGACGGCTGGGCCTGGAGGACTGGTGGGCCGACAACGGGATGGTGTGCAGGGATTCTATGAGTACATTTCACTGGGTGGGTGACTGGGGCTCACCCCATTTTGGCGTGGGAGACTCTAGCTGCATTGTTGTGAAGGTGTGGTGAGCTTTCAGTCCACAGGACTGAGAGTCCCTGGGGCCCTCAGGATGCAGGTTCCACAGGCTTGGGGGCTTAGGGGCAGTTTGGCTGTTTCATGGCTCTGGCCATTGGATGAGCTCTTTGTTGGGTGGGTGAGGGTGTGCTGGTCTCTCTAGTGCTAGAAGAGAGGTGAAACTTTGGAGCCTAAACTATCCACACCTGTGCACCAATTAAAAACTCAACAAAAACACCGAAGAATATAACCAAAATCAGTCTTAAATTAAAAAAAAACAAAAAACACCTAAGCTTCACATTAGAACCACAACTGACAAAAGCAACCCAAATGCCTAAAGCTCAATAAAACAAACAAACAAACAAATAAACAAACAGTAGTGTAAAAAACTCAAAGGGCTACAGGGAGACCTTGTCTCAAAAAGACAAACAAACAAACAAACCTCAAATGCACCTCCACCAAATACTAATAGCCCTATTGAAGAACCCTACAGTGAAGACTCCTTAGACATAACTCAGTATACAGATCTTAAAAGGACAATTATAAACATGATTAGACAAATTAATGAGTTGAAGGAATTTTGGTATATGTGTAATGCAAATATAGACATATTTTGGAGCAATAAAAGTTGGAGGGAACAACAAAAGGACTGGTTCAAAGCTCTGGCTGAAACAGTAAATTGCCCCAAACAATAAACCTCTGCATACAAAAACTTTTAAAAACACTGAGAAAAAGATGCAAGACATATATGGCAGAATGCATGAATTCGGGTGGGGTGGGGGTGTGGAAAAAGGAATAAGTCTAAATTGGACTGAGAAATGTTGTATGAAATACACAAAACTTCAACAAAATAGTTTTTAAAAAGGAATTTAAAGAGCATACAAACTAAAAAGTCAGGGGCCTAAAAGAAGATAGGGATAAATTAAAAAGAGGGCAATGATAAACTGCAGAAGGAAAGTACAAAAAATACAGAAACATTGAAGAAAATTCAACTTGAATTGAAAAAAGAAATTCAACAATTCACAAACCACTTGAAAAGTATGGGANAAAAATCTCAATGAGAGAATGGATAAAGTATAAAATAGAATAGCAAGACTGGAAGTATTCTTTTATCTGAAACCAACTGTACCATTATAATGTGAATACCTTAATGAGATCTAGAATTAACCTACCACTTATTTCCAGACATTGTAATTGTGGTATATGGGGGGCGGGTATGTATGCATATTTTAGAATAATATAAAATTAACGGGGGGAAAAGGCGAATTCCAAAAATGGTTACCCTCATTTGTGGATGCTAATTCCAAATCCCCAGTTGAAAGGCAAGCTGAACAACATTATTGTTATATTTCTTTTTATCTGAAAGCAGTTGTGTTGTTATAATGTGAATCTCTTTAACGGGATCTAGAACTGACCTACCCCCTATTTTCAGACTCTGTAATTACTATATATGGATGGAAGGTATGTATTCATATCTTAGAGTAAAATAAAATTAAAGGGGAAAATGTGAATGCTTAAACATATTCTGGAATTAACAAACAGTTCATTCTCCTTGGAGGTCATAATTTTGATACATATATGATAGTTATATAAGCATATGTTGGAGCAATACAAAGGGGAGGGAACAATAGCATAAAGACTGGGACAAAGAACTGACTGATCAGTTAAATTCTGCCCAAAACAACAAACCTCTGCAGTGAAAAACTTTGGAAATACCGAAAGATGCAAGGCAGGTATGGAAGAAGGCATGAACTGGGGTGGGGTGGTGGGCAGGGAAAGGGGAATGTGTCTAAATTGGACTGAAAGATAATGTATGAAATACACAAATCATCAATAAAAGTATTTTTAAAAAAGCGGAATGCCAATCAAATTGCAGATGAGGTTCCTAATGGGAATGAGAACTGTGCAGGGAACGGGACTAGAGGGAGTCTGGGGACATGTTACAAGTAATGTGTCTACATTATGCCTGAATCCTGAGAACTCTGGACTACTTTCTGGGAACCTGAGATTATTCAACTAATTTGGTGAAAGGCACCATATACAGACAGCCCTGTTGCTACTGACTGGTTTATGGTGAAAGAATCAAAAAGCAAAGAAAAATGTTTGCAAACCATGCCACCTGTCTCCAAAAGGAGAACATTTAAAGTGGCAGGCTAGGAGGACACAGTTGTTAAAAGATTATTGCCATTAAAAAGAAGTCAAGTACCTTGCACTGGGACAATAAAAAAGGCCACCTCGAGAACATTTCGAGAATTTATCACAAGCTCTAGGGTCTAAAATTTTATTTATTTATTTATTTATTTATTTATTATTTATTTATTTATGGGATATTTTTCCCTCTTTTATTTGTTTATTTTTTAAGGGATTCTACAATATAATAGCACAGTTGTTTGCAGAGGTCTAAAATTTTTAAACTCAGTTGAATCCTTGTGCCGACCTTAGCCGGACACGGACCACGTAGCGCCTGGTTTCTTGCTCCTCTTTGACCCTCCGCAGTCCAGCAGGATGGCCCACAAGCAGATCCACTACTCGGACAAGTACTTCGATGAACTCTATGAGTACCATCATGTCATGTTACCCAGAGAGCTTTCCAAACAAGTACCCAAAACTCATCTGATGTCTGAAGAGGAGTGGAGGAGACTTGGTGTCCAATAGAGTCTAGGATGGGTTCATTACATGATTCATGAGCCAGAACCACATATTCTTCTGTTTAGATGGCTTCTTCCAAAAGAGCAACAGAAATGAAGTACATCTGGCATCTTCTAATCTTTTTCAAATTTAATGTATATGTGTATGTATGGTAGTATTCAGTGAATATTTGAAAAATGTACAAATCATTCTCCATACCTGTGCATGAGCTGTATTCTTCACAGCAACAGAGCTCAGTTAAATGCAACTACAAGTAGGTTATTTTACATTTATAAAGATAAATTTTCTTCTAGTTTTTTTCTTAATATAAGTGCCCATTTTATTTCATCTGTTCCTTTTGTTAAATAATGTTAGTATGTTGCATTTATCATTTATTGAAGTATATTTTTTAAATTTGAGATAACTTTTTCAATAATTTCATTCCTGGGGAAATAAACTTACTTGTAAAGAAAAAAAAATAAACTCAATTGAGAATATTTTCCTTGAGAAGAGAGACCCTCAGATAGGACCACCTCAACAAGTATTTCCCAATGTTTATTCTCCCAGTCATTCAGCACCATAGAGGGGTGGCTAACTACTAGAACTGGCCACTGATCACAACACTATCCACATAATGCTGGTTTTTCAGGAATGCAGAATGTGAGAGTCACAGGGTCATAGAGTCTTCATGGCTATTTCAACACAAGCTCTGAAAGGATAAGAAATGTCTTTCTGGATCATCATCCCTGAAGGAGACAATGGAGAGGTGCTGTGTGAAGCTCTAATGTGAAGTCTAAGCTACAGTGGCGACATGGAGACCTGACGGTTATGGAAAGAATGCTGAGGAAATCTTCAGGCAACCAATGGAGCCAGTCCAAGAAAGAGGCTGTGTGAGCTGCGAAGCTCAAGGCCATCAGGACAGAGATCCCTTTGGAGCTCACGTCTTAGCACCACATCCCACCCGTTCTGGCCATGGAGCTACAGAACTGTATGCCTTCCTTTCAAGGCTTTGGTCCTGCTTTGGCTTAGTCTTCCCTCCCTTGCTCCTTTCTGTCCCTTCTGGAATGAGAATATTACTCTGTGCCATCGAATGCTGGCATGTATGACTTGTTCACTAAGTAGCTCTCGTCATTTTTCTGTATGTTTGTCAAAAGCTTTTACATACATATACATGTTTTGTAAATTATGAGAGATTTACTTTTTTCCAGTCTTTATTTTACCACTCCTTGCTGCTACGGCTAAGACCACCACTACAATATTGTATAAAATGACACTTAAGCATATACAGTTAAACAGCAACATGTAAATAACACAAAGCCAGATTCCTGGAACCAAGATGCCACTGTTTCAAGCAGCTAAAAATGTAGACATGACTTTGAAACAAGGCAAGGAACAGAGTTAAAGGAAATTAAAGAATATTTTAGAGGAATCCTAAATTGCTAAAGCAACTCTGAGTCAAAATAAGAACTTTAAACATTTGGCAAGAGGGAGGGAGTTCTTCAGGAGACAAACAGCTTCATTTTCTACTAATGTGATCTTCATTTCCTCCCACCTACCAAATGTTGGGAGATCTCACTACACTCTCCAAAGAGCTAAATGTATATCTGATTTCTTCCTGTTACTAATAATAAAATACAAAAAGAAAGAAAGAAATTACAATTTGAGACACAAATTGTTAAAAGGACATTAAGGTTCACTGTTTTGAAAATACAATTCTCAGTCTCAGGATAAAGCATAATATGACAAACTTATGAAATTACTTCCAAGTAGAGTTCAAGTCAAAGTTATAGTAAGGAACATACATTCTGATTACAAAGCCTTTAATATTTGCTAAAATCTTAGAAAGCTAAAATGTACCATAAAATATTATTCGATCACAGAGAATATTTTAAAAGATTAACTGACTGCTTCAAAGATTTCTTTTGAACTTTGAAATGCTATATTTGACAAAGTCTCTACAGATTGTTGTGAATAACAATCTCAACTCAATTGGTAACCTAAAATATCTGAGAGTTCTCATCCAGAGGCCCAAGTAGGACAAAAACACTGGGTCCAAAGCCTCCCAGGCCTCTACTTTTTCCACAGCTTCAACAACCTGGAGTCTCAGGCACACAGACACAAGAGTGACTTAGGCCTTTCAAAAATGTCTCTTGGGAAGGTTAAGGACTTGGTCCTCCAGTCACCTCAGCAGTAAGTCAAGGTAGGGATGGCTTACCTCAAAGAGGTTTGTGAGTGCTACTTTTACTTGAAGGGGTTATCCTCAATGAAATGAACAGGAACATATATGTTTCCCAGGCTTATATAGACCCAAATACTGCCTTCTTAAATTGAACAGGGTAGAATAATTTTTCAGGTATAAATGGAGAATGAACTGGAGCAACTGCCTAAATAGTTCCTGTTATTTACAGTTAGAGTTCAAGTTAATACTCCAAGTGACATGGGTTGGTGAAAACAAATTTAATAAGATCTGGGACAGGGTAGAGATAATCTCAGAATATAACTCTAAAATTGTAGTAAAATTATAGTAAAAATAACCATCTTGCTCTATGCATTTTTTTCTCATTTTTTTAATTGATGCTTTGTGTATTTCATACATCATTATCCAATTCAGTTCAGGCATATTTCCCCTTCCCTTCCCCCATCCCACCCCACCCCATCCCAGATCATGCATTCTGCCACGACTGTCCTGCCTCTTTCTCTCAGTTTTTTTTTTTGCCATTTTTTAGCAATAGGTGTTAATTTATGAGTACAAGCATCCTTCATGCAAAACGAATCTGCAAGCAGCTGTGCCCAAATCCATACAGCCCCTTGGTCCCAACATCCAGCAGGGGGGGCTTGTATGTTCAATCAAGTTGATCAAATGAGTGTCCAGGCTACATTGCTGTAGGTTCACCATTCACCCCAATCACAGCCCTTACATTCTACCACGCCCCCTCTTCTGCAGATTTTTCCCTAGGCTTAGACAAGGGGCACAGGTGGATGAGAAGCAAAACAATCTACTTTCTCTGGAGCTGCTGTCTTGGGCTCTGATCACTTCTGGCTGTTTTTTTTTTTTCATGGGCTGACAGTTTGTCCAGGAATAACCTTTCGATCCTACCAATGAAGCACAAGCAATTAGATATATAGGTATTTAAACAGTATTGATTGTTATCATGTTTCTTTGGTATAGACACAGATATTTGGATGGTATGTTAATCCATGAATTACATTTTTTCTGTTGAATATGACAGGGTCTTACTGTGGCTTATAACATCTCCTGACCACTGAAGGGTGCAAGCTTGTGGCATCGGCCGTGGGTTATTCCTCCAAGGAGAGAGCCAATAGCCAACTAGATTTGGGATATACAGGCATATGGCTGACTCTACTGCACAGTATTTTCAGGCAGGTGAGATGTAGCTGGTGCTGACGGTGGAGTCTTGCTTGACTCAAGGAGACCCATCTTTGTTCTATTGGTTTAGTGGCCTTTGGTAACACTCTCTGGTTTTCCAGAGACCATCTGTACACTTGCATGTGTGGTCTCGATAGATCTTTCCCATGCTAACATCAGGTCTTTGACAGCAGGGCCTTATCGCCTCTCTTCTTGCAGGTATCCCAGTTTAGAGGCAAGGAGCCTTTACCTTTTGTGGGGGCTTGGATCCCCTGGCCAACATCTCCTTGGTGGAATAATCCATTGCCAATGTCAGAGCTCCTGCATTAATATATTTTGCTTAAGTGCATAGATTAATGAGACTTTAGCTTTATCTTTGGTTCTGAATAGAGAATAATCCTTTTCACATTTCCTGTCTATTAGTCAATTTAAGAAGGCAGTTTTACCGGTTTTATAAGAGATTACCTCTATAATAGTTGTCTCCAATTTACAGTTGGAGGACGACTTCATCATCATATTTTTCCTTTTTCTATGGGGGGGAGGTAAGAAAGTCTCTCGTATTAAAACCTTTGTGGCTCCTGGAAGGTAAGTTTCATTAGAGCTCATTATACATAGTTGTTACAAGTAGGATCCTCAGAGGGGTTTGATGTTTGTAGCAATCTGGGGCTTTATGCATTTTTAAAAAGTATTGTGAATAAATCATCACACCTTATAAATATTATTATTATTATTATTATTATTATTATTATTATTTCCAACATACCTGGTCCTAGTTTAGATATTATCATGACTACATTTTGACAGTAACTTCCAAAGACTACTTTCTTATTTGCTTTTAGAGATCCAGCCCCTCTTAACTTTAAGTCTACAAATTGTCCATTTGGCCAGAGTTGTAAATTTGTTGATTAAGCTCCTGAGTACCTATTTCTTGTTTGAGGTCCCTAAATGTATGTTAGAGAAAAGGGCCCTGGTTTCCCTTGGCCACAGGGTGTGCATGAGCATTTCAATCCTTAGCAAACTGACTGTTATTTCAATAGAGTGAGAAACAATATCCCCTTGTTCCCAGAGTTGCAAGTGTATATGAATGGCCCCGGCATGGTGGCTCATGCCTTTAATCCTAGCACTTGGGAGGCAGAGGCAGGCGGATCTTTGTGAGTTCAAGGCCAGCCTGGTCTACAGAGTGAGTTCCAGAACAGCTGGGGCTACAGGGAGACCCTGTCTCGAAAAGACCAAAAACAAAGAATGGCCCAGACACTGAAGGTCCCACTGAGTGTCTACTTGCCTCCAGAGGAGAGGAATGATTTCCAGAAGCTCGGGCAAGTGGTGGGGAGAGATGGAAAAAGACTGATGCTCTGGTGGGTTATGCAGAGTGGTGCAGCATGACTACAGATTAGTGTTGCATACTATACACTTGAAAAGCTGAGATTAAGGAGTATGAATGTATCCACCATGAAAAGAAGATGAAGCTGGGCATGTAGCTTTAATGGAAGATTGCTTAGATAGCATGTCCAAGGCTCTGGGTTCAAAATCCAGTACCCCCAGAAAGAATATAAAGAAATGATACATGAAGAGATATTTAGGTTTAACTTGATTTAAATATCACATAAACTGTACATGCTTCAAAACATTCATGATGCCAAATAAAAATGCACAATTTTTATATTAAGCAAGATCTATATTCATCCTTCATCATTGGCCACACTAGGAAAACATGAAGATTGTGATTAAAAAACAGATGCCTTTTACTGTGCCAATGTGTAAATTTTAGTCTAGTTCAGGGTGAAATCTAACACTAATTAAAGAGTTTAAATTATTGTAATATCTATAATATAAATACAATGTTTCAGTACTTCAGAAAAAACATAATACTGAGAAATTCTGATTTATTAATTCAGCAAGCATCTATTGACATATAAACTGCTAGAATTATGTTTAAATCTTAAAAGACCAAATTGTAAAGGCTATCCAAGGTAGTGGTGTGGAGTTGTGTGAGTATAACTGATAGATTCTCAGATAATCATGGATACAGAAGGGAATTTTCATTTTCAAAGTTAACCTGTGTTGGAATTGAAATAAAAATATTTTTCTAAAGGCTGGAGAGATAGCTCAACAGTTAAGAGCACTGGGCTGCCCTTGCAGGAGACCCAAGTTCTATTCTCAACACACACATGGCAGCTCAGAAAGACCTGTAAATCCAGTCCCACAGGATCTAACACCTTCTTCTGCCCTCCATGGGCACTGTATAACACGGGTGCATTTACATACATGCGGGCATAACACTCACACACATAAAATAAAAAATAAACTTGGGATTAAACTACAGCGCTATAGCATGTTGCTTGTGCATAACTGGGACTGCCTGCCCATCACAGACAGCCCTTTTAACCGCCAGCTACAGGTAAAAAAAATAAAATAAATAAATAGATAGATAAATAAATAAATAAATAAATAATAAACTTAAAAATATTTTCTAGGGGCTGGAGAGATGGCCTAGCGGTTAAGAGCGCCGACTGCTCTTGCAGAGGACCGGAGTTCAATCCCCAGCACCCACATGGTGGCTGAAAACTGTCTTTAGCTCTAGTTCCAGGGCAATCCGACACCATCTTCTGACCTCCGTGGCATTGCATGACACAGGTGCACAGACCTACATGCAGAAAGTACATTCATACACATATGAAAATTAAAACTTAAATTAAAAAATTTTTTTAAATATTTTCTAATACTTAAATATGCATATATATTGAAAAGAAGATATATCTACTTAATACATTTTCTTTATTCCTTAAATTATTGTAAAACACAAAAAAATTCTAAGCTATTTCTGAATTGTTTACCTAGTCTTTGGAATTTAAGATTGCAAGCTTGCAATCAGTCTTTACCTTCTTCAAAACTTAATAATTATATACTATTTATATATATATATATATATCTATATATATATTATAATATATATATAAACTCTGTTATTTAGGTATTTTCAATGCCTACCTTTTCTTTTTTTATGTGGTAGTTTTTTTTTTTTAACCACTAGGGATTAGATTTAAACAAACATTGTTTGTTTAAAACTTTGGGAAAGTAAAGGTGATTTTTTTTATTTTTTTTTTTTTTTTTTTTTTTTTTCCTAAAAGATGTCATATTTTCCTTAAGGAAGTGCTCAGAGTCCTCCCTGGCAACCCCAAACAACCATCAATCCTGCACTTGTGCTCCACATTGGGGTCTTCCCTCCCACAGTTCCCCCAAATGAAGTCCAGTAAGCACGGTCCTGTCTATTGATTCCTCCTGACTACCAGCCGAGGTAATGCCTACCTTTTCTAAACATGGTACTTGGATACAGGTGGTCACAAAGGCTAACATCCTGGGGCCACAAGCTCCTACATATATCAGGGCAACAGAAATCAGCAGTTTCCTGGCCTGGTGTGGCTGGGGAGTTATCACCTCCCCAGCCATGGGTTTGACCAGAAGGCCATCAGCTTCATAGCTGCGTGTTGGGTGTGGAACCACCAATTCCAGGAAAAGCCATGGGCCAGTAGACTTCCTCAACAGTAGAAAATAAAAATCATAAGTAACCTACCATAACTATTAGTACTGTTTAAATACCTATATATCTAATTGCTTGCGCTTCATTAATAGGATCGAAAGGTTATTCCTGGACAAACTGTCAGCCCATGAAAGGAAACAGCCAGAACTGACCAGAGTCCAAGACAACAGCTCCAGAGAAAGTAGACTGTTTTGCTTCTCATCCACCTGTGCCCCTTTTCTAAGCCTAGGGAAAATCTGTGGAAGAGGGGGCATGGTAGAATGTAAGGGCTGTGATTGGGGTGAATGGTGAAACTACAGCAATATTGTCTGGACACTCATTTGATCAACTTGATTGAACATACAAGCGCCCCCCCGCTGGATGGTGGGACTCATGGGCTGTGTGGGTTTGGGCACAATAGCCTGCAAATTGGTTTTACATGAAGGATGCTTGTACTCATAAATTATCACTTATTGCTAAAAAATGAAAAAAAAAGACTGAGAGAAAGATGCAGGACAGTTATGGCAGAATGCATGATCTGGGATGGGGTGGGGTGGAGTGGGGGAAAGGGAAAGGGAAATATGCCTGAACTGAATTGGAAAATGATGTATGAAATACACAAAGCATCAATAAAAAGAAGAAAATACAATTAAAAAATAAAAATAAAATAAAATAAAATTACAGCCTTCAAAACAAAAAAAAAGAAAATACAAACCATTCATCAATAATCTTTCCCCTATGATTTTTCAAAACAATCTGATAGAAGTATAATTAAGGTAATGTCAAAATAACCAACAATTTAATGAGACTATTTAGAGATTTTAGTGTTTCATATATCTTGATTAGTGATTACAAGTAAGTTAATTAATTTTCCCTATGAATAACATATTAATAACAATGTGATGCATTTATTGATGATAGTAAGCTTGATTTATTTCCCTAAAGCTTTCTGAATGAAGTTGGATTCACATTGGAGAAGCCATGATTAATTTTAATATAAACCTTAAACTTATACTTTAGTGTGATAAGCAGTCCACATAAAGACTTTATTTATGAAATTAGTAGCTACAAACTCAAATCTGAGAAATATGTACAGCAAAGTCCTTAGCTTCCAACATCTTTGCTCCTGTTCCAATATTCATTCAAAATGAGACCCATAAACTTAAACTAATACTGACTTTATAAAGAAATTCCTGATTAGTGTAACAGAGAAAAGGGATGAACTTTATTATGAGTGAAATCACTGGAAAAGTCATATTTATATAAAACGTCTTAACTTCAAAGTGATTATTGCAATTCTTAGAAAAGCCAAAATCACATATTGTTGGTCCACAGCATTTATTATGATACTCATTTTCCAGTACATACCAATTGATTCAAATGCAGCCAAATTTAGCATTCACAAGATTCTTGGAATAAAATATAGATGGAGAAATTTTATCCCAAGAAAAATAGCTGAGTGGAAACACACTCCTGTGTAAAATGGCAAAGTCCAATGTCTGGCTGACAAATCCTTATCTAGCTTATCAAGGAGGGGAAATGAGTTAATCCTGTTTCCTACCAATTGCATAAAGACAAACACAGAGGGGATATTCAATAGAATTTATTGAATAAATAAGAGATGTCACTCCAAATCTAATAATGAGGTAGTTGAAAGTTATATTTAAAATGCATATAAATAATAAATGAGAGGAAAACTGAATGGACAAATGAGAGAAATTTTTAAATTTTATATTATTTATTTATATATTTTTTAAAATATTATATTAAATATTATAATAGTGATTTATAACTTTGCAAAGTATCCCCATAAATATTTTAATTTAATTTTCATAATTAAGGTAACTAGTGCCAGGGTGTTTCTCATTTTTATTAATGAGGAAAAAAATGTTATTTACAAATAGGATTACCAGGTTAATGATAGTAGAATGGGAGTCCTAGGAGCTTAACCAAAACTTTACGATCTAAGTTCAGTGTTCTTCTTACTAATTTAAGATTGACTTGAAAAACATTTTGCATTTTTCTCAGTTACAAATGAAAATTATTTATATTCCTCATATACATGGTAATAGAATTTTTAAAACATGATTCCAAAGTAGATTATTAACTACTTAACTCATGCTTTTTAAAATTGAGCAGTTCTAAGTCTTAGAGGTATAAGGAAGCAGTTGGGCTACAGAGAACACATAGTTTATAAATTTCTCTAACATGTACCACATTTTTGTCATCCACTCATCTGTTGAGGGGCATGTGTTGGTTCCAGCTCTTCACTATTGTGAAGAGAGCTGCAATAAACATGGCTGTACATGTATCTCTGTGGTAGGATGAGTCTTTGGGGTATATACCCAGGAGTGGTATGACTGGGTCAGGTGGTAGGCTCATCCAAGTGGATGACAAAAATGTGGTACATCTACACAATGGAGTACTATTCAGCAGTAAAGAAATATGGCATTATGAACTTTGCAGGTAAATGGATGGAATTTGAAGCCATTATGCTGAGTGAAGTAACACAGTCCCAGAAAGAAAATAGGGAATGGTTTCCCTCATTTGTGGATGCTAACACCAAATCCCCCAGATGAAAGGCAAGCTGAATAGCATTATTGTTATGTTTCTGTTTGTCTGAAAGCAACCATGTTATTATAATATGAATCTCTCAATGGGCTCTAGAATCCATCCACCAATTATTTTCACACTCTATAATTACTGTACATGGTGGAGAGTATGTATCCATATTTTAGAGTAATATAAAATTAATGGAGAAAAATGTGAATTTCTAAGCATAAAAAAAAGACTGAGAGAAAGATGCAGGACAGTTATGGCAGAATGCATGATCTGGGGTGGACTGGGGTGGGGTGGAGGGGAGGTAAACGGGGAATATGCCTGAACCGAACTGAAAAATTATGTTTGAAATAAACAAAACAAAAATAAAAATTTTTCTCTAACATAGACATTTTGAATTCAACAAAAGAAACGTATTCATTACAATGGAGAAAAGATAGTCTATATATTATTATGAAGTGATTTCCAACATGATCTCTGTATATTAAACTTTAGAATGCTGAACAAAAATGTGACTGATAAAATTTTGAAATTTTTTATATCATTGACACTTTATGTGTTTCTAGAACAAGTAATATGAAATTAAACTTCATTTTTCAAAAATGAGTGATAAACATAAAAGCCATTCTATTAAATTATGGTATGTGTTAACTATCAGGTCTTATTCCCATGGCTTCCAACTAAAACATAGATAAAAGAGTCTGTTATGTTTCTGGAAGAGAGAAATAAAACAGCAAATGATTTAGGATTAAACTGAAATAATCCCCATAGACGTTTATTTTTTTTCCTGGACTACTCCATCCACAACAAATAGAAGGAAAGTAGGAGGGACATAAGGAAGACAGGGTTCCTTATTAGAGAGGTGACTCATCAGTTAGTTCTCCATCAGAAGACACCACATTTTAGACACACTGCTGGGTCAATAAGAAGCAAGTCCTGACCAAGATTGAAAGGAGTCACTGTACCAAGGTAACTGTATGGATAGTACCAGTTCTAGCATACCCTCATTTCAGAATCTGCTCCCTTCTATTAATAATGTTTGGTTTCTTGATCAAGATGAGGCTAGGAATGTAATGAGTTCAACTTCAGATAGGCTTGATTAAAGATACAATGGCACAGGCTGGAGAGATGGTTCATCAGTTAAGAAAACCAACTGCTCTTTCAGAGGACCCCGGTTCTATTCCCAGTACCCACATGGCTAAGAACCATCTTTAAGCTGGGCATGGTGGCATGTGCCTTTAATCCTAGCACTTGGGAGTCAGAGACAGGCAGATCTCTGTGAGTCGAAGACCACCCTGGCCTACAGAGTGAGTTCCAGGCCAGCTGGGCTATAGGAAGACCCTGTCTCAAAAAAAAAAAAAAAAAAAAGATAGAATGGCGCAATCAATCAAACAGATATCCTCAAGATAAAATGAACAGTATTCAGAAATACAATGAAGAAGAAACAGGAAGAAAATACATGAGATAAACCAAGAATTTCAAAGAGATATGATGCCAAGATGAGGATTAGAGGGGTTTCTGTTAAACTCTATAGAGAATTTCAACCTTTAAGATAATAATTTTCTTTGACAACAAACACATCAATAACCAACTTGAGTTGTTCTGGTATGTAGGTAAGGGACAAAGTCTTATCGTAATGGTTATGGTAGAATGTTTAAAAGACACTGAGAAAAAATATTATCACAAATATACACTGGCAAACACATAATACAGGGTATAAATGAATATTAGCAGTTAAGATTAAAAAGGGCCTTAAGAGAGTGCAGGGACTTGGGTGGGGTGTAGGGAATGGAAAGGGAAGTGACTCTAGATTCGATTGAGAATTTTTTTTTTTTTTTTGTAAAATTTTTATTATTATTAAAAATTAAAAAATTATTTAAAAAAAAAGGTCCTTAAAAGCCACTTGAATATTTATTTTTATTTATTACTTTTGGTCTTCAGGATAAACATCAATGGAAACCAAAGAAAAGTTTTAAGTGGAAACTAGAATAATCAGGTTTGTATTTTTCTTTTATATTATATATATATTAATTGCACAAAATAATGTTTCATCATGATATCATCATACATGTATATAATATATTTTGATCATACTCATTCTCCTTCATAGCTTTCTTCTGTCATCCCTCCTACCCCCACTGGATTCCTTCCTCTTCCCAAAGAGTTCCTCTTCTACTTTTATGGACTTTTGTTTCAATCTAAATTTGACAGGAAAGTGAAAACAGTATTTGTTTTTCAGAATATGACTTATTTAACTTAACATGATAACCTCTACTTCCATTTATTTTCCTACAAATGGTGTAATTTCATTCTTCCTCTTGCCTGACAAAACTCTTGATATATGTCACATTTTCTTTATCCCGTTTATTGACCAGAACGTTGGCTGATTCCATAGTTTAGCTATTGAGAATAGTGTATGCTGACTTTAAGTCCTTTGAGTATATTTCCAAAAGTAGTATAGCTGATGCCAGGAATGGTAGTGCAGGCCTTAAATCCGTCAAGAGTCAGAGACAGGTGGATCTCTGGGAAATAGAGGCCAGCCTGGTCTACATAGTGAGTTCCAGGCAGGCTGAGACTAGGGAGACTGGTCAAAAAAAAAAAAAAAAAAGTGGTGTAGCTAGGGAATGTAAACTTGGCCAGGCATCATGGAAATCAATATTGAGGTTCCTCCAAAAGCTGAAAATAGATTTGTATTTCATAAAATTCATTGTGGACATCATGCTGAAATCAAGATCATGGATGAATTAAGAAATGATTTTGTCGCTGTGCATGGTGGCGCGTGCCTTTAATCCTAGCACTTGGGAGGCAGAGGCAGATCTTTGTGTGTTCAAGGCCAGCCTGTTCCACAGAGTGAGTTCCAGGCCAGCTGGAGCTACAGGGAGACACTGTCTTGAAAAGACCAAAAAAAAAAAAAAAAAGAAATGATTTTTTTAGCCATGAGAATGAAGTTGTCACTAGGATGAAAAGATATTATACTGTTATCCCAACACCTCTGTCCTAGTGCCTAGGACATGTAGGTAATCGAAGTGTTTGCTAAGTTAAATAACTGCTCAGATGAACTAAAAATGTTTTACAACTACAAAAATGGGGTCAAGAAGCACTGTAGAGAAAGGATGTGAAGTATACTAATTTAGTTCAGACTCATATTGAAGAATCAGGTGGTTTCAGAAACTTTCTGGTGGTGATTCTAAAAGGTCATCAGTTTACACCATATGCTTAGGGAAGCCCAGAGTCCAACAATTATTCTCAGAAGGTGTGTATTACAGGAGATGGCGCTACACTACTCCATGATCACTTCTGACATAGATATTTCCTTAAAGGAAATTCTGATAATAATTGTTCCATATGCCCAGGAAAGTAACCTGGAATTGTGGAAACACTGTACACTTTCTACTCACACAACTGTCTACTATTTGATATAACCCACTTCTTTAACATTAGACTAGCACAAATTAGAAATAGATTTAACTATTCAACAATTTTCATTGTGAAGTGTATATCACTCAACAACAATTTTCAACAACCCAAGTTATCTTCATTAAAACATACAGATGATTGAATAGATGAAAATTATAAACCAAAGGAGGAAAAGAGAAAAGCTTTCATGATTTCATGAAACCTGTCCTGGCATATAATAATGTATAGTATACTGTGCTATGCATCACATAGAGAGAGAGGTCTATGAAATACAATTCTGAGATTCATAGTACATCATTTGTCTTCCTTGAGCTTCATTTAGATCATACTGCTACAAATTGCCTAAGTAAGAGGGAGTAGACAGGGAGGACAGTAAGATGTGTGTCTATATTTGGTTGTGTGGTGAATGGCTAATGGGGAGCTGAGGAGCTTCTTAGATATAATTCCTAATCAAATATAAAGTACTTTAAGCCAGGCGTGGTGGCACAAGTCTTTAATCCTAGCACTTGGGAGGCAGAGGCAGGTGGATCTCTGTGAGTTCAAGGCCAGCCTGGTCTACAGAGTGAGTTCCAGGCCAGCTGGGGGCTATGGGGAGACCCTGTCTCAAAAAAAAAAGACAAACAACTAAATAAAAAAATTAAGTATTCTTCTAAATGCTAATTTAAATAAAAATGTTAGTCTCATTAGCAAACTAAATAGAAAACTTTTATTTAGTAACTGCAAAGAGTAACTTCAAAACCTGAGTATGTTTACATTTCACATCTACATTTAAAACTCAATCCAAGGGAAATTTGTTTAAATTGTCACTATTTTTTTTTATTTTGTACCAATGGGCAGTTGGGTTAAAGCCGTTCTCTCACTGACAAGTACCTACAAATATGTTTTCTTGTCTTCTTAAAGACTAAAGGACATAATGAAGGCTTTGATCCTAAGAGGATTTATCTTGGTCTTTGCCATTTGTTTCCAGGTAAGGTTCATATGCATGAGAAACCTATAATTATAATTTGCCATTCTGTCAATATTATGGTTCATATGGTTCACAGCTGGTAAGATGATTTTCCTCCCCCAGAAGCTTACATAGCACCTTCCAGTACTATGAAAGCTGACTAGCACCAACTTGATTTCTTCATTTCCTGTGATCAAAGCATAAAATGTTTTCAGCAATAGGGTCCTATCAGCAAGTTCTGGCTGACAACCAAGAGCAATGGCAACAGCCCTTACTGTTTGGGGGTCTCCTGGACACACTTCTGACCAATTTGAGGCTAAATATATCCAGAACCTGGCACTGGGCTATTTTTTTTCAAACCATGTAAATCATATTTCTTTAAACATACTTCTCAACATTCATTGATTTCTTCCTTTTGTAATTATTGCTCTGCAAGTTTTGGCCCTCTTCTGAGATACCAAAATTTCCATATTCTTCCATTCTTTTCCTGCTCTTGTCCCTTTGCTCTTTTAGGTATATAATTATAATATGATATTTAATTAGAAATTTTTGAGCATTCTGTATTCATTCCAGTTCTGATACGTGTCTGCCAGAGGAATATTCTGTTCATGTTTTTTAGTTTGGCTTGTCTTTGTATTCACCTTTGGGCTTTTAAGTTGTTGCTTTTTTATCTGTACCTTTTTTTTTCAAAATTCTTACTTACGTATTGTGTTTCCAAATTTCATTTAAATACATATTTGAAATCACTGCACTTCAGGATATTTTGAATTCTTTGTGACTCATCATACAGGTCTCTGTTTTTAAATTAAGTTTATTTGTTGTGCATGTGTGAATGTGTTTGCGTGCATATGTATTCATAGAGGTAGGTGTGCATATGCTACAATGTGCACATAGAGGTCAGAGGACAACTTGCAGGAGCTGGGTCTCTCCTTATAGCATGTGAGTCCCAGGAAAAGAACTCAAGTTGTCAAGTTTGTCAGTGACTGTCTTTACCCACTGAGCCATCTCTCCAGGCTCATTATTTCTTTATATTCCATTATTGGTGCTTTATTGGATGGAGATTTTTTTTGGACTACCACAAATCTGTGATTTTTTTATAATTCTTTTGTCTCCACATTGTTGTGTGCCATTTTCAAAAAAGGGCCACCTCTTACAATGTATCCTTCACTTTCCTGCTTAGTTTAACACATGATTCTAGAAGAGTCAGCTGGCAAGCAGAGCTTGTTGTGAATTCTCTTATTGGCTGGGCTGCCACTTTTTCCCTAACCAACAGCAAGGTTTTATGCTCCCTCAAGACCTCTACTGGGTGTGTGCTACCAAGCAGAACTGCTGACTGGGTATAGTGATGCATATGGTCAGCCTAGCCACAGAATGTGTTTTCTGGATGACTGATTTGGTATTTGTAATCTATAGATGGAGGGAGACTAGACTCTGAGATTAGGCAGAGTCTCCTTAGGACAGGCAGAGGCTCTTCTATATAGAAATTGATGACTGGGGGCTGGAGAGAGGCCTCAGCAGTTATGACTACAGGTTGCTCTTTCAGAAGATTCAGGTTAGGTTCCTAGGACCCACATAGCAGCTAACAATTGCCCTTAATTCCAGTTCCAGGGCATCCACTGTCCTCTTACGGCCTCTGTGGGGCATTGCATGCACAGGTGCATTAACATACACGCAAGCAGAACATTCATACAAATAAACTAAATTTTAAAATGTAAATGTTTGAACAGAAATTCATGCAGGACTATCTCCTATCTGTCTAGGTAGGCACCCTGCCTTCCTTGCTCAATCAAGCAGAGCACTACATTTTCCCAACTTGTGCAGAAATGGGCAATTCCTTGCTTTGGGACAGACTTTTTGGCTGGACTAAGCTGCTCTTTGGCTTTCCAGGTCAAAAATCTAATCCTTGTGCTTCTTTCCAGTGGGTGAAAAAGATACGGAAGAGCTTTGAAGCATATTTTTGGCCTGAATTAAATAACTTTATTCTTTATCTTCTCTAAAATTTATAACAGCAGGAATCTCCCTGCACAGGTCCTGCCTCTAGGGGAGGCAGGAGCATTGACGCTTCTGAAAGCAGTCTCAGCTTTGTAGGCACAGCATTGGTATCTATGCAGACACCAGAGCTGACAAGAACACAGAGGAGCTAACCCATATGCTGGTTGGTGTGAACTCGACCTCTTTCTCTGCCTCTAAGCAAAGATAAAGGGGCCTCTACTCTCAGTTTTCTCCCTGGGGGGAAGCTGGAACAGCCTTCCTGGGAAATGTCAAAGAATGACAGGGAAGTGGAGAATCATCTCCAGTTCCTTTTTCCTCCTGTGTAGACTCTTTTATTCATTTCCATCAAACACTTGAGTGTGTTAGGCTTATTTTGGAAGGTTTTATGAAGATGAGTGACCTGCTGATACTTGCTATTTCAACTTTATAGGAAGAATAATGGAGAGGTAATTAAAGCCTGACTTGCCATAATCTACCATCTTGTTCTATAAGTTTATATTAATTTATTCCAAGGCAAAAAGACACTGAAAACCACAATTCCCTTCTAACTATAGAGTAGACAAATTTCTGAAACAAAAAATGAGAATACAAAGTAATAATTGATTCATCATCTCACCTCATAATATTAATATCTTCTCTTTGCCTATATTTCAGTGAAAGTCAGAAGTCATGGCAACATGTAATAGACAAGACAATCAGCAATAAGTCCATCCCAAGTTCCTTGATGAAGACATCACAAAGCAGCTTTCCATCAACCCAGCTCATTGAAAAATCTCATCCTATTTTAATGACTCTACCTCGCCTATCCACAAATCCTCCAAAAGCCCCTTCAATGCCCCCAAATCAAAATCACCTTCTGAGCTTAGTATACTGGCAAAAAAAGAAGCCAACCAGTTATTGTCAAAGTTTAAAACATCAAAAAGAAAGAAAAGATCTTACCAATCTAAAGTTGCTAACAAAAAGTTCAAACAATCCACAATTAAACCACCTTCTAAACTATCTGCACTTCAGAACAAATATTCAGAGACTTTGGAAAGAGTTTCATCTAAGTTATCCAGAATGCAACCATCCATTTTTGAAAATACAAAAGAAAAACTAAAGAAGGGGAAGAAAGCTGCTATAACGGAGATTAAAAAACACCTTACAGCAATTAAACCTATCATAAAGCCTAAAAAAAGACGAGCCCTACCTGAAACAGCACAGCCATCTAAGTCCAAAAAGAAGGGACTAAAGGAATAGAAAAAGGAAACATCTGGTACAAAGACTATAAAAAAAACTTACAAAAATTAAATCTGTGGTCTCTCCTAAAAAAAGGTAGGCCTCACCCCAAAGAGCACAGGCATCTAAGTCCAAAAAGAAAAGATGAAAACAAAAGAAGAAAAGATTGAAACAAAACAAGATAAGAACAAAACAAAAGAAAATGTGTACAGCTGCAAAAAAGGCTATAAGAGCTTCAAAAGATGAAACGTATAAAATCACCTAAACAAAGACAAACTTCCTAACAGCAAATAACAGGTTAAGCAAATCCAAAACCAGACAGCAATATAAAAAGAGGAAGTGTATACCTGCTAAAAATAGGTTTGTATCACCTAAACCAAAAACAAGTGCCATTACCACTAAGAAACCAAACACGACCCCAATGACTGCCACTGTAGCCATAACATCAGCCACTAACTGGGCAACAGAGGTTAATGCCACTAAATCTTCGGTGAAATCTACAGCCTCTGCCTCCACCACTACATCTTATTCTAATACAGGTGCCACCTCGTTGTCAGCCAGCAAAGCCATGCCTCTTGCTTCTGCTGCTACAGAAATACCTAGATCTACCTTTGTTTCTGCTAGTCCAGCCACAACAGCATCGCATGGCAAAACTATTGCATCAAGTTCTACAGCCACTAATATACCTGTCATTGTCACCACACAGTTATCAAGTGCAACTACCACATCAGCAGACACAACTGTCACTCAAATATCAGATAACATAAACAAAGAAGCTGCTACCAGAGAGGTCGCGGGAACCACTGAGTTAGCAAATGATACAACCCCTGCTTCCACCATTATGCCACTCAATAATGTCACAACCAGGGCTGCTTCCACAGTCTCAAAAACAGTCTTCACTTCTGCTGGTAATACCACAATTTCTGGAACCACAACCGAAACACTTCTGGGAACAAGTGCCACATCCTCAGGAACAAGTACAACCCTCAATAGTATGGCTCCAACATCTGCCACCAGAGACAGAATTGCTGCTGTCAGCACAACCATTGCAATTAATACCACAAGGGGCGAACAGAGCACTGCTACTTCAGCTTCTGTGAAATCTGCTTCTACTCCTGAAACTTAGATCTCGACCACTCTGGGAGAAATACTACTTAGTCTTCTGGGGCTACAACTGCAGTGAACCAGAAGATAACTCAACCTCTGAATCCTCCTCACTCCAGCCAGAGATGCCACTCACTTCTTCAACTAACTTCCACAGCCTTAGAAATATAAGATCACCATCTATGGCGACAGCCACATCTGTGTGACCAATATGCAATCACAGCTGCTTATTACTGATCAGATTAAAATTTGAATTTTCTCTTCTATGAAAGAGCAGTTACTCTGACTTTATAAGAAAAATATTGAAGTATAGGATTTGCCTGAATTCAGAATACATGGCAGCAAAGTGAGGAGTAAAATCCAAAGATCTTAACAATTAAACCAAAGCTCAGAATTTTAGAAAGGAGATCCCAGATGTGTTTAATAGTTCATTTTAACACAATCACTATTTTAATGATCACCGAGCTTTATATATCATTTCAGAAACTCTACTTTGGGTGCTGGGGTGATGGCTCAACAAATAAAGTCCTTCTCATACAAGCATGAGGACCAGAATTCAGTTCCTACATAAATGTGTGGGTGCGGTGACCTGCCTAAAATCCCAACACCCACACAGAGACAGGATTCCTAGAATAAGCTGGCTAGCTAGATGAGTCAAATTAGTAAGGTGTGGGCCCAATGAAGAGATTCCACCTCAATATATAAATGAGGATGACACCGCCATCAACCTCAGGACTCCACACATATGCACACTTACACACCCACATGTGAACACACATATGCGCATGCAAATTATACCACACACATACACATGTAAGAAAAATCTATGCTTTTGGACAAGATTCAAAGTGAATGTACAGATGGGTGTTGTCTCATGAGTTTACCAAGTATAAAAGCATTGGCCTCAGGGTCTTCGAAGATACTTCAAATAGGGAAATAGTCCTCTATATAAGCTCAAACACAAGAATAAGTGAACTACAGCAAAGAAGTTATAAGTAGATGTTGTAGACAACTATAAAGAGTTAAATTTACATGGGAAATATATAATATCATTAATAACAAAAAAAAATCCATGGAGAGGAAAATGTGATTAGCAAATTTTATATAATCACGGTACAGCATAATGAAGAGCTATTTATTACAGAATCACAGTCTAAAACTGAGGACAGTTTTAGAGCAGATGTAGAGCACTTCTCTGGTAACCACGAGTTCCTAGTTTCAATCCACAGCATTGGAAAAGGTAACTTATAAAAACTATTAAGATTAAATTATCAGATCTAGAACTGTTTGCATGAAAGCATCACTAGAATGTTTTGCAATTTTAGTTAAGATTTTGTGCTTGCTGTTAGACGTGGAGGAACTTATCCAAGTGATGCTCACTAAGTAAATATGTGTAGCTTATTCTCGATATAAAACAGGAAACTAAAATTGATTTACTTTGAAATATAATTATTACCAGTCAGGAAAGCTAGAAAGGGGTTAGGGGGATACATAGAACAGATACATACGGACCAGAAATATAAAAATAGAAAATAGCATTTCTGATACAAAAAGATAATGTTTATGGGACTATGAATTAATTTTACCATTCTCATAATTCCTGTCTTATTATTTCTCTATATTAACATTAATATTTCTACCTTAATATTTACCAATATCGCCTCAAGAATTAACTGCTGAATCTCTTCAGAAAGGAAATTATTCTAGAAATTATGTTCCTTTCCATCTTTCACTTTTTAAATGTGATCATTTTACTTCTACAGCTCTCATTTAATAAATCATTTTGAAATTTGATTCTGTCATTGTATTTTATTGTGTGTGTGTGTGTGTGTGTGTGTGTGTGTGTGTGTGTGTAGAGGTCAGATGAAAACCTGCAGAGGTTAATCTCCTCCTTCCACTGTTTGGCCAGGTGATCAAGCTCAGATCATCAGTCTTGGAGGCGGTTCCTCTCCCTGCATGAGCTGTCTCACAGGCCCAGAAAGTGTTTCTTGTACTCATTATATCCACAGTCTCACACGTATTTTGCAAGTTAATTGTTAAATCATATCATAATATGTATAATTTTCAGATTTTATGTGTCAGTATGGAACAATTCATATATTTATTCCTCTAAGGGGAAAAAAAAACTTGCAAAGAATGAGCAATGCTTAGATATAAGGCTGGCTACAAGCTTCATGTTCCCTCAACTTAACTAACTTTAGATAGGTTCTTCCTGACTCAAGGCCCCTGACCTCCTTTTTCTTACAATATTTCTCTAGAAAACTTGTAATTGTGAAAATGTGTTCTTTTTAAAAGCCTCTTGTCTGTTTTATAAACCTCAACAATGTCTTAAACACCTGAGAACCTTATTTGCAATGCAGTAATCAAACAAAATAAAGTCTCTTTTGCCCAGGCTCTTTGGAAAGGTATGAGAGTAATTTCAGTAAGAACCAGCTAGCAAAGATGAAAGGCCCAATCACAGAGCCAACCAAACTGCAAGCTAGGGAATAAACACTGCACAACTCCAGCCACTGATCAATATCTGCACTTACATCTTCCAGTATTCTTTAAGCGATTCATACAAGCATTTAAAACATCCCATTGTTTATTTCAGAGGTGTTGGCCATCACAACAGTTTTGAACAAAGATCTTCCTTGGTTGTTTCACTTTACCATGTAATTTTGCCATGATGATGTTATCTTGGAGAATAAAGAAGCTAAAAGTCCTTTGGCCAAATTGGTATGGGCATTAAGAATGGTCGTTAAGCACCCAGAAAGGCTAAGTTACACCACACTGATGCATCACACCTATAATAAAATTGTGTCTTCTAGAAAACAAACTGTTATTTCCATATCATATTTCTTGATTCACCTTTTTCCATTTTAACTTCATGTTATACTGTAATATGTATACATGTCCACCATCATATACCAAAAATCCATAGTCTGAAAATAAGTGGTAGCTTAGTTCTAGGACCTGTCTAGGGATTCATAATATAAGAGAATGGTTCTGTTCAGATCGTGGGGAATATAGCATTAACGTTGTTCAATTTGCCTTAGAACTAGGTACTCGATGCTAGCATCCACAGATGAGGGATACCATTTGTCTTTTGTTTTTCTGGGACTGTGTTACTTCACTTAACATAATGTCTTCTAGTTCCATCCATTTACCTGCAAATTTCATGATATCATCTTTCTTTACTGCTGCATAGAACTCCATTGTGTAGATGTACCACATTTTCTCTATTCACTCGTTGGTTGAGGGGCACTTGGGTTGGTTCCAGCTCTTCGCTATTGTGAAGAGTGCTGCTGTAAACATGGCTGTACATGTATCTTTGCGGTATTATGCATCTTGTGGGTATATTTCCAGAAGTGGTACAGCTGGGTCAGGTGGTAGGCTCATTCCAAGTATTTAAGTCTTCTCCACACTGCCTTCCGTGATAGTTGTATGAGTTTGCATTCCCACCAGCAGTGGATGAGTGTTCCCCTTTCCCCACAACCTCTCCAGCATTTGGTATCATTTGTTTTCCTGATCCTAGCCAGCCTTATTGGAGTGAGAGGATATCTTAAAGAGGTTTTGATCTGCATTTCCTTAATTATTAGCAATGTTGAACGCTTTTTAAGAAGTTTCTCTGCCATCTCTATTTCCTCACTTGTGAAGTCTCTGTTCAGCTCTTTACTCCATCTTTTGAGTGAGTCATTTGTTTTCTTACTTGTTTGTTTTTTGAGTAGTTTATATATTCTGGAAGTTAGTGCTCTGTCAGATGTATCTGCAGTGAAGGTTTCCTCCCACTCTGTGGGTTTTCTCTTCACTTCCCTGATTATTTCTTTTGCTGTACAGAAGCTTTTGAGTTATATAAGGTCCCATTTGTCAATTGTCGGGCTTGTTTCCTGTGCAGCTGCTGTCTGATTTAGAAAGTCTTTTCCTACACCTATGTCTTGTAGGTTGCTGCCAACTTTTTCTTCTATCACCATCAGAGTTTTGGGTTTCACGTTAAGGTCTTTGATACATTTGGAGTTGATTTCTGTACAAGGTGAGAGGTAGGAGTTTAATTTTATTCTTCTACAAATGGTGATCCAGTTTTACCAACACCATTTGCTGAAGATGCTGTCTTTCCTCCATTGAAATGTGGCTTAGGGACCTAAGGGATAACTTTGTTCCTTGCCCTCAGAGGTCAACTAAGTCTCAGGGGAATATGCATGGGGGCATCTACTGAAATGTCCTGCAAATGTGAGTCACCAGTCTTCCCTGTGCAGGGAGGTCTTGGAGAGCCACTGATGGGGCTCCAGCCAGTGTCCAACCTATAAAGAGGAAAGTCTGCTCATGCTTCAAAGAGAGAAGCTTGATCTAACAAGACCTAACTTTGTCCTCGAGTGGATGGAACTGGTGGTTGAAAAACCAAAAGGAGCCAGGGGCTACCCCCCCCAAAAAAAACCCAAGTGACCCTTGAGGACAAGATCTTCAACTGACCTTGAAAAAACAGACCTTGGTTAATCTGGGCTGACTGTGTGGCCTTAAGCATCTGAAAGGAAAATATAAGCAGAAATAAATAATCAATAAGGTCTGAGAAATTGTATTTCAGATATAAAACTTGAGAATCCTTCAAACCTTCAATGCCAGATGGGGACTACAGAGATGTCCAGCGTTTGGACTGAGTGGCTACTGGGAATTCAGCCTCTTCAGAGTGTAGACTGCCGTTGTTTGACTACCCATGCTGTGTCATGGAGGCCAGTACAAGAAGATCAAGAGAGGACACATGCTTGCTGGACCTCATTTGGGTGACCATAGAGGGGAAGGGACCCCAGTGTGGAGCACAGGGACATGATTGATGGTTGTTTGGGTTTGCCAAGGAGGAAACTTCAAGCACTTCCTCAGGAAAAACATGACATCTTTTGGTAAAAAAAGGAAAAGGATTGTATTTAACAGTTAAAAATATTTTGTAAAATAATATTTTCTCTTTTTATTGATACATGCTGCAACCATTCATAATTTATCCTTATGTAATCCTATGGTATGTTCTATGATATAGGAATACTAATATTTATATTCTAGAAAAAAAGAAAGAATGAAAAGTTATACTTCTGTGTACCTGCATGCAACTTTACTGTTAAAATGTAAATCTCTAAATGTGCTTTAGAATTAACCTATAGTTTATTTTCAGATTTTGTAACTTTGATTTATATGTGGAATGTATGTATGCATATTTTGGAATAATATAAAATCAAATGGGAAGAAAAAAAGAGAGAGAGAAAAACCTATTCACAGAACTGACCAAAACAGTAAACCTGTGCACCAAAAAGGTCATAAAAGACTGAGAAAAAGATGCAAGACAGGACTTGTGTATGACAGAATCCATGAGCTCTGATGGGGGAGGGGAGGCATGAGGGGTGGGCATGGATGGGGAATGAGTCTAAATTTGATTAAGAAATGTAGGAAATGTGCTCCATAAAAATAAAAACTTAAAAAATATAAAATAAAAAAGAAGCTAAAAGTAAATAAAGTTTGAGTTAAAGCTTCCATCAGGCAAGCTCCACATAAAACACCAAAGAACATGGCTAGAGAGATGGCTCAGTGGTTAAGAGCATCTGTTGCTCATCTAGAGGACTTGAGTCCAGTTTCCAGCACCATGAGGGGTGGCTCACAGCTAAAACTCCAGATCCAGGTGCTCCAACACCCTCTTCTGGCCTCCAGAGTGACTATACTCATAAACAGACACAGAACAAGCACAACCCCATGAACAGACATACAATATACACATAATTGAAAATAAAAGTAATAAAATAGAATATTTTAAAAATAAAATCAAATATTAAACATATTTTAAAATGTAGAATCATTGGTAGTAATATTACCTACACAGTGAACCTTCTAATTTGATATGGAAAATAGCCTATCTAGAGATCTTAAAGAATATCTACTGTCTCTAACCTAGCAATAAGGAGTTGTCAAGAATTCCTAGGCTAGAGTTATGGCCTGCTACCCATTTCCCTCATTCTTTTTCTTATATTTTATTTATTATTTTTATTTTATGTGTATGAGAGTTGTATCTATATAAATGCATTCATATCATGCAAGGCCCATGGTCAGTCTAGTCCTTACTCTGGGTGTCCAGGTCCATCAAGGTTCTGGACATGTCCACAGTAGGTCTTCCAGGAGCAGGATATTATTTCAGGAAAAAGAGAGAGGTAGGAAAAAGACACACCTTTACTAGCATCCCCACCCTCTAGTTATTGTGGAACTAGCAACCTCTTTGGGTGAGATAGTTCTGACATGCTAGCCTCAAGTAGGGACAAGTTTACTCCAAGATTCAAGGGAATTTCCAGCTCTCAGCCATTTTCCTTTGGGTTCTTCATCTTAAAGCTACCTAGATAATTTCTACCTCTTATTTTCATTACTCCTTCCTCTGAAGAGGTAACCCTGATTGCCAATAGGGAATTGGGACACTGGTCACTCTGGATTCTTCCATGCTAAATAGGGGTACAGAGTGTGGCACTTGGGGTATCTCTTCAGTGGGTCAATCAAAAAGACCTCAAAAGTGTGTAGCTATTAGCTATAGACAGAAAAGTCCTTGACTAGTGCCTGGGAGGAGATGTGAAGGGGAAGTACAGGCAGGAGTAGTGACACACAAGTCCAAGGCAGATAAAGAGCAAAAGTCATAATAGGGTGAATTTTAAATGTTAATGAAAGTTTATTAGAATTGCATGATGAGAGCTCTCAAGAGCATCCATATATTGGGTTACTCCCTATTTTTCTTTTGGCTGCCACAGCTGGACTTGAAAATGGTGAACTCAGGATCTACTTTCATGCATCTTGACAGCTGTTGGAGTGGCTAGAACCACAGTGTGAGTTCCCTCTCATATGGCTTCTAGACAGGGAGAAAGATTTTAACCATCATTTAATGTTTAGATAAGAACCATAGTGAGCTCATCTTTCTTCGAAGCAGGTAGACACTGCAGTGTTGAACTAGGCCAAGATCTGAAGTCTTATAGCTAAGTAGCATGTTTTTATCAGGGAGAAAATCTTAGTGGCAATCTTCTAAATAACAACTCAGATGAGTTTTTAAGCCTAAGAATCTGTGAAGTACAATTTTTTTACTCTAAAAGAAGCATATTGATTATGTTTGGGCTATATTTTCTTTGGAGTAGTTGGCCCAAATTAACATTTTTTTTGTTTTGTTTTTTAAGGTCAGTTGAGCATCTGATCCTCAGGGGCTACTCATATTTTGAGGGTACTGCCTGGCTCCTTTGACTTTCCTTTTACCGGTTCCTTCTATGTGAGAATAAATCAGAAGATCCTGCTCAAAGTGACCTCACTTGGAAGCATGGAGGAAATTTTCCTGTGTTGACCCTACTCTTTGTAGATTGGACACTAGTTTGAGTCCTTCTAGTAGAGTCTCCATGACATCCCTGAACAAGAGGACAGGTGACTCACCATAATTACAGGAAATTTTCCTGTGTTGACCCTACTCTTTGTAGATTGGACACTAGTTTGAGTCCTTCTAGTAGAGTCTCCATGACATCCCTGAACAAGAGGACAGGTGACTCACCATAATTACAGGAAATTTTCCTGTGTTGACCCTACTCTTTGTAGATTGGACACTAGTTTGAGTCCTTCTAGTAGAGTCTCCATGACATCCCTGAACAAGAGGACAGGTGACTCACCATAATTACAGGAAATTTT
>VZQC01011408.1:1958890-2037550 GCA_009823505.1 Rhizomys pruinosus | reverse complement strand
AGATAACTGGAAAAAACTCTGGAAGGCCTCAGAAAAAGATGCAGACATGTGTGGCAAGTGCAGGGACTTAGGTGGGGTGGGGGGCATAGAAAGGGAAGTGACTCACATTCTAGATTTGATTTGAGAAATGAATGTAAGGCTTAGGGAAAAAGTTTATAACAATAAAAAGAAAAACATCCTCTTTTATTTAACATCATTTTACCAACTTTTTAAACTTTTTACTTTTTATTTATACATGAGATAAAATTTTACAAACAAATTTACCAGTTGTGAAGATTTACTAAGCAATTAATATTGTACATCTTTGTAGACACACTTATGTATATGTATATATTAATATATATATATATATATTGTGGAGAGAGAGAAAAAAAACAAAGACAAAGAGAGACATAAGAGTGTTACACTGTAAAATTAATTTATATTTTTGAGTATAAGTACCATGGTACCAAACCAAATTAGATAAAGGATCACGGGATAGCCATTTTAACCCAGAAAAAAATATTTTGAGTTAATTTAACAGATTTAGTTCATATAAGATTTTACTCATAAGTCAATTTGATACCAAGTAAATTATTTTTATGAAACATGTAGACTAATATATATATGTGTGTGTGTGTGTGTGTGTGTGTGTGAATACATACATATATAATTATGTATAAGATAGATTGGTAACTAAACTTTTGTAATTATTCTTTGTTGAGATTGAGATTTTTGTTATTTTTAAACCAAAGTACATTTAAATCAGATATACAAAATGGATACCTTAAAACAGCTTGAAAGACAAAAAGTACTTAACAAATGGAATTCTTATACAAGCATCTCAGAAGTTATTTTGTATAAGCAATTAGCATTTAAAAGTTTTGGAAATATTGTGCTTAGAGACATGGTTTAATGTATTTAAAAATTATTAGGGCACCTAAGTCTATAAGGCCTTTGAATGTATCATCACAATACCTATATTTATAAATCTGTACATGTGTATTGTAATCAGGCATGCCAAAAATAAAAATAAAATCAATTTTGTATGCAAAAAAAAATGAGAAAAAAGAATAAAAAACTAAATGACCACAGTTAAAAATTGTTTTGAGGGGCTGGAGAGATGGCCTAAGCGGTTTAAGAGCGCCGACTGCTCTTACAGAAGGACCCGGGTTTTCGATCCCCAGCCACCCACATGGCGGCCGAGAGCCGTCTGAAACTCCAATTCCAGGAGAACTCCAGCTCCAGGGGAATCCGAGACCCTCTTCTGACCTCCGCGGCGTTGCACGACACGGGTGCACGGACTTGCATGCAGGCAGTACATTCACACACATACAGAACTAAATAAAATTAATAAAAAAAATATAAAAAATTTAAAAAAAAAAAGAAAAATTGTTTTGAGAAAAATACATAAAGATAATTATTATAGTCATACATGCCACAAATACATGAGAACTCTGCACATGAAATCACATATGATATAATTATATGAAATCTCAAACAACATGTGAAAAACTCTCATAGATATATATGATGTAATTACATAAAAACTAGATGCACCCAAAGCATGACAATCAACAAATTTTATTTTGCACAGCCAAAGCCATGAAGAAGGCAGTGGTTTGACTTCAGAGGAGTATACTATGTAAAATTATTTTACTAAAATTAAATAAAAGATAAGGTAATAAATTAATATAACCTGTATCTACATTGGGACTATTTGGGGTCCCAGATGAGCCAAATAAGAAACATAGTTTAGAGAGTTTTAGGTTTTGAATGAGGGTAGAGAATAGATAGAAAGAACTTTACTAAATCGAAGAGTACAATAAATTCTATGAGGCTGACAGTGATGACAAGGGTGAAAGGGTAGGGAGAGATCCCACAGGCAGAATGAAGGGTAGGATGGGGATTCACAGACAGAATGAAGGGGTGGTGGGGAGATCACACAGATAGAAGTAGTGGGAGGGGTAGGGGATTCCTCAGGTAGAATGGAAGGGTAGGAAAAGATGGAAATCCCACAGAGAGATCAGAGGGGTGAGAGGAGATGCCACAGAGAGAATGAAGGTGGACATGGAGATCCTACTGACATAATGAAAGGGTGGGATGGAGATCCCACAGACAGAATGAAGCTAAAGGTTGGAGGAGAGTGGTTCCTCAGGAGGTAGGAAGCCTGAAAACAAAGTTGAAGTGAGTGGGTAGAGAGTATAATTCAGGGCAGAGCTTGATGGGAAGCTGTCATGGAGAAAAAGATCTCTTTAAAACAAGTGAGTATTACATAAAAGTCAGTTTTAGATAAAACTCAATATCAATACCAGAATAAGCCCTACTACCTACAGGAACACATGGAGACTAACAACACACTCCTAAACAATGAATGGGTCAAGGAAGAAATAAGGAAATAAATAAAAGTATTCCTGGAACTAAATAAAAAAGAAAATACAGCACAAAAAAATCTATGGGATACTTTAAAAGCAGTCCTAAGAGGGAAATTTATAGCGCACTAAAGTGCCTACATAAAAAGAAAAAAAAAAAAAAAAAAAAAAAAAAAAAAAAAAAAAAAAAAAAAAAAAACAGGCAGCATGGTGGCGCATGCCTTCTGGCTGCACAGAATTCCCAGGCAGGTGAGGTGTAGAATGCCTTCTTTAAATTGACTAATAGACATAAAGGGAACTGTGAAAAGGAAATATACTGACTCTGTTTCAGAACCAATAGTAATAACTAAAAAGTCCCTTTGGGCTACTGCACTTAGGCCAAATAAAAAGGGTATATTAATGGCAGGAGCTTCTGACATCAGCATGGAATTGTTCTACCAGGGGGATGTTGGCCAGGGGATCCAAGTCCCACATAAAGGTAAGGGCTCCTTGCCCCTAAGTTTGGATACCTGCAGGAGGAGAGGCGATAAGACCCCTGCTGCCGAAGACCCTGACGTTAACATGGGAGGGAAATATTGAGACCGGCTGCAAGGATACAGTTGGCCCTCTGGAATGCCAGAGAGTGTTTACCAAAGGCCACTAAACAATAAAGCAAATACGGTTCCCCCTGAGTCAAGCAAGAATCCACCGTCATTAGATGCGAAAGGTTTTTCCTGGAAAAACTGTCAGCCCCATGAAAGGAACAGCCAGAATTGACCAGAATCCAAGTCAACAGCTCCAGAAGAGAGAGGACAGTTTTACTTCTCAGCCACCTATGCCCCTTTTCTAAAGCCTAGGGACAATCTGCGGAGAGGGGCGTGGTAGAATGTAAAAGGCTGCGATTGGGGGGGAATGGTGAAACTACAGCGATGAGGTCTGGACACTCATTTGATCAACTTGAATTGAACAAACAACCTGTCACCGCCCCCCCACTGAATGGTGGGACTGTGGGGGCTTTGGGCACAACAGTCTGTAGATCGGTTTTGCACGAAGGATGCCTTAATACTCAATGGATTATCACTTATAGCTAAAAATGAAAAAAAAAAAACAAAACCTGAAAAGATGCAGACAGTTATGGCAGAATCCATGATCTGGGATGGGGTGGGGGTGGGTGGGGAAAGGGAAAGGGGAAAATATTGCCTGATCTGAATTGGAAATGATGTACAAAATGCACATGAAACACATAAAAATTCAAATTTAAAAAAAAAAAGCAGAAAGAGCCACATATAAATGATCTAACACCTGCAGCTGAAGCACTTGAGAGGGCAACAGGAACTGAATCCCAAATCCAAAAGACAAGAGGATGTGAGTCGATCTGAGAGTATTGATGTGATATGTGCGTAGAGTAGAGATCAATGAATAGAAACAAAGAAAAATTGAGAAAAGGGATCAGAGTGTTGAGAGATATGATGTGCGCGCGCAGAGGATAGGTGCTGCTATGTGTTCTTAGTGCTCAAAAGGTAAACAAGATATATAGGTGGGCTCTATCCCATGTTAATGTCGGCAAGAAGAAAGGAGAAGTGTGTTGCTCTCAAAATTGATGGAATTTCAAGATGAAGAGGGAAACTCATGACAGACGCATTGAAAAGAATTCAGACATATGAATTATGAGAATTTTTTTTAAAAACCTATACTCTAACTAAATTTGAAAATCTGCAGAGAAGGGATGAAATGTCTGAAATCTTGGAATTCACTAAAGCTTATTCAAGAAGATATTGACATCTTAAAGAGACCAATAACATATGAGGAATTCGAAAATTCAAAACCGTTCCCAATTATAAAAAAGCCCAGGCCCAGATGGATTTATGGCAGAGTTCCTATAAAGCTTTTTAAAAGAAGACACACAAACACTATTACTCAAATTGTTTCAAATATAATACAATAGAGAGGGAAATCTACCAAATTCTTTCTACAAAGCCAACACCACTCTAATACCCAAACCAAGGCAGAGAATACAAGCCGAAAAATAAAACTATTAGGCAGTTTCACTCGTGAACAGCAGAGCAGAGGATTCTCAACAAAATACTTGCAAAACTGCATACAGACATACATAGAAAAGATTATTGGTTACCATGACCAAGTTGGAATTTATGTCGCTGCTGGGGGATGCAGGGATGATTGCAGTACAATGCAAAACAATGAGAATATCATAAAACACATTAACTGGGCTGAAAGACAAAAACCAATGAATCTTGTTCATGTTGTAGGTAAGTCCTATGAGGGAACTGGACTGGCGAGAACAAGTCCCTCAACTAATCATGAGCCGTATACTGGAACCCCAACAGCAACATCAATGCCTAAATGGGGAAGTAATTAGCAAGCATTCCCTTAAAGTCGCAGGAAGAGCCTGTGGGCAAGGTCTCCCCTATGCGTGCCAGCTCTGTTCTGTGCGCAGATATGAGGAGTCGCCTTGATAACGACGCTTGCTACAGGTGCAAGTAGCGAGGAATATGGAAGGTGGTGAGATAGAGAGTGGAGGTGCACGTTAGTTGGTGGATTAGAGGAGCGAAGTGGGTGTCCATAATCTTATCCCTTGTTTGCAGATGAATAGTGGGATGAGTGGTTACTTAAGGGATGCGCAAAAATTGCGCCAGGAGCCTAAGAACGTCCTTAGAACAATCGAATAGTGAAGCTGGATACAGGAAAAGTTAACCTAGAAAAGATCAGAGAGCCTTTCTCGTTACCACCAGCAACGAGAACGAAGACAGAGAGAAGGAATACAAGGACCATCCCATTCACAATAGCCTCAAAAAAAAATACCTTGGAACAAACTTGACCAAAGACATTGAAGATTTCTACAATGAAAATGTTAAATACTTATATAGATTGAGGAATAAACCATAAGATGGAAGGAATCCATATGCTCATTGATTAGAAAAAATTAATATAAAATGTCCATCCTACCCAAAAATTAATATACAGCTTCACTGCAATCCCACCAAACTCCCCTGAGTTCCTCTCAAGCTTAGAAAAAAAAATACTTAATTCAATATGGAAAAAAAAAAGGACTCTGGATAACCAAAAAGCAACCCTGAGCAAAAGAGCAACACAGGGGAGACAACCATACCTGACTTCAAAACTATAGAGAAAAACTGCATCTTCAGGAAATGGTGCTGGGAAACTGGGTTGCCACTTGTAGAAAGATGCAGCTGAACTCCTACCTCTACACAAAAATCAACTCAGATGAATCAAAGACTTCAGTGTGAAACCATAAACTCTGAAATAATAGAAGAAAATGTTGGCAGTAAACTACAAGAAGTAGGCATAAGAAAGACTTTTTAAATCAAGACAGCCCCACATTGGAAACAAATCAACAGTAGACCAATGGGACCCATTAAACTCAAAAGCTTTCTGTAAGCAGTTAAAAGAAACAATCAAGGAAGTGAAGAGAAACCCACGAAGTGGAGGAAATCTTCACCAGTGGATACATCAGATAGAGCATTAACATCAAGAATATAAAATTTACTCAAAAGCAAAGGATCAAGAAAAAAATGACACTATCAAAAGATGGAGTAAAGAGCTGAAACAGAAAATTCCAATGAAGAAGTGAGGCTGGCTGAGAAATATCTCATAAAGTGTTCAACATTGCTAATAATTAAGGAGATGCAAATTTAAACCAGCTTAAGATTTCACCTTACCCCTGGTAAGAATGGCCAAATATTAAGAAAATAAATGTCACCAAATGCCTGGAGAGGTTGTGGAGAAAGGGGAACACCATCCACTGCTGGTAGGGAATGTAAACTCTGCAACCCCTATGGAAAGCAGTGTGGGAACATCTTTATTTTACAATATAGTTAAAAAAAGTAAATCTTTTTTTTTTTACCAAATCAATAAGATTTAATAGGCCAATAGAGAAATGAACAAAAGACATGAATAGATTAAAGTAATAAATGCAAATGGTTTTTCAAATATGTAGATTTGATGGTTGTAAAGCATATGGAAGATGCTAAACTCTAAAAAGTAAACTTATATTAGATGTACAAGCTCGGTATTTATATGTGCTCATTAATAGATTGGGGTGCACTGAGTAATATATAACCCTTTTTTATGGGATTTTTTTATGTTATTAAACTTTCATAGGTCATCCTTTCTCAATCGAATCTAGAGTCACTTCCCTTTTCATTCCCTGACCCCAGCAAGGTCTCTGCACTCTGCCATACATGTCCTGCATCTTTTCTGAGTCTTTCCAGAGTTTTTTCCAGTTCTTTTTGGTTGTTTTCTCTCCAATTTGTATTGCTACAGTATAATATAAATATATATAAACGATATATATACTATATATAACAATAAATATATAAAACATGCAATAACATATCACTTTGAAACTGAGGATATTTTTTTTCCCTAAAAGATATCATGTTTTCCTTAGGTAAGTACTGGAATTTCCCTCCTTGGCAATCCCAAACAACCTCAATCCTGCAAACTTTTGCTCGACATTGGGGGTCTTTCCCTCCCATGGGTCCCCAAATGAAGTCCATTAAGCACATGTCCTATCTTGGTAACCCTGAACTGGCCTCCATAGATACAGCCCCAGGTAGTCCAACAATGGCAGTCCCAGTATTCTGAAAAGCTGACATCCCCTAGCTGTTTAGTCCACGAAGCTGAGTATCTCAGTAGTCCCATACTGGCATTGACAGTTTGGAGGATTCTTGGAAGAGACATGAGTCCATCAGTCCACACTGGAAGGTTAAAAAGCTATATTTCATGTCTTAGAAAGACCTGAAAATTAGCCTACCCACCTGACCCCATAAGATTCATCCTATCACAAAGACACAGGCATATCTATGTTTATTTGCAGCTCTCTTCAATAATAGCAAAGTGCTGGAACCAAACCAAATTCCGTCACCCAATGATTGGATGCAGATAGGTATATGGGTGGAGGATACATTATATGACATATTTTAAGTAATATGAATATTTAAAGTGAAAATGTGAAAAAAACTGAAAGAGAAAGACATGTATGGCAGAATATAGGAAGAAGGGTGGGGTGGGGGGATGGAAAGGGGAATGTGTCTAAATTGAAAGCTAGAAATGATGTATTAAATATGCAAAAACATCAATAATGAAGGTAAAATATTTCAGTTTTGGGAAAACCAGTAACTATAACATTGAGGAACTTAAAACACAAAGTAACCATTTTAGGAAATAGGTTTAAAACAAATGTAAAAATTTTAAAAGTTTCTTTTAAAGCCCACATAGCAGCTGAATGAAATGAAGATATGAAAGAAGTTAAATGAAAAGAAATATGAAGAAAAACTGATCTGAAATAAGAGATGGAATACATGGTCAAATAAACATTCTGTGAGAATTTTCACCAATAGAATGAATAAAAGGATAAGAAGCCCTGGTGTGGTGGCGCAAGCCTTTTAAACTAACTGGGAGGCAAGAGGCAGGTGGATCTTTGTATCTTTTGTGAGTTCAAAGGCCAGACTGGTCTACATAGCGAGTTTCCAGGACAGCCAGAGTTTTTAGGGAGACCGCTGTCTCAAAAAGACCAAAAAAAAAAAAAAAAAAACAAAAGAAGAGATACAGCAATGATAATATAACTAGATATGGAAAAAGTTTCCTGAAAGAATTATTTTTTGTCTTTTGTCCTTTTGAGAAGGGTCTCCCTGTAGCTTGGCTGTCCTGGAACTTGCTATGTAGACCAGGCTGGCCTTGAAATTCACAATAGATCTGCTTGCCTCTGCTTCCCAAGTGCTAGGATTAAGTGTTACCACCAAGTCCAGCTTTCCTGAAAGAATTTTTAACTTTAAATTGAGGCTGATGGATAAGGTCAGCAGCAGTGTCAGAGGACAATAAGGTCAACAGCAGTCTTGGAGGCATCCAGGGCATTCTATCAGAAGCTACAGGATTTGAACCTTCAAAGGTGTTGGAATTTAGTCTAATATGGAATTAATTTTAGTCTGAGCTATGGAGGATTCAATGTGATCAATCACGATATCAACAACTACACCAAGTACTGAATTCTAAACGAGATAGCTGGCACATCACTCTTGGAAGCTTTTGTCAAGTGCTTTTATTTCATATATTTATTTTTTCAGGAAATAAGGAGCAAGGTCACCAACTGAGAGTGAGGAGAGGTAGAAAGTCCTGGAAATTTGAAGGGAAATGCGCTGCACTGAGAACATCGAGAAAGTGAACAAATTATAGAATTCCATTGTAATTACCAGTCAGAATTAACCCAGAGGACCTCAAAATCATACGAAGTGTGATTTTTAAATTTTAGGTACCAATAACATAGATGACGCCGCTCTTACTACCCTCTATGCTGGGTTGATGTTTTGCCAAGAAAGTATAATTCAAAAGCAATGTAAGCTGAGTTAAGAATTACAATTCACAGATAGTAAAGATGCCTATGCAAGGAGTTGGAAAATTAATGCTTATCAACATGCATCAATAAACATAAGGTGACTAAGTTATCGGAAGTAAGAGAGAGTATGTTAGGGATAAAAGGTGATCTAGCACAAACGTGGTTATAAATCGCTGTTGTTATATAAACACCAACATCACTACCAAAACTAAAAAGGGCGCGGGGCAGTATGAAAAAAGGTTCAAGAGATACAGGGGATAAAATCTTCCCAGGATATGGCAGAGGGATTTGACTCTCATCACTAAATGACTATTTGGACATGCAGGGGCAGTTACACAATCTCACAAAATTCTAAGCTGATAAAATATTGGAAAAGGACCCAGATGTTCTGAAGTATTAATAAGGAAAAAGTGAGATATCTATCCCACCACCAAGTTCAAAAGTATAGATGCCACAAAAGATGATAAATAATTTTAGGTAAATCCATTTTTCCAGGTTGTAAGAATATTGGGGTTTTCGACATTGCAAAGTTCATCCGGTCCGCCTCGCACAGTTGAGAAATTAGTACAGAACAAAAGATTTATAGAACCCTTTGGGAAGTAGATTATATGAGATCATCAGTGACCAGGAATGTGGCCTTACTTATTGTGACTAAAATCAAAATAAAGACCATACAGTAAGATTAGTCTTGATGGTCTCATGCAGATAATGGTGTTGAGTTTGATGGTAGGAAAGAGTAGAAGTTTTAGATGCTGAATGCATTCCTTTATACTGAGAAATGAAGGCCCTAGTAACAGTCTTACCCTCACTATGACTCATGGACTTCTTCAGTGAATACTATCGGGATGTGGAGACAGGGCAGAATACTAGGCTTGAAGTGCTGTTTCCCAGGGATTCTTACCCTTCCTCTGTGTTCCTTCTCTTGGCCCCAAGATATAGGTGCTAGAGGGAAATGTAAAATTGGACATTCATTGTCTCTTCATTACCTCAACATGCCCCAAGAGCTCTTATTTCAATGAATCCATTCATGCCTTTTTATTATACATAGCAAGTTCTCCTTCAGTCACCTCTCAAAACATCCAAAAAGTGATGACTCCTTTTTAGAAAATGAGACATTATTTTCTTGTGATTATATCAGACTCTTTATCTGTCTTGCTACCAGTCATGTTATTCAGCTCCTGGAGGTGGACCTGAAAGTTGGCAGGCCCTCAGTTACTACTTGGATAAATAAGGACCATAGGTATCATGTGCATTTCTTTATTCCCACAGTAAATTGTCAATTTTCTGAGGGTGAATGTTCTATCTTCTGTTTCTCTATTTTCATAAATGCCTTCAACAAAGACTCCATAAATACTTGCTGAATTGATAGTGTGAATGGAAGTGCTCATAAAATAGCTATATCTGTGTTAAAGATTTTATAAGGCTGATTAACTGATTAGAACTTTCATGATTGTAAACAGCACAATTTGCAGAAACAAAGCCTAATAATTTTGAGCTATCTTTAGCTCTTTCAGTAACTATTCACTGCCCACCCACCATTGTCATATAAATAGATTTGGGAATATTAAAAAACACTAGATCCACCAAATTCCAAAAGCTTAGAGACAAGCCTCTGAACCTCTAAAGAGATTTTTTCCACTTGGATTTAATGAGCCTACCCGATATTCTGACCAAATATATTTGAAAGTGCTTAGATTTATGACTCACTTTTGTTCTATAATGATAAAAACTTCATGTAACTATTACCATATTGAAGCATCTGGAGCAGCTGGAGTCCACATTCCCCACTCATAGCCAATTCATATTTGCACACACAATAAACTCTTATCCACTTTGTGTTAAGAACTGCATTTTTCTGTCAACAATAGGCATTCTCTTTAAATGTGGATACCAGTAACGAGGTTTAATGAAATTTTAATTAAAAAATGAAAAAGAGCATCCTGTGAAAATCAATTTGGGTTACCAAATACCTTTGTATCCTATTTTCTGATGTATAACTAGCTCCTCCTTCAACAAGAACATTTTGATGCATGAAAATGCACTGCTTTTATCCTCCATGCACATTAAAGACAGAAAATGCTATAAATAATGAGTATTGCATAAACCACTGAAAAGTAAGTGAACTATTCAACTCCATGAAGGTAGGCAATGGATTAAATTTGGGGGGGGGGCTACTGAAAAAGAGAGGGGATGAGAAAAACAATTGTAAGATGAAGTTTCCTGGTATACAAAGCTTTGATTTTACTGCGCAGATTCAAGTTTTCAAACCAATAGGCGGAAGTTTCAGTTGTCTTAGATCTTAAAAGATGAATTTGTGCCAGAGACGGATTCTGCTTCTGAGGCCAGCGGCTTCCTTGAAATGAAAAACCTGCACATCATCTCTAATTGAATGAGCTTTCCATCCTTAAGTACATTTTAGTGCCCTGGATTTCCAAACAATTACTTCATTTTCCTTGAAGAGTAATATTAAAGTCATGGAAATGATATTTTCAAGCCACCTAGGTGATAACATTATAAGATTGTTCAGCTCACGACACATTGCTTTTGATCTAAAGTTAATTATAATGTACATAGATCCTTTGTACATAAATACTCTGCCTGATTGAAAAAACAATCCATTAATGGTCTTGGACATAACTGTGGGGATTTGGTAGTGGTTCAAATGTGTAATAAAAGAATTTCTACACAAAAGTATTCAGATGAGCAGAAAGTAGGAAACCTTGAGGAAGCTCTCTCCCCAAAATAATAAGGTTGACAATATTTGTCTTTCTATGATGTAAGAGCTATATATTGGATTTTATGGTTATATTCCATGGAAAAAAATATGGGTAAAAAAGTGTAATAACCAATGAGGAAATTTTATTGTGTTTGGAATGGGGAAAATATAGCCTGTCAACAAAGACTGAGCCTCTATTATCTGATAAAATATTCTTATACCATGCCATGCCTTGAATAAAATAGGGCTGAAAATCAAAAGTAAAAATTTATGATTCATATTTTTAGAAAGGTTTTAAAGCATGTAATCAGTAAGAACCCCAGCAGGTGACATAATTGAAATATGTTTTATTGTGCTCTATATAAAATCAGTTAAATAGTTTCAGAAAATGTGTATCAACTATTGTCAAGTTTACTCAAGAAAGTAATGTCTGAAAGATCGGTGTGCTATTTACAGAATTTATGAGAAAAAATATGTTGTTATTAGCCATAATTTTTAAAAAATTTCTTTATCCTCTAAATTTAAGCATAATTTTTCAAATATAGAATCAATTGCTATTCTGTCCTTAAGAAAATCACAACCCATTAAAGTGAATCCTCATATAAATTGGTGAATGATGGTATTCATAAAATGCTTTTACAGTAAATTAAATTTTTGGTGGAAACAAAAAGGAACAATTTTTTAAGAGGAAAGTGAGATATATGGGGGAAAGTATAGGTATTCATACTCTTTAAAAAAAAAAAGAATGTAAAGTTATACTTCCTTTTTGCCCTGCCATCGCACTTTACTGTTAAAATTGAATCTCCTTAAAAATGTTTTTGGGAATTAACCTATAGTTTATTTTCAGAATTTGTAATTTTGATTTATGTGTGGAGGGTATAAATGATGCAAATATTTTGTAATAATATAAAATCAAATGGAACAAAAAAAGAGAGGAAAAAACTATTACAGAACTGACCAAAACAGTGAACTTGTGCATCAAAAAGGTTTAGAAAACTGAGAAAAAAGATGCAAGACGAGGACTTAATATTTAGTGACAGAATGCATGAGGCTCCTGGTGGGCGGTTGGGGGCACGATAAAGGGGTAATGGCATGGATGGGAGATGAGTCTAAATTTGAATTAAGAAATGTTGTATGAAATGCGCTCAATAAAAATAAACTACAAAATTAAAAATACAAAGGGAGGAAAGTGATACTAGAAACCAGAGAGTTAATTTTTAAAAGGCTTCATAATATTTAAAATATAAGCCTTGTCTCTTTTACTTTGAAGATCAACTTTACACCGAGTCTGAGAGATGTGAGTGCAAAGCCAGGAGACACTCCCCTCCTTTCTTTTGTATTGGGATTAGCTCAGAAGCAATCCCTTAGACCTAAGTAATAAAGGAAGGAGATGAAGGAGCCTGAGTTTCTTCCTCAGATTTACACTTTCTCATTATAGATTTCATCTTCGTGCATTGCTAAAGGAGGCTGAGTTGATGAAGAGTTAAGGACAGAAGGCAGCCCAGCTGAGAGAAATACTCCTTATAAGGTAAATGCTGAAAAAAAATCAGAATATTTAGAGTTGTTCTTTCTCCAAACACCTACTTCTTTTATCCCTTTTGGTTCAGGGCTCTACTTATATAAACTCTGAACTCTGACTAAATAAAGATTCCTCAACTTATCTCTACATTTGGCTCCTAAGAAAAATGCAAACCATAAATAAACATTGTTAGCATGAAAATAAGGGTGAGTTTAGAGAGTAAAATCCTCACTGAAGGATTTTATGTTTATAAGTTATGTGGTTTGCTCTTTGCTATATCTCTTTCCACACTTTAGAAACAAAGTTCTTATTCTCACTGACTAGTTAAATGATGTTGACCTTAGCAAATAGAGTACTTCATTCAGATATCATTTCTAACAGCACATTTGTCAGTTAACTGGGTATCTTAATGTCAATGACAGTAGAACAAACATATACTAAATTATTTCCTGGTATTTTTTTAAATTGCTATTTATTGTAGCTCAGTGGGATGAACAATTCTGTACCCTCCTTGCAGGGAACTAACAGCAAGACAAGATGAAGATCCTGGTCCTGACTGTGGCTGTCTTTAACCTTCTGGTTTATATTCCAGTAAGTTTTACTATTTTAGGTAATAATATTCTTATCTAAATAATAATTGGAGGGGAAAAGTAAATTTAGATTATCAGTACGTGTTTAAAGAAAGAAGGAACAATTGCTAAAATAAAACTTATTTGTATTTTTTTATATCTTATTTCTTATATTAATTTATTTCTGTTGAAATTAATTTTATAAGCTACTCAGGAACCTGAGGCAAGAAGAGCCCAATTTCAGGCATTCTTGGGCTATGGAGTGAGCTTAAGGCTAGCCTGGGGACTTAGCAAAATAAGTTGGCCTCAAAATAGATTAAAAGTATTTTCTTTAAAAGGGGGGGCGGATAGAAGTAAGGAGTTGAGTCTTCTGAGAGTCAGCCTTGTTTTACGAATGAATCAATGGGAACTTAGAAGATATTATGGCTAATGTGAAAGTAATAACAGTTCCCAGAAAAGGCAAACGAAAGAACTGGTATCCTTTCATTTTGTGGTGCTAGCACCCCAACACTGAGTTGTAGGGCAAACTGAGAAACATCAAAATTATATACCCCCTTTCCCTGACAGCAACTGTGCTCTGATAATGTAAATCCCTTAATCATCCCTAGAATTAACCCGTGCCAGACATGCCAGGTCATTTATCATCCACTTATTTTTAGCTTTGTAATCTTGGTATATTTGTCAATGGATGGAGTATATGTAGGGGTCATATTTGAAGAATTACTATATAATTTAACAAAAAGAAAAGATAGTGAATCTGAATATAATATGGAATGGACAGTTTATTTTCAGATGAGATAATTGTAGTATAGGTATGACATATACATGCATATTTTGAAGCAAATACAGACTGGAGGGAACTACAACAGCAGAGGAAACTGGGACAAAAAGGAACGTGACTGAAACAGTAAAGGTCCCCCAAGAACAATAATCCTTGGCTTTGAAAAACTTTGAAAAGAATCAGAAAAGGAAACAGGGCAGGAGTGGCAGAATGCATGAAATACTTCGGTGTGGGGTGGGGGATGGAAAGAGGAGAATGAGGTCTAGATTGGAAATGAGAAAATGGATGTTTGGAAAGCACAATAAATTTCAATAAAATTTAAAAAAAAGAATGGAGTCTCGTTCTTGGTAGATTTACGACCAAGCTTCCAGTAGATGGGCCGGCAGGAGGTATAGACTCAAATATTAGTCGAGAACAATTGAAATTCACTGATCTAATAAGTCCCGAAGGCCTGATATATGTTATTATGTGTATGTAATATCAGAAGCTCTATAATGTTGCAATATATTTAAATATTTATATTTATATTTTTATAGTGTATGAGTGTTATGTGGCCCCGTATATACATAATGTAAGATATAGTGCAGATATAATAGACCCATGTCATCACAAATCTGCAAAGATACAAAAGAGGGGTTGTAGGGATCACCTTGTGCTAGAGTTACAGGNCATGTCCGGAAAACCAACCCTTAAGAGAATACTTGAAGCAATTCAATGGACAGAAGAAAGGACCAACCAACCCCAGGCACCTAGAAAGAGAAATCAATAAAAGCATAACTGAAGAAGTAGAAACCTAAACCCAAACCACAAATGGATAACAAGGCAAAAGGAAGTAACACAAACCTATCATTCATAACCTTAAATATTAGTGGAATAAATTCCCCAATCAAAAGACATAGACTGGGAGATTGGATTAGGAAACAGAACCAATCGATATGCTGTCTACAAGAAATACATCTTACCTTCAAGGACAGGCACCACCTTAAAGTGAAAGGATTGAAAAATAATTCCAAGCAAATGGTACCAAAAAGAAAGCAGGTGTTGCTATTTTAATATCAGACAAAATAGACTTCGAAATAAAAGAAATCAAAAGAGACAAAGAAGGCCATTATATTTTTATCAAAGGAACAATTCACCAAGAAGATTTCACAATTATGAATATATATGCCCCAAACTCTGGTGCACCAAACTATATAAAGACAATTCTCCAGTACCACAAGTCACACACAAACCCCAGTACACTCATAGTAGGGGACTTCAATACCCCACTGAACCCTTTGGATAGGTCAACAGGACAAAGAATAAACAGAGAGACATCTGAACTGAACGATATGATACACCAGATGCACCTTATAAACCTCTACCAAATATTCCACCCTAATACCAGAGAATACACTTTCTACTCAGCACCCCACGGAACATTCTCCAAAATTGACCACATATTGGGACACAAAATAAACCTCCACAAATACAAAAAGATTTAAATAATTTCATGCATTCTATCAGACCACAGTGCAATAAAGCTCAACATCAACACCAGAATAAGCCCTACTACCTCCAAGAACACATGGAGACTAAAAAACCCACTCTTGAATAATGAATGGGTCAAGGAAGAGATAAAGAAAGAAATAAAAACGTTCCTGCAACTAAATGACAATGACAATACAACACAACAACAACTATGGGATACCTTAAAAGCAGTCCTCAGAGGGAATTTTATAGCCCTGGGTGCCTACATTAGAAAAACAGAAAGAGCACAAGTGAATGCTCTAACACTGCAGCTAAAAGCACTTGAGAGGCAACAGGAGATGAATCCTAAACGCAACAGACAGGAAGAAATATCAAAAATCAGAGCAGAAATCAATGAAATAGAAACAAAGAAAATGAGAAAAGGGATCAATGAATCCAAAAGCTGGTTCTTCAAAAGGATAAACAAGATATATAGGCCTCTATCCCAGTTAACCAAAAGAAAGAAAAAGTTGCTCCAAATTGATGGAATTCAAGATGAAGAGGGAAACATCATGACAGACATTGAAAAGATTCAGACAATAATATGAGAATGTTTAAAAACCTATACTCTACTAAATTTGAAAATCTCAGAGAAGTGGATGAATGTCTGAAATTCTGGAATTTACCAAAGCTTATTCAAGAAGATATTGACATCTTAAAGAGACCAATAACATATGAGGAATTCGAAAATTCAAAACCTCCCAAGTAAAAAAAGCCCAGGCCCAGATGGATTTATGGCAGAGTTCTATAAAGCTTTTAAAGATGACACACAACCACTATTACTCAAATTGTTCAAAATAATACAATCAGAGGGAAATCTCCCAAATTCTTTCTACGAAGCCAGTATCACTCTAATACCCAAACCAGGCAGAGATACAACCAAAAAATAAAACTATAGGCCCATTTCACTCGTGAACACAGATGCAAAGATTCTCAACAAAATACTTGCAAACTGCATACAGGCACATAAAAAGATCATTTACCATGACCAAGTTGGATTTATACTGGGGATGCAGGGATGATTCAATACATGCAAAACAATAAATATCATAAAACACATAAATGGGCTGAAAGACAAAAACCACATGACTTCATGTTTAAAGTCCTAGAGGGAACTGGACTGGAGAGAACATCCCTCAACATAATCAAAGCCGTATACTGGAAACCCACAGCCAACATCATCCTAAATGGGGAAAAATTAGAAGCATTCCCCTTAAAATCAGAAACCTGGCAAGGCTGCCCCCTATCTCCACTCTTCTTCAATATAGAGCCTGAAACACTTGCTACAGCAATAAGACAAGAAAAAAATTAAAGGAGTATTAATTGGAAGAGAGGAAGCCAAACTATCCCTTTTTGCAGATGATATGATAGTGTACTTAAGGGATGCAAAAAATTCCACCAAGAAACTCCTAGAAACAATCAAAAGTAGCTGGATACAAAAATTAACCTAGAAAAATCAGAAGCCTTTCTTTACACCAGCAACGAACAAACAGAGAAGGAATACAAAGAGACCATCCCATTCACAATAGCCTCAAAAAAAAATACCTTGGAACAAACCTAACCAAAAACACCAATGATCTCTACAATGAAAATTTTAAAAATATAAGAGAAGATAGAAGGACTGCCAATGCTCAGGGATTAGAAAAATTAATATAAAATGTCCATCCTACCCAAACTAATATACAAATTCACTGCAATCCCACTCAAACTCCCCATGAGTTCCTTCTCAGACTTAGAAAAAAAAATACTTAAATTCATATGGAAAAACAAAGGACTCTGGATAACCAAAGCAACCCTGAGCAAAAAGAGCAACACAGGGGAGACAACCATACCTGACTTCAAACTATGGAAGAAAGACAGCATCTTCAGGAAATGGTGCTGGCAAAACTGGATTGCTACTTGTAGAAAGATGAAGCTGAACTCCTACCTCTACACAAAAATCAACTCCAGATGAATCAAAGACCTCAGTGTGAAACCAGAAACACTGAAAATAATAGAAGAAAATGTTGGCAGTAAACTACAAGAGATAGGCATAAGAAAAGACTTTTTAATCAGACAGCCACCACATTGGAAACAAAGTCAACAGTAGACCAATGGGACCTCATTAAACTCAAAAGCTTCTGTACAGTAAAAGAAACAATCAAGGAAGTGAAGAGAAAACCCACGAAGTGGGAGGAAATCTTCACCAGTGATACATCAGATAGAGCATTAACATCCAGAATATATAAATTACTCAAAAGCCAAAGGATCAAGAAAAAAATGACACTATCAAAAGATGGAGTAAAGAGCTGAAACAGAAAATTCACAAATGAAGAAGTGAGGCTGGCTGAGAAATATCTCATAAAGTGTTCAACATTGCTAATAATTAAGGAGATGCAAATTAAAACCAGCTTAAGATTTCACCTTACCCCTGGTAAGAATGGCCAAGATTAAGAAAATAAATGTCACCAAATGCTGGAGAGGTTGTGGAGAAAGGGGAACACTCATCCACTGCTGGTGGGAATGTAAACTCATGCAACCCCTATGGAAAGCAGTGTGGGGAACTCTTTATTTTTACATATAGTTAAAAAAAGTAAATCTTTTTTTTTTACAAATCAATAAATTTAATAGGCCAATAGAGAAATGAACAAAAGACATGAATAGATAAGTAATAAATGCAAATGGTTTTCAAATATGTAGATTGATGGCTTGTAAACATATGGAAAGATGCTAAACTCAATAAAAAGTAAAATTATATTAAGATTACAAGCTCGGTATTTACTATGTGCTCATTATAGATTGTGCACTGAGTATATATATAACCATTTTTTTGGATTTTTTTATTGTTATTAAACTTTTTCCATAGGTCATCCTTTCTCAATCGAATCTAGAGTCACTTCCCTTTCCATTCCCCTGACCCCAGCCAAGTCTCTGCACTCTGCCATACATGTCCTGCATCTTTTTCTGAGTCTTTCCAGAGTTTTTTTCAGTTCTTTTGTTGTTGTTCTCTCCAATTTGTATTGCTACAGTATATATAAATATATATAAACATATATATATACATAAATATATACATACATGCATACACATATCACTTGAACTGGAGGATATTTTTTTCCCTAAAAGATATCATGTTTTCCTTAGGTAAGTACTCGAAGTTTCCTCCTTGGCAATCCCAAACAACCATCAATCCTGCACTTTTGCTCGTCATTGGGGTCTTTCCCTCCCATGGTCCCGCAAATGAAGTCCAGTAAGCACATGTCCTATCTTGGTAACCCTGAACTGGCCTCCATGATACAGCCCAGGTAGTCCAACAATGGCAGTCCATATTCTGACAAGGCTGAAATCCCCTTAGCTGTTTAGTCCACAAGCTGAGTATCTCAGTAGTCCCCATCTGGCATTGAAGGTTTGGAGGATTCTTGGAGAGACATGAGTCCTCAGTCCACACTGGAAGGTTAAAAAGCTATATTTCATGTCTTAAAAGACTGAAAATTAGCCTACCACCTGACCCACAAGAATCATCCTATCACAAAGACACAGGCATATCTATGTTTATTGCAGCTCTCTTCATAATAGCAAAAAGCCGGAAGCAACCCAAATATCCCTCAACCAATGATTGGATACAGATAGGTATATGGGTGGAGGATATATATACATATTTTTAAGTAATATAATATTAAAGTGAAAAATGTGAAAAAAAACTGAAAGATGAAAGACATGTATGGCAGAATATAGGAAGAAGGGTGGGGTGGGGGGATGGAAAGGGGAATGTGTCTAAATTGAACTGAGAAATGATGTATTAAATATGCAAAACATCAATAAAAATGAATAAAAATTCAGTTTTGGAAACCAGTAACTATAACATATAAACTTAAAACACAAAGTAACATTTTAGGAAATAGGTTAAAACAATGTAAAAACTTTTAAAAAGTTTCTTTTAAAAGCCCACAAGCAGTTGAATGAAATGAAGATATGAAAGAAGTTAAATGAAAAGAAATACTGAAGAAAAACTGATCTGAAATAAGAGATGGAATACATGGTCAAATAAACATTCTGTGAGAATTTTCACCAATAGAATGAATTAAGAGGATAGAAGCCTGGTGTGGTGGCGCAAGCCTTTAAACCTAACTTGGGAGGCAGAGGCAGGTGGATCTTTGTATCTTTGTGAGTTCAAGGCCAGCCTGGTCTACATAGCGAGTTCCAGGACAGCCAGAGCTAGGGAGACCCTGTCTCAAAAAGACCAAAAAAAAAAAAAAAGAAGAGGATACAGCAATGATAATATAACTAGATATGGAAAAAGTTTCCTGAAAGAATTATTTTGTCTTTTTGTCTTTATGAGAGAGGGTCTCCCTGTAGCTCTGGCTGTCCTGGAACTTGCTATGTAGACCAGGCTGGCCTTGAATTCACAAAGATCTGCTTGCCTCTGCTTCCCAAGTGCTAGGATTAAAGGTGTGTACCACCAAGTCCAGCTTTCCTGAAAGAATTTTTAACTTTAAATTGAGGCTGATGGATAAGGTCAGCAGCAGTGTCAGAGGACAATAAGGTCAACAGCAGTCTTGGAGGCATCCAGGGCATTCTATCAGAAGCTACAGGATTTGAACCTTCAAAGGTGTTGGAATTTAGTCTAATATGGAATTAATTTTAGTCTGAGCTATGGAGGATTCAATTAGTAATAAGAATTAAAAACAAAGTATGAATTCTAACAAGAGATAAGCTGGAAATATGCTTGGAAAGCTTTTGTATGCTTTTTATTTCATATATTTATTTTTTCAGGAAATAAGGAGCAAGGTCACCAACTGAGAGTGAGGAGAGGTAGAAAGTCCTGGAAATTTGAAGGGAAATGCGCTGCACTGAGAACATCGAGAAAGTGAACAAATTATAGAATTCCATTGTAATTACCAGTCAGAATTAACAGAGACTCCAAAATCATGAAGTGTGATTTTTATTTAGGTACAATAACATAGATGAAGAGTTATATCTATGCTGGGTTGATGTTTTGCCAAGAAAGTATAATTCAAAAGCAATGTAAGCTGAGTTAAGAATTACAATTCACAGATAGTAAAGATGCTAGCAGAGGTAGATTGGAAAATTAATTGCTTATAACATGCATCAATAATAAGGTGACTTAAGTTATGGAAGTAGAGAGAGTATGTAGGATAAAAGGTGATTAAGAAAAAGTGGTTATAAAATACTGTTTTATATAAACACCAAAATCACTAAAAACTAAAAAGGGGGGGCAGTATTGAAAAAGGTAAAGAGATACAGGGGATAAAATCTTCCCAGGATATGGCAGAGGGATTTGACTCTCATCACTAAATGACTATTTGGACATGCAGGGGCAGTTACACAATCTCACAAAATTCTAAGCTGATAAAATATTGGAAAAGGACCCAGATGTTCTGAAGTATTAATAAGGAAAAAGTGAGATATCTATCCCACCACCAAGTTCAAAAGTATAGATGCCACAAAAGATGATAAATAATTTTAGGTAAATCCATTTTTCCAGGTTGTAAGAATTGGGTTTCAGACATTGCAAAGTTCATGGGTAGGTGACAGTTGAGAAATTAGTACAGAACAAAAGATTTATAGAACCCTTTGGGAAGTAGATTATATGAGATCATCAGTGACCAGGAATGTGGCCTTACTTATTGTGACTAAAATCAAAATAAAGACCATACAGTAAGATTAGTCTTGATGGTCTCATGCAGATAATGGTGTTGAGTTTGATGGTAGGAAAGAGTAGAAGTTTTAGATGCTGAATGCATTCCTTTATACTGAGAAATGAAGGCCTAGTAACAGTCTTACCCTATGTGTCATGGACTCTTCAGTGAATATAGGGATGTGGAGAAGGGAGAATATACTTGAAAGTGTGTTTCCAGGGATTCTTACCGTTCCTTGCTGTTCCTTCTCTTGGCCCCAAGATATAGGTGCTAGAGGGAAATGTAAAATTGGACATTCATTGTCTCTTCATTACCTCAACATGCCCCAAGAGCTCTTATTTCAATGAATCCATTCATGCCTTTTTATTATACATAGCAAGTTCTCCTTCAGTCACCTCTCAAAACATCCAAAAAGTGATGACTCCTTTTTAGAAAATGAGACATTATTTTCTTGTGATTATATCAGACTCTTTATCTGTCTTGCTACCAGTCATGTTATTCAGCTCCTGGAGGTGGACCTGAAAGTTGGCAGGCCCTCAGTTACTACTTGGATAAATAAGGACCATAGGTATCATGTGCATTTCTTTATTCCCACAGTAAATTGTCAATTTTCTGAGGGTGAATGTTCTATCTTCTGTTTCTCTATTTTCATAAATGCCTTCAACAAAGACTCCATAAATACTTGCTGAATTGATAGTGTGAATGGAAGTGCTCATAAAATAGCTATATCTGTGTTAAAGATTTTATAAGGCTGATTAACTGATTAGAACTTTCATGATTGTAAACAGCACAATTTGCAGAAACAAAGCCTAATAATTTTGAGCTATCTTTAGCTCTTTCAGTAACTATTCACTGCCCACCCACCATTGTCATATAAATAGATTTGGGATATATTAACAAAACACTAGATTCCACCAATTCAAAAGCTAAGACAGCCTCTGAGACCTCTAAGAGAGATTTTTTCCACTTGGATTTAATGAGCCTACCCGATATTCTGACCAAATATATTTGAAAGTGCTTAGATTTATGACTCACTTTTGTTCTATAATGATAAAAACTTCATGTAACTATTACCATATTGAAGCATCTGGAGCAGCTGGAGTCCACATTCCCCACTCATAGCCAATTCATATTTGCACACACAATAAACTCTTATCCCCTTTGTGTTAAGAACTGCATTTTTCTGTCAACAATAGGCATTCTCTTTAAATGTGGATACCAGTAACGAGGTTAGAAATTTAATAAAATGAAAAGAGCATTCTGTGAAAATCAATTTGGGTTACCAAATACCTTTGTATCCTATTTTCTGATGTATAACTAGCTCCTCCTTCAACAAGAACATTTTGATGCATGAAAATGCACTGCTTTTATCCTCCATGCACATTAAAGACAGAAAATGCTATAAATAATGAGTATTGCATAAACCACTGAAAAGTAAGTGAACTATTCAACTCCATGAAGGTAGGCAATGGATTAAATTTGGGGGGGGGGCTACTGAAAAAGAGAGGGGATGAGAAAAACAATTGTAAGATGAAGTTTCCTGGTATACAAAGCTTTGATTTTACTGCGCAGATTCAAGTTTTCAAACCAATAGGCGGAAGTTTCAGTTGTCTTAGATCTTAAAAGATGAATTTGTGCCAGAGACGGATTCTGCTTCTGAGGCCAGCGGCTTCCTTGAAATGAAAAACCTGCACATCATCTCTAATTGAATGAGCTTTCCATCCTTAAGTACATTTTAGTGCCCTGGATTTCCAAACAATTACTTCATTTTCCTTGAAGAGTAATATTAAAGTCATGGAAATGATATTTTCAAGCCACCTAGGTGATAACATTATAAGATTGTTCAGCTCACGACACATTGCTTTTGATCTAAAGTTAATTATAATGTACATAGATCCTTTGTACATAAATACTCTGCCTGATTGAAAAAACAATCCATTAATGGTCTTGGACATAACTGTGGGGATTTGGTAGTGGTTCAAATGTGTAATAAAAGAATTTCTACACAAAAGTATTCAGATGAGCAGAAAGTAGGAAACCTTGAGGAAGCTCTCTCCCCAAAATAATAAGGTTGACAATATTTGTCTTTCTATGATGTAAGAGCTATATATTGGATTTTATGGTTATATTCCATGGAAAAAAAATATGGGTAAAAAAGTATAATAACCAATGAGGAAATTTTATTGTGCTTGGAATGGGGAAAATATAGCCTGTCAACAAAGACTGAGCCTCTATTATCTGATAAAATATTCTTATACCATGCCTTGAATAAAAATGGCTGAAATCAATAAAAATTTAGATTCATATTTTTAGAAAGGTTTTAAAGCATGTAATCAGTAAGAACCCCAGCAGGTGACATAATTGAAATATGTTTTATTGTGCTCTATATAAAATCAGTTAAATAGTTTCAGAAAATGTGTATCAACTATTGTCAAGTTTACTCAAGAAAGTAATGTCTGAAAGATCGGTGTGCTATTTACAGAATTTATGAGAAAAAATATGTTGTTATTAGCCATAATTTTTAAAAAATTCTTTATCCTCTAAATTTAAGCATAATTTTTCAAATATAGAATCAATTGCTATTCTGTCCTTAAGAAAATCACAACCCATTAAAGTGAATCCTCATATAAATTGGTGAATGATGGTATTCATAAAATGCTTTTACAGTAAATTAAATTTTTGGTGGAAACAAAAAGGAACAATTTTTTAAGAGGAAAGTGAGATATATGGGGGTATTTTTGTTTTTTTTTTTTTTAAAAAAAAAAGAATGTAAAGTTATACTTCTTTTTGCCTGCATGCAACTTTACTGTTAAAATATGAATCTCTAAATATGTTTTGGAATTAACCTATAGTTTATTTTCAGAATTTGTAATTTTGATTTATGTGTGGAGGGTATATATGCATATTTTGTAATAATATAAAATCAAATGGGAACAAAAAAAGAGAGAAAAACCTATTCAAAGAACTGACCAAAACAGTGAACTTGTGCATCAAAAAGGTTATAGAAGACTGAGAAAAAGATGCAAGACAGGACTTAATATTTATGACAGAATCCATGAGCTCTGGTGGGGGTTGGGGGGACATAAGGGGTAGGCATGGATGGGAGAATGAGTCTAAATTTGATTAAGAAATGTTGTATGAAATGCGCTCAATAAAAATAAACTACAAAATTAAAAATACAAAGGGAGGAAAGTGATACTAGAAACCAGAGAGTTAATTTTTAAAAGGCTTCATAATATTTAAAATATAAGCCTTGTCTCTTTTACTTTGAAGATCAACTTTACACCGAGTCTGAGAGATGTGAGTGCAAAGCCAGGAGACACTCCCCTCCTTTCTTTTGTATTGGGATTAGCTCAGAAGCAATCCCTTAGACCTAAGTAATAAAGGAAGGAGATGAAGGAGCCTGAGTTTCTTCCTCAGATTTACACTTTCTCATTATAGATTTCATCTTCGTGCATTGCTAAAGGAGGCTGAGTTGATGAAGAGTTAAGGACAGAAGGCAGCCCAGCTGAGAGAAATACTCCTTATAAGGTAAATGCTGAAAAAAAATCAGAATATTTAGAGTTGTTCTTTCTCCAAACACCTACTTCTTTTATCCCTTTTGGTTCAGGGCTCTACTTATATAAACTCTGAACTCTGACTAAATAAAGATTCCTCAACTTATCTACATGGTCTCTAAGAAAATGCAACACATAAATAAACATTGTTAGCATGAAAATAAGGGTGAGTTTAGAGAGTAAAATCCTCACTGAAGGATTTTATGTTTATAAGTTATGTGGTTTGCTCTTTGCTATATCTCTTTCCACACTTTAGAAACAAAGTTCTTATTCTCACTGACTAGTTAAATGATGTTGACCTTAGCAAATAGAGTACTTCATTCAGATATCATTTCTAACAGCACATTTGTCAGTTAACTGGGTATCTTAATGTCAATGACAGTAGAACATATATAAATTATTTCTGGTATTTTTTAAATTGCTATTTATTGTAGCTCAGTGGGATGACTGTAATGTAGAACAATTCTGTACCCTCCTTGCAGGGAACTAACAGCAAGACAAGATGAAGATCCTGGTCCTGACTGTGGCTGTCTTTAACCTTCTGGTTTATATTCCAGTAAGTTTTACTATTTTAGGTAATAATATTCTTATCTAAATAATAATTGGAGGGGAAAAGTAAATTTAGATTATCAGTACGTGTTTAAAGAAAGAAGGAACAATTGCTAAATAAAACATTATTGTACTTTTTTATATCTTATTTTCTGTATATTAATTTATTTCTGTTGAAATTAATTTTATAAGCTACTCAGGAACCTGAGGCAAGAAGAGCCCAATTTCAGGCATTCTTGGGCTATGGAGTGAGCTTAAGGCTAGCCTGGGGACTTAGCAAAATAATGCCTCAAAATAAAAAGTATTTTCTTTAAAAGGGGGGGGCGGATAGAAGTAAGGAGTTGAGTCTTCTGAGAGTCAGCCTTGTTTAAGAATGAATCAATGGAACTAGAAGATATTATGCTAAGTGAAGTAACACAGTCCCAGAAAAGCAAACGAAGAATGGTATCCTTCATTTTGTGGATGCTAGCACCCAACACTGAGTTGTAGGGCAAACTGAGCAACATCAATGTTATATACCCCTTTCTCTGAAAGCAACTGTGCTCTGATAATGTAAATCCCTTAATAGGCCCTAGAATTAACCCACCACTTATTTTTAGACTTTGTAATCTTGGTATATGGATGGAGTATATGTAGGCATATTTGAGAATACTATAAATTTAAAAAGAAAAATGTGAATCCTGAAATATGATATGGAAATGACAGTTTGTGTACAGATGATATAAGTTTAGTATAGGTATGACATATACATGCATATTGAAGCAATACAGACTGGAGGGAACTACAACAGCAGAGGAACTGGGACAAGGAACTGACTGAAACAGTAAAGGTCCCCCAAGAACAATAACCCTCTGCTTTGAAAAACTTTGAAAAGAATCAGAAAAAGGTACAGGGCAGGAATGACAGGGTGCATGAACTCGGGTGGGGTGGGGGAATGGAAGAGGAGATGAGTCTAGATTGGAATGAGAAATGATGTTTGAAAAGCACAATAAATGTTCAATAAAAATGTTAAAAAAAAGAATGAGTCTCTTGGTAGATTGACCAAGCTCCAGTAGATGGGCCCATACCAAAAAATATTTCGAGACATGAATTCAACTCTATAAGCCTGAATATATGTAATATGTGTATGTATATCTATATGTGCAATATATTTTATTTATATTTATATTTTATGTGTATGAGTGTATTGCCTACATGTAAGTAAGTGCACCCATGTCATACAAATCCTGCAAAGTACAAAAGAGGGTGTAGGATACCTTGTAGCTAGAGTTACAGATGGCTATTAGCCACCATGTGGGTGCTGGAAATCAAACCCCGGTCCTCTGCAAGAGTACCCAGTGCTCTTAAACACTGAGCCATAATAGTATATATAGTAGGTACATGAAATTGGGAGGTGGATAGTAGAAGTATATAGAGAGGTACACACGGGAAGGAGATTAAATTTGATCAAAATATCGTGTATGAAATTTGACAAGTTCTATTTTTATAAAGGTTTTTAAAGAATAAAAGGAATAGAGATATAGTGCAGGTGTAGCTTGCTTTCTTAGCATGTGTGAGGCTCCAGGTTTAAATTCCTCAATGAATGAATTAATTAGTTATACAATTAATGAACTAAAGATTTCAGAAAATGTAATGCACGGTAATATTTGACTTGAAAGGGTTTCTTTTTTATGTTTTTTATTTTATTTATTTATTTTATGTGTAGGAATGTACTGTCTACATGTAGATGTGTGCACCGTGTTGTGCAATGCCGCAGAGGTCAGAAGAGGGGACTTGAAATGGCTCCTATATGCTTGTTTACACTGTAAGAGATTTCTTATTGAGTTTGCAATGGGACACCTGCATTTATATTCTCAGACAGCATTTAATTCTAACATAATAGCTGTTCCTCTTCACAGCGATATTGCCTATTTCTAATTTAACAAGAAATGATAAAAGAAGAAAGCAAAGCCCTTCAGAATGTTGTATTTGATCAATTTAGTGCTATGTGTTGATTTGAGTTTTTTAATAAAATATGTACAAGGGAACCTCACCAAAATATAATGTACTTCTTTCCCACTTTAGTATAACGGGAGTCAGGAAATGCACGGTCAGACAAATCAACATTTTTCTACCAATCCATCTTTATCCAGCTATACAGCAAGTAATCTCTCATCCATCCTAAAAACAGAAGAAAATTCACTTGCAAGAGATTCTAATAGCTACTCTGGTCCTTCAGGTGGAGAAACAATGAATTCTGGATCTCAGTCAGAAAGAAATCATTCAGAGACCCTCCAAGCTAGCTTGTCTAACTTCCTGCCATCTGGTAACAATGCACTAAGTAATATATCCCCTATCCAGAATTCAGTCACCTTTGCTTACATTGAAGGGACTGTAGACAGTTCTACTGAGGTACAGCCCCCAAAAAGTAATTCTTCACTCTCCTCCAATGCTATGCAGGATACATATGCTGTTAATAATGCAGTTTCCAACTTTGCAACCAATTCCCAAATAACGCAGAGAAAGATGACTGTTTCTAAGAAAAACAGTATCTCAATACCTGTGCCAATGACAAACTACCAGTACAGGTCTTATTCCTCTGTTATTCCTCACTTTCAAGGAGACTCAGAAACCAGTCAGAATCTTGAACACTTCTCATCCACCAGTGGATCTAAGGCATTGGTAGACTCTAACCCTGCTACACACATACAAAATTTCATGGAGGAGCTCACTGCCTTGGCAGATGAGGGTACCATTGCCACATTAGATGAAAACAGTTTTCCTGGAACTGGTACCACTAATGAGGAAGCAGAACAAGAAAATGTATTCTTTATTGACACTGCAGCCCTTATGGAAGAAAGCAACATGGAAAACAGTGATGCCATCGATATTCTAGAAGATGATGCAACTCTGCTTGGTGTGCCTGATCTAGAGGACAGCATAACTATCATTGATTCTTCATACCTGGAAACATACTGCCAAACTGTGATCGGTATGCCTGACCTTACAAAGAAAGACAATTCCATTGTACTTGATGACATGGGCATAAAGAATGATGGCAGAACTATATATAATGCTCAAGCACCTATCATTTCATCTGCCAAAAACAGCATTGAATTTAAATATTTCCCTGGGCTATATGAGTATGACAAAGCTGATACTAAGTTTATCGTGGATACTGCTGATGCTTATGATGCTATTTCTATTATCAGTCCCTTTAATTCTGCAGATTATTTTCTTAATGAGGCAATGTATACTAAAAGCAATAATGTTGTTGGTACTTCTGATAGCAAAACGATGACAGATGGAACTAAGAATAAAGCCTATGAAGGGGATGTAATGACTTCTGAAACAAATGGCATTGCCTCTACAAAGCATTATGTTAATAACCTTAAAATAGCTTGGCCTGAAGAGGAAGATACACTACCAGATGGTAGAAGCCCTGCTCAGATGGAAAACAACATGATACCTAACAATAACAATATTGCTGTAGCCAATGGATCCAACACAGATGATCTGATAATTAACTACCATTCTAATATCCCTGCCAATATGCATGTCCAAAATGATTGGGGCAATTTTAATGCTATTAACATTGAGGATATTATTCCTGTGGATGAAGAAATTGCCAATATGGACCTAGATGATGAACTTCTGGAAGTTATCTTGAGTCATGCAGATACTCCCATAGCACAAACTGGAGAACAAATTGGTACTTTTTACTCTGATGTTTATCATACCCAAAGAGCAGGAAATAAAATCACAGGGGCATTGGACAAGTTTGTGTTCAATCTCCTGTTCAGACATAAAACAAAGCCCTTCACAGCAGAAAACAAACTCCCCATCAACAATAGGAATGAACATGGAACTCCCAATGTAATTTCTTTAAATGATGGCAACATCAGATCATACAGAACTTCTGTGTTTAAAACAAATGATTTCCAGAGCAGTATCACCTCTAATGCTCACTCTGCAACTGTTGGGTCTGATTATTTTAGTGAAGACAGTATATCTGGCACAGTCTCAGCTTCTGGGTTCAGCATTCCCTCTTCGGATCAATACACAGATTCCGGGGATGAAGCCATTAGTCTTTCTCTTAATGACAATGCTGACAGTGTTGTAAGTCCTAACCCTGAAACAGACTTTCTTATGGACACACAGTACACTCGTTCATCAGCAGCCGAACTACCTGAACCAGTGTCTGATGCCCAAAATAATGAAGCTCAAACTTCTTCTTCACTAAGTAAAGATGACGTTTTGACAACAGGTCCTTGGACAAAAGGATCAGATTCCACAGCTGAAAATCTTCATGCTAATGATGGTGTCATTACACATAATCAAGGATTAGTGGATCTTCCAAATATTCCACTAAGGTCTACTTTTCTTACAGCTGCTTTCCCCTCCCTCAGTGATGAACAGGATGGCACTGTCAGCAGAGGTAAGAGAATCATGACTGTACCTGATAGCTCCAAACTGGTGATCAACAAGGCAACTGTGCCAGAAGCAAGTTCCCCTGCAGCCGCTACCTCCTTACATGGAATCAGATCCGATAGACTTATTCCAAGCAAACACTTTGGAAGTTTTATAGACAAAACAATGCCCAGTGAAGAAAAATCAACTCTCTACACAGAAGTAGAGCCTGAAGCAGAAGATGCTGTTTTTCAGAAAAAAGAAGACATTTCATCTGCACATAATTTCAAGTACTTTGAATCAGGAGATGGTGGATTTGAAGAGGACGGGTTTCTGGATATTGATATCACAAATTTTCTTTCTCCATATAGTATTTTACCTACTACTAAAGTAACAATAAGTGAGAGAGAACTGATAGCTCCAAAGGAAGAAAATGTTGATCCCCTGTATGCCACTAACCCTACAAACAATAAAATATATGTCAAATCAGTGGCCACCAAAGCAATAATTAATAGCTTGGGTGAAAATGCAGGTGTGAAACATAATATAGAATCAGCAGCTGACTTTGTGGTCCCTATATCTGGTAACTCTATGTCCCAAACTGAAAGAATGACTCCTTCTATCCTACCTAAGACATACCATGATGCTATCTCTAATTTACTTCTTGTCACTACAAAGAACCCATATGTTTCCTGGACTGCTATCAGAAATAAATTATCTTCCATAGCAGAAAATGCAGACTTTATTGATCTCCAAGACGGCTATCAAACCCATACTGGGATCACTACAAGAAACACTGATAGACTGGCCAATAAAGCAACTATAGCTGGAAATGAAATAACAAATAGACCTCTTGGAAATACTGATGTAACAGATGATAACTTCTATGAGGATGGAGATGCTAAAGTCAAAACAGACTTGGCTTCAATAACTGCTGCCTTACCGATCAAGAAAGATATCATCACAATGAATGAAATTACTACTCTGAGAAATAAACCTAACAATCTAGAAAGAAGCCTTCCTATCTACAAAGAAGATTCCACTATGCCTGGAGATGAAGAGACTGTATTAATTGCTGATTCCATTGCCCCTTTCAATCATCCTCAAGCAAGAAACCCTGTTAAAAAAACCTCCTTGGCAGCTATTATTATACCCAAAAGTTATCTTTCTAATAATCCTACCACAGGAGATTTGAAAGGTGTGACTATAGACACTCAAGGAGATGTTGAAACCGCATTTTATGTCCCAAGATATAAATTAGAAAACTCTCTTGAGGAAGATTTGACATGGGATTATGAAGCTGATCTCCAAAAGGAGAATGGCATTATGTCAGAGGAGGAAGATATACTTCAAAAAGAAAATGACATGGATTACAATTATGCTACCCCTATGGAAGATGATTATATTTCTAATGGCAACAGCCTGGCACCTATATATAGTTTCATTAATTCTGAGTCACATGACACTACAACACTCAGAAGAAGTTTCAAAAACATACCTGGACAACCTGAATTTGAAAACCCTATAAATGAAGTATCAAAACCTCTGCTTAGAATATTTAACCCTGAAGTTCAAAGAATATTGATTGCAATAAATGGTGATAGTGATTCTGACCATGATGAACTCCTTGGTGATACTGTTCAGCCAACAGTAAAGGAAAATGTCCCAAAAGGTTATACCTATTCTCCTGAAAGAGAGTCTACCTTTACAACAACAGATGTTAGTATTCCAATGAAATATAATATAAATCCTAGTAAAGCTACCAAGGATATGATGAAAGCAAACTTAATGGCTTCTTTTAATGTGGTCGATGCCAATAAAATACCACCAAATGTCACCATCATTCCACCTACTGCACCTGGCTTTGAATCCATGGAAAGCAATGATAATAGTGGTTCCACAGAGCCTAACATAGGTGGCATCCTGCCCATAAAATTAAAATCTCTGTTATTTCTCAGTCAGAAAAGACCTAGAACGAAGGTTCTTCTCAATGACAATAATGACATTGACATTTTATCTGATACGGCAGTGACATCAGAAGTATCTGAGCCAAAAGAACATTCTCCTATCATTGACCATCCTTGGGAAGACATTCATGAGCAAAGTGCAGCTCAGCTCCTCTCCCAGGTCATGTCTGTTCCTCTGGAAGATCTTACAGATTTTTCAGAGGAGATCATAAATATAGCTGATATACATACCATTGAAAATGGAGGTATCAGTGATGAATCTGACACCATGGCCTTCTCGGCTACTACAGCCCCTCAACTAGCAACACATAGAAAAAGAAGGATAAATAAAGCTTCTGACTCGGATATAAGTTACCATGTACAACAAACAGCTATCACTCCATCTGCAAAGGAAAGAGCTCTTTTGGGAACTGAGGGCAATATGTTCTTTGGTAATGGCAAAGCTGTTATAGAAGAGGAAGCCTACAATTCTAAGGACAATGTCGTAGTGAACTTGAAAAGGTTAGACACAGCGGAAGCTACTCCTTTACTTCTCCAGCCTGGAGTTGCCTCTTCAGCTAAACAGAAAAGACCTGCAAATTCACTAGAAACTGATTCCACAGTGAGTACAACAAAGCTGACAAACTTTAAGGTTAGAGATTCACTTCCTCTTGACAATGATAATTTAGAAGAACCAGCCATAAACTCTTATGATAAACTGTATCAATTACCCCTGCAAGCAAATTCTCTTACTGGTTTTATTGAAAACGCTGATTCTGAACTTGATCCAGAACTCATTACAGGAGAAAGAATTATAAAAATGACAGATGATCCTGTTATACCTAATGATATAATTGTTCTGCCTAACAATGAAGCCATTTCACATGACAATACAATATTTATAGAAGACCTAAGGCATATCATAAGTGGGGAAAATATTGAAGGTTCTGGAGAAAAGAATGATGCTAGTCAACATGAAGTAATTCCTTTCATGGGGGACTCTTCAGCAGAGTCGGATACGGGTTTTCTAGCAGAGGAAAATAAGCCAAATAATATGGACCCTACAACCATTGGTCTTGATGACAGCACCACTGAATACACATCAGAGGAAAGCATTTTTTATGCTGGAGAAGGAATGAGCCCTACAACAACAAAACATGCCTCCATTCAAGAACTCTATAAAGGACCTGGATCTCATGGTTCTTCCCCCAGTGTACCTGTCACTGTGAATCTATTGAAAGAAAGTCCTGGAGAGCCCAAGAATGAACAAAAAATGTACCAACTATGGGTCGCAAAAGAAAGGAATTCTTATTCTAACAATAATGGTGCTTTTCTCCAAGATTATCCTGACCAGTTCTATAGTAAGCCACCAAGAGTCATTACTAGCCACTCCCTAACAAATCAGAATGACAATTTTTCTTCCAAGTTTCCAGATGGTTTAACTATGGAAGAAACAGGCAGCATAAGTGACAGTGGAGGGTGGGGGTCTGAGTATATCCATACTTCTGATCCAGAACAGAGGGCAGCTATGGGAGAAAGCAGATCATTTCTCGGTGAAAGTACTGGTCTCAGGGTGAACTCAGTTCCAATAACAAACAGAGAACAGCTCCCCAGGAAAGGCGTCTCATCCACCACTTTCAATATCCTTCAGGAAGCTAAAGCCACCATGCCACTGAAGTCAGAGTATAATAAAGGCAAAGTTTTATGGGCAGAGAGTTTCAAATCAGAACATACTGCGATTCCTTCAGTTGAAGCCCATGTAGACATGGAAAGTGAATTGCCCTTTGCTCATGAAGATTCTGAAGCAGAAATCCTTAAGAATTCAAGCTTTTCTTCACCAATGATGACAGCTAACACAGATGATACCATTGATCTTTCACATGAAGATAGCTATGAATGGATTGATTCTATGCCACCTAATGAAAATAATGCGAGATCCATACTCATGAGAGATAATATCTTCCCTGACTCCTTAGAGTTAGTATCTTTAGTATCAGGAACCAATGAATATATTGATCCCATTAATGAACAGGATAATCCAGAAAGCAAAATCATCAAAATTCAAACAGAGTTTCATCCCTACATCTTGAACTCAATTCCTCCTAAAACTTCAGCAAATTTTATGAGAAATCCTACAAATAATGATGATGATTTGCCATCCATTGCAGAAAAAGAAACCATTATGACTGGGGTACCACATGCACTGGACAGAAGTATTCCTTTGGCTGAGTTTGGTGCCATCTCTAATAATGAACTTTACCTTGTCAATGAAGATACTGAAGTTGTAAACAGCATTGCTCCCGTGTCTTTCTCACCTATGAACACAATGCACACTGTGAAAGATACCACTGTTCTTGATACTGTCAACAATTACAATGGAGGAGATTTTGTGCTTCCTGGAGAGGGTAATAGTAGGCAAAAAGGATCACTAACTCTGAAAAACCTTCAAAAGCATATGTTTGTCCCAGATGCCTCTGCTGAAAATCTTGAACTCTCTGGCCAACTGACAAGTGACTACTTGGATAACTCTCCTACTACACAGCCAGATATGTTTGAGACAATGATTGATTACACTCACCCTAATAGTGGTGGTGATAGTTCCCTTAAGAATAAAAAGGATTTAAGCTCTTACTCCTTAGCTTCAACTAAAATTCCCTTTGATTTGATGGATGTTTCAGACAATCTCATAAATAATGAGTTTGATTCAGTAGTATCCATAAACACAGAAATGAGTGGTATCTCTAACATCGAGACAGATGAAATATATTCTGAACCTCAGATGGTCCCCACAAAAGTCCTTTCTCCTATAAAAATAACTCAAGGTAAAGTCTTTAAAGAAAGAGAAATAGATCATCTTTCCAATGAAGATCTGGCTACTAAATTTTACTCACAGAACATCGCAAATGCAAAGGTTTTCCATCCAGTTACAGAGGAAATCCTTCCTGCAGTTACTGATCCTCTCTCTAGGAGTGACAACGATTTGGAAGAAGAGATCCAGATTTCTGAAGTGGGAAATTTGTTTCCAGAAGATGGAAGTACACTTGAAGGTAATTTTTTCACTGTTAAATTTGATGCTACTTCTGCTAGACATCAAGCTCCCTCCAATTCTAAAGCAATTTCTTCAGTTGATTCCTCAGTGACTCTCCAAGAAGCATTTAGGCCTAACATCCAAAGATCTCCTCCTGAAGTTACTAGTGGTAGAGGGACCATCATGAGCTCTCCTCCTGGGACTTATGGCCATCAATGGGAATCTACCCTTCCTCCAGAATCTGCAACATTCATGAGTCCATCTAAGTATTCTAAACTTGATCCAGCTGACAAAATGGACAAAAGCACTTCACCAACTAGCAGTAATATTACACCTAATGAAAGGAATACTTTGCTTCATAAAATCACTAAATCCCTTACTACTACTCCTTCAACCAGAGGTATGAAAAACACTACTTCTAATACTAGATTTGGAGACAAGACTTCCATAGAGGAAGATACGCCCAAGGAAATAGTTCTTATTGAAGAAGACATTTCATCAATTGATACCCATTTCACAGGCAAAAATATTCTCAATAATGAAGATATTATGCCTGTTGACCATGACCTTGAATACATAGCAGATAACTATGACTTTGTACTGGAAGAGGAAGGAAATGATCCTCTTATTGAAGAGGCCACACTCACTACTGGCTCTAATGTATTTGAGCCCCTTACACCTCATACCAGTGCTGAAGTCCCAGAACATCTATTTCAGAGATCTCCAACTTATTTTAATCCTAGCAAAAGACATCAAAGTTTACTAACCATAGAGCAAAATCCTACTTTTGACAAGGATGCTACTGCTCTCATAAAGTCTACTGGCAATTTTAAAGCTAAGGCTGTTATTTATCCTCTAACTGATCAAAATTGGATTTTTTCACCTGAGTTTCATGAAACAATTGTAGAAAATGATTATTTCATTGGAGACAACATTATTGTCCTCCTCCTAGAAGGTAATAGAATGGAACATCCACTTGTTCCAGACCCAGAACTATTATCAACAATGGATGAAAGCGGGATGTTCACAGCTGACCCCATTGATCCTTCTGTGATCATCACCCCTGTAGAGCATAGAGACCCATTCAACAGGAAAAGTCTGTCCTCTCTTTTTTATAACAAAATTGCTGCAGATGAAGCCAAAGCTACCCAATCAACCGGGTTAGGTACATCTGCCCATAGAACAAAGTTAGCAAATATGTCCTCTTCTCAGAAGAACGCTAACCTTTTAGCTGAATTCAATATCATTTCTGATGATGATCTTCCCTTAATCAGCAAAGATATGGAAGCAGGAAACAACAGGGCTTCAATTTTTTCTTCATCTATGAATAAAGTGACTAGCCCTATGGCAGATTCTATTGTTCCTTCTTCTGAAGACAGCTATGTAGGAGTTGAGTCCATGATACCCGAAAAAGATAATGTTAAATCTAGAGGATCCACACCTGTGTCATCATTTGTCCTGTCTATGCCTGACTCCTCAATGGAAACTCTTGAAGCTCCTGGCCTAAAGAGACTTAGCTCCTTTCCTGAATCTCCATCAACTGAGACACAAGCATTACAAGGGATAAATGAGGATGCTGATGCCATAAACACCCCAGAGGAGCAGGCACTGACAGATGAAAATGACTTACAGTCTTATTCTGGTGCCTGGAATATTTCTCCAATGGAATCCAGTTTTTTATCTACTTCTATAGATGGTGAAGTTGATTCACGTTTCTCTCAAAATACAAAGACCCCTGACAGCTATAAAACTGACAGTGACAAAATATATTATACATCTTTAAGAGGAAAGATGAAAGCCTTCTCTCCTATAGAAGAGCCCCAAAATAGTGTCTACAAGATAAGGAAAATGGTTTCTCTTTCTGATGAAGAAGATCCAGCAGCTAAATTTGAACCAAATGATACTGAAAATACAAAGTTTCTCATCCCAGCTACAGAGATATCTTTTCTTTCAGTGGCTGAGCCTGATCTTTTCTACACCAGCGAGAACACAGAGGAATTTTCTGGAGCAGAAAATTCCTTTTCGGTAGATGTAAATACAGTAAATGGTGATACTTTTCCTGTTGAATTTGATTATGCTTCTTTCAAATCTCAAGCATCTCCCAATTTTAGAGGAACTTTTCCAGTTGATTCCATAGTAACTCTCCCAGAAGTATTTGGGTCAAATGCTCAAAATTCTGGCTCTTATGATAATGTTGTTTATAATGGAAATTCCATCACAGGCATTTCCGCTGCATCATATGCCCTGCAACGGAAGCCATCTCCTTCTTCTGATTTCACAGCACCCATGAGTACTCAAAAATACAAACTTGTTCTTCTGCCTAGAGTGGAGAAATATTTTATAGAAAATAATGATTATAACACTCCACCTGAAAAAGCAATTATTCCAACTGACCAAGTTATCATTTTGCCTGTTACTATTAGCTCTGATAAAGACACAGCAAGCCTTTCAGATACATTTGAGCACCAAGACTTTATAAAGAGAAAGATAACTATAGAGTATGAAGTAATTGATTTTTTAGAAGACATATCTGCAGAGGCAGATGTCATTTCTTCTGTGGGAAAAAGCACCCCAGTGTATGTAGACTACATAGATATGACATCTGAAGACAGTGATTATGAATATGCTTCTAACAATTATCTCTTTGAATTATCAGATAATTCCTTTGTAGAAATGAATATACTCAGATATACCCACAAGATAAGTGGATCTGATGCAGCAAATATGTCAGTTGAAACTTCAGAGAGTTTAACTAAGGGAGCATTTCCAGACGGGCAAACTGAAGGAAACTACCAAGGTGAAAATTCCAGAGAGGAAAATAAGAAATGGGACACCAGTGCCGTTGCCTTCCGAGATGCTGAGGACAGTGACAACAGTGGAACTCGTACGGCCACCTCTCATTTCCTAACTAATGCAAGTGCAATTGTTCCTTCTGATTTTTCTAGTAAAATGTTATTTGAAGATGGTGTAATAAATGTAGATGGTGATAGCACAAGTCCCTCTGGAAACTCTAACTTGGGAAATAACTGACTATTCAGTTTTTCTAGACATGAAATTGTAGCTGAATCATGCTATCAAAAATAGCCTGAGCCTTCTTAGAAAAAGTGAAGCACCGATTCTATTGATTTGGAGTTGTTCCCTCTTTCTTTTGGTTAACTGGGCTAGAGGTCTGTCTATCTTATTTATTCTCTCAAAGAACCAACTTTTGGATTCATTGATTTTTTGTATGGTTTTCTTTGTTTCTATTTCATTGATCTCTGCTCTGATTTTTGTTATTTCTTCTTGTCTGCTCCGTTTAGGGTTCATTTGTTGTTGTCTCTCAAGTATTTTTAGCTGCAGTGTTAGATCATTCACTTGTGTTCTTTCTGTTTTTTTAATGTAGGCACTTAGAGCTATAAACTTCCCTCTTAGGATTGCTTTTAAAGTGTCCCATAGATTTTGCTGTGTTGTTTTATCATTGTCATTCAGTTCCAGGAATGTTTTTATTTCTTTCTTTATTTCTTCCTTGACCCACTCATTATTCAGGAGGGTGTTGTTTAGTCTCCATGTGTTCCTGTAGGTTGTAGGGTTTATTCTGGTGTTGATAATGAGTTTTATTGCACTGTGGTCTGATAGAATGCATGAGATTACTAAGGTCCCACAAAAGGTAAAGGCTCCTTGCCTCTAAACTGGGATACCTGCAAGAAGAGAGGCGATAAGGCCCTGCTGCTGAAGACCTGATGTTAACATGGAAAAGATGCATTGAGACCACACATGCAAGTGTACAGATGGCCTCTGGAATACCAGAGAGTGTTACCAAGGGCCACTAAACCAATAAAGCAAATACGGGTCTCCTTGAGTCAAGCAAGACTCCACCGTCAGCACCAGCTACACCTCACCTGCCTGGAAATAATGTGCAGCAGAGGCAGCCATATGCCTGTATATCCCAAATCTAATTGGCTATTGGCTCTCTCCTTGGAGGAATGACCCATGGCTGATGCCACAAGCTTACATTCTCTACAGGTTAGGAGATATCATAAGCCACAGTAAGACCCCGTCATATTTAACAGGAAAAAATGTAGTTCGTGGATCAACATCTCATCTAAACATATATGTCTATAACAAAGTAACCTACCATAACTATTAATGCTGCTTAAATACCTATATATCTAATTGCTTGTGCTTCATTAGTAGGATCGAAAGGTTATTCCTGGACAGACTGTCAGCCCATGAAAGGAAACAGCCAGAATTGACCAGAATCCAAGACAACAGCTCCAGAGAGAGTGGACTGTTCTGCTTCTCATCCCCTTGTGCCCCTTTTCTAAGCCCAGGGAATAATCTGCGGAAGAGGGGGCGTGGTAGAATGTAAGGGCTGCGATTGGGGTGAAGGGTGAAACTACAGCAATGTAGTCTGGACCCTCATTTGATTAACCTGATTGAACATACAACCCCTCACCCCCCGCTGGAAGGTGGGGCTGTGGGTGTTTGGGCACAACAGCCTGCAAATTGGTTATACATGAAGGATGCTTGTACTCATGGATTATCACTTATAGCTAAAAAATGGAAAAAAAAACTGAGAGAGATATGCAGGACAGTCATGGCAGAATGCATGATCTTGGTTGGGGTGGGGGTGGGGGTGAAGGGAAGGGGAGATATGCCTGAACTGAATTGGAAAATGATGTATGAAATGCACAAAGCATCAATAAAAAAAAATGTTGTGAAAAAAAAAAAAAAAGAAAAAGTGAAGCACCAATTGTATACAAGCTATTTACACCCACGGAAGCAGATATTAGAATCTCCCCTGTACCTAAATTTGCTGAGAATTAAAGAAGCTTAATTAACTGTGATATCTGATTCAAACCTTAGAACTTTCAGTTCTGCTATCCACTGATGACTTTTCTACAAGACACAGAATTTGCAATTAATTCATATGTTAATTCCTTTTCTTATTTGAGAACATTTTCTTCGATTACGCCAAATTTTCCTGCTAACTCTGTTACAGGAAATAAGCAATATTGGCCATTCTAGTCTTCTGTAATCCTAAGAGGTCGTGTCTCTGTGGATTCCACTTATCCCATTAGCTGAAACTTCCATTTTAACTGCTACTATACTACTAAGGAAGACACAGTCTTTAGACTTGCAAAAGGTAACAACCTATATTTCTCACCAAAGTTACTATCAACAGCAGCAGAGCCCAGCAGACCTTCAGATCTAATTTACTTATTGTCACACCAACACAAAAATATTGCAAGTCAAATGATTCTCAATGCTTTCTTCTTGGTCTATGTTGGTCCCCTAACAGATGCCACTGGCTGCTCCTATAATACTGAAGATATTGGACCTAATATAGCTACTGTATCAGGAAGAATATTTTTGGTACTGATCCTCTGGCAATTAAAATTGAGAGTCAAAGAAAATAATCACTAGATTTTCTTTTTAATCAAATGAATATGATGAATAGAATTTATATTATATGGGGAAAATAACTAAAACTTCTGTAGTAGAAGGCATGACTACTGAATCTGAAGTTTATCATTTTATACTTGTAAAGGTAATAGCAGAATACACAGTTATACAAATGAAAAAAACCTTCTGTAAGAAGTTGTGGGTATATGTCGTTACTATAGATCTCTCTCTCTCTCATTCTTAAGAAATATTCATATGGTATATCTGTTGAATTGAACTATGTAGTACCTGTAAAAAAAAAAAGAAGTTGTGGGTAAAAATATCATTGCTGCTGTGATGGATCAGTTTTAACAGTGTCTCAATAGCTGCATTCAACCTTTCTCATACCACAGGATCTCCCTGCAGGGAACTAGATCTGTTCCTCACAAAACCACCAACTTCATGACTAGCACTCAGACTTCCTACTAAATAATTTTCATCTTTGCAGAAATAGAGAAAGAAAATTCTCAGGATTTTAATATAACCACAAAACTTAATGTCAAGTGTTAGAAAATAGTAATGTTATCATTGTTTAGAAAAAATATATTAGCTAGGTTTTAAGAAAGCCCTTTTGTAGTATTATAAGCTAACAAAGACCTTGATGCAAGCACATGCTAAGTGTTTATATTCCTCAGTTACAGATAAGGACAATTATTTTGAAGATATACACTATTGTAAATGTCATCTTCCTTGGAAACAAATAGTGATATATAGAAACAAAAAGTGATACATCTTTCTTTAGATATGTGCCTAACACTCCAGCAATTGAGAAGAAAAAGAACAAAACTGGTATGTTAGCAGGCAGTTCCCATAATGGGATGGCTCCGCTCATTTTCTGAAGATAAGAATTACTTTCTGAATGAAGATATTGAAAATTAAATTTCCTTAGTGACTCTCTACTGATTATAATCGCTTTAACAAAGATTATTAACTCAGTTTTCTTCAATAATGTTAGAAAATCTAAATAGGAATTCTAATATCTAGAGATACCACTTGTCCACTAATTGACCCTTTAAAAATTTCATGCAAGTTTCCTGATGGATCTCAAGATATTCTGCATAAATGAAGCCTCAACAGTGGGAATCATTATGACATCAGCCTTTGCAAAGTTTTCAACTATGTTTCCCTAGTCAAACATCCCAGAAAATTGTAAATGGGCCTTTCTGGGGACTTACTGAAAATATCCCCACTTTCCTTAGCAGAATCCATTTTTTCCACACTCAAAAAAACTTTTTATCATGAGCCTGAAGAAATTACTGGTTGAAAGAATTCATAATCCCTGAGCCAAACACCTCAAAATTTAGAATGAGTAAAAGACACTTCTGAGCCAACCAAGCTTTTGGTACAGCTGCCAAAATAAGGAAGATTTGTCAGTAGACTTAACTTGAAACTTTGCTAAGACAAACTGCCAATTCGATATTATGAATATGTTTCAGAAAATCATGCCAATAGATGTAACATGAAAACTTTGCTAAGAAAAGATAACATATTCCATTTGGTGGGGTACACAGTACAGCAACTGAAGAAACTACTATAGAGAGAACATGAAACTTTTGTATGGATCTGATTCCCCAACACTAAGTCAGGAATATCTGTGGCAGCAATAATTTATAAAAGGAGAATGTTGTATTCCCTGGAGCAGGTGATTACTTTCAATCTCAATTGTTAAAATTCCTGTCAGATAGGAATTGTCATCATGCACTTTTTGAACTTTGATGGATATACAAACTAAAGAAGAAGGCTTTTAAAGTGGAAATGGTGATGACAACATTCCCTTAGAAGAAGAGTAAGTATGTTACAACCAGGGTGACTCTGCCATAAAGGGACACTGGTGTTAGTGGAGTATGTGTGACCACAAAAACAAATTTAAAAATGAAATGCTATTTGGAATTTGTCAATGACAATGAAATAATCACTTCATCTGGCATCCATAGTTGGAGATTACATGATTATAAAAGTAAGTATTTTCTTCCCAACTCCAATTCTGGTACAAATACATCTTGTAAGATAAGTTCTAGCAGTTACAAGGCTTACCTTTTTACCCTTCTTTTCCTTTACAAATGCAAAGACATTTACCAAAGATGATGCCAAGTCTTCTATACACAGCGTGAATTATTCTGAATTTAGATTCATGAACATTAAATGATTAAGAGAGATTTAAATTCCTCCTCCTGGATGAGCCAATTCAGAGAATGATTTTGTCCTGTGACTTCCTCTAAAAATTGAGAATATTGCTATTTAGGAACAAAAATATTGTGCCCGTTACTGTCTTAAGACTTCCTTTTGTGTTTTTGATGCTGACAGCACCTCCTGTATCAATAAAGGCACAGTGGTCTAGTATAATGGTACAGGCCTATCATTTAGCACTAGTGAGGCTGAGGCAAGAATATCCTGAGTTCAAGGATGGCCTGACCTAGATAGGTAGTCTCTGTCTCAAACAAACAACAAACAAAATAACAGAAAAATAAGTCCACTGTAACCTTCAACAGTGACATGTTCTTGAAGTTAAAAAAAATTCCTTCAGAAACTACTCAAATCTTCAAAATGTTCATCTTAACATCTATTTAGTCTGTCTGCAAGAATATTGTTTCTATGCCATGCCAATTAACTAAGAGGAAGCTGTGAGCAGTGTGTCCATAGATAAAGAAATGGATTTGTCCTGAGATGGAAACTCCTACTCAGGCTACCGCTGCCAACGTTTCTCAGATTCTATGTGCCTGAGTCTGAAAATTCCATTTCTTCTTATCACACTGGGAAAGAGACAGGCTTTAAACACTGACATGAGATTTCTTTCCCCTTTCATCTAATTAGCTAAACTTTAAACTCCATTATACAATTATCAATATAATATTTGACATAATTTTATTTAAATAATCCATCTAAAATGGATAATTCCTAGATAAAATACTACTGCTCTTAACTCTGATTCTTGTTGCTAGATGAATTTAGATACATAAAATCAACTTCCGGGGCTGAAGAGGTGGCCTAGCAGTTAAGAGCGCCAACCGCTCTTACAGAGGACCCGGATTCGATCCCCAGCACCCACATGGCGGCTGAGAACCGTCTGAAGCTCCAATTCCAGGAGAACTCCAGTTCCAGGGGAATCCGAGACCCTCTTCAGACCTCCGCAGCATTGCACGACACGGGTGCACAGACCTGCATGCAGACAGTACATTGATACACATACAGAAATAAAATTTTTTAAAAAAATTTTTTTAAATAAAAAAAATCAACTTCCTGTCTTAAAAGTCTTTTGAGGTTTGAATAACAACCTATAGAAAAAAAACCTAAAAACAAACGCATGAATCATGAGAAAGAGCCTTTGCAGAAAAACAAAATCACTATCAAACCAATAACTTTTTTCTTATTCTTACTGAAAAAAAGAGAAATTTCCCTCTTTGAGGGGAATAATTAGCTGATGTCTCTGCTATATAATTACCTTCTGTGTTTCTTCTGTTCATTACCAAAAGTGTCATTAACCTTTAGACATGTAAGCACCATGAATCTCAAAGGAAGAACACAGTTTGGCCTCAAAAATGACACTTACTTGGAAAATAGGTGATTTCATGGGGTTGCTAATGATTGTATCTTCCAGAGCTTCTACAGCCAACTTGGACCACAAAATTCCTAGCAGGTTTGGCTGTTTTTTTCAGGGGTTCCAGCTCTCAGAGGGTGTATACTTATAAGCAGAAACATGATAAATTCTAGAATCCCTCGATGAAATATTTAGTGTAAGTTTTTATTTTGTAATGAGACCATCATCTTTTCTTTGAATATCAGTACTCTTACTACTAGACATCTAATCCCACCCAAAAAAAAAAGCCTCCGAGGAGAGTCAGCTCTGTTACCGGGTGGTTGATGCAACAATCATGATGACCAGTGCCTCAGTCACTGTGATGACCACTGCTCACCTGCAAGGGATGCCACTACGCCCAGACGAAAGACCTGTGAGAGTGCTCAGTGCCACTGTGCCCCATGGCTGAAGATGGATCGCCCAAAATTTATTCCCCTCCTCCAGGAGAGACCAATAAAACACCAACGGAAGCAGCCATTTTATTTGGGGCTGACAACACCATTCCTAGACCAGAAACAACCATGACTTCAGAAGGAGACCATGTTACTTCAGTAAATGACTACACACTAGACAGTGATTTCTCAACTCCAGCCAATAAGCTTACACCAACAAAGGAAAAGCTCAAATTAGAAGATGAAATTGAGAGCAATGTTAAGTCAACAACTCTTCCAGAGAAAGAAATTACCACTCCAACTGAAAATACAAACTCCACAGCAAAGGAGGCTATTACTGAAAATTTCATTCCAGTGAAAATTGGAAATATTTCATCCCTGGTTGGTACTGTTTCTCTCATAGATATTTCCAGTAACATCCCTAAAGAAGACATCCTCTTAGCTACCACTGACCCAGGGGAGGAAGAGATATCACCTGACGATGAGCTCACTGGCACACTAGAGGACAATACCGTCAATGTGGAGTATGGCTCTGCACTTCCAGACGAAAACACACAAACCGATGTGAGTTCTTCAATCAGTTCCGAAGTTCCTGAGGATGGGGCTGTTCAGGTAATAGACTCATTTGTTCCTGAGACTGAGATCCCTCCCTCTACTGAACAAAACAGTATCACCATTCCAGACATAACCAACCCTACAAAAGAGAACATAGCTGAAATTGACCTAATTGTTTCAGAGGCTACCCCCGATGCTGCAACTAAACTAAATGACTCTGATGAGGAAAAGTTTATCACTGTTTTTGAACTCACTAATTCTGCTGAAAAAGTCAAAGATAACTCAGAAGATACTTTAACTGATGAAGAATCTACTGATGGAGTTAATGCTTGGATGGACAAAGAAACTCCAAATGAGGCAGAGAATCATTCTGTTTTGCTTACTGCTGTTGAATCTAGGTATGACTTCATTGTCCCTGCCTCAAAAATGAAGAATGTCATGGAAGAATCAGCCACTGAAGATTTGTCTGAAAATAACACAAAAGGATCTGTAACTAAGGTCACAGAGGCAATTCCTTCAGCAACCGATATACTAGATACCCCCAAACACAAAGAGGACTCCTCCTCAACTGCTGACATGGGCACCTTCAAACTGCTGAAAGAAGATCCTGATGAGCTCATGATGTAAAAGGCAGAGCATGTGGAGGAGGCCAAGTAGAAGTACACAGTGACCTAGAAAGCTACTCTTAACATCTAAGAAGTTTGCAAAGCAAGCAAAAATTGAAAATCTCAAAAAAAAATAATAATAACGTGTAAACTTAAGGCAAGTATTAGACTCTGAAAATCTGGATAGAGGTCATGCAGCAGAATATATTTAAGGAAAAGTGTAAAATAATCAGCACTTCCTTAGTATCACAAGTTTGAGTTTCCTAAAAAGAACTTAATGTAAAATGTTCCATATGAAGACAACAAACAGTGAAGGAGCCCATTTCTGGCAACATTTAATGATGTATGCAATCTTAGCTAATTCTCAGTTAAAAAATTTAGTGAAATTGAGGGCATAAAGAAATTCAAAATAACTGTAAAAATTTCTGTTATGTTAAAAATTTTTCTGAAATTCTCAGCATTTTTCCTTCTTAATACCAATAAGTGATTCTCTTTTATTCAAAATATATTTGTAACCCTCACTAATGTAAGAACTAAAGCTATGCTATAACTGTTTAATTCTCATTTGTAAGATAAGTGATCAGACATGATTCTTGACAAATTGAATGTTGATGAAAACAAAATGATATTTCACATATGTGTTCATTTGTTTGAAAAATGCTATGTGTAAATGTATGCATCAATTTAATTTTCTTTCTGTTGATTTGTATACTGAACTTTTGTTAAATATTTTTCAGATCTTAAACGTTGAATACTCTACTCTTCTTAGACAGTTGTTTAGCAATTCAAGGATGCATATCTTCATGCTTTTCTGATACAGACTTTTCAAACAGGTCTGTTTTCACTGTGCTGAATTTTCTTCAATAAATAATTCTGCCAGCAAGTAAATTATTGTGTGTGGTGTGCTTAATGTTCTAGTAGAAGGGTGGGGGGAAGGGAAGGGGATATATGCCTGAAATGAACTGGAAAATGATGTATGAAATACACAAAGCATCATTTAAAAAAAAAGAATTCTATAGGTCAAAACATAAAAACCTAAAAAAAAAAAAAAGAGGGAGGTGGGAGGTGGGGTAGTATCCTTTCTGGGATACAAATGGAAAACTCTGTGTTCCAATCCTATTGATAAATTTTCAATTTTTGAGATCTTGAAGCTAACAATGGGAGGAGACTTTTATGTTCCCACAGGTAAAAATCACCAATCTAAATGCCTGAAAATGTACAACTTATGGCTGCGTAGGATGGACTGGGAAATGCCAGCAGAGAGGCTGACCCATCTGAACATTAAAGAAAGTGGAACCTCAGACTGCCTGAGTCACAGACACTGAGCATCTCTCTGAATACTATTGGGGTTAACTGTTTATAATGGGCTCTAACAAAGTTTACCTTCCAGATACTGAGAAACCTTCCTACCTCTCCCCTTTATAGGAAAAAGAAAAACATGATGGTAATGAAATCATTCCCTAACTGTAAATTAGAGCCAATTGTTATAATGGTAATTTCTTATAAAACAGGTATAACTACCCTTTTTTAATTGACTGATAAGCATAGGAACTGTGAAAGGATAATTATCTAGAGCCAAATTCAATAGTAAAGTGTTTATAAGCTGTCTAATTAAGCAAAACATATTACTACAGGAAAGCTCTGACATCAGCAATGAATTATTCTGCCTAGGAGATGTTGGCTAGGGGATTCAAACACCCCCAAATTATAAAGGCCTTTTGCCTATAAGTGGGATATATGCAAGGAGAAAGGCAGTAAGTCCCTGTTGTCGAAGACCTGGTATGAGCATGAAAAAATGTTATGAGACGACACTTGCTAATGTACAATTGGCCTCTGAAATGCCAGAGAGCGTTACCAAAGGCCACTAAAGCAATACAGCAAAATATTGGTCTCCCTGAGACAAGCAAGACTCCTCTGTCAATATCAGCTACACCTCAACTGCCTGGAGATACTGTGCAACAGTGGCAGCCAATTGTCTATATATATATCCCAAATCTAATTTGCTATTAGCTCTCTCCTTGGAGGAATAATTCACAGTGGATGCCACAAGCTTATGTCCTCTAGTGGTTAGGAGATGTTTATAAGCCACAATAAGAAACTTGTCACCCTTTATAGAGAAAAACCACAGTGTTGTGGATTTACCATCCATCCAAGCATCTGTGTCTATGCTCACAGCTTAGCTTGACATAATAATTAGTACTGCTTAAATGCCTGTACATCCAATTGCTTGTGCTTTGTTAGTATGACTAAAAAGGTATCACTGGATAAGCTGTCAACCCATGAAGGGAAACAACCTGAACAGACTAGAGTCCAAAATGACAACTCCAAAGAAAGTAGACTGTTTTCTTCTCACCCACTTGTGCCCCTTTCCCAAAGCCCAGGGAACAAATTGCGGAAGAGGAAGCGTGGTAGAATGTAGGGTTGTGGAGAGATAGGGGTGAATCATGAGATTACAGCAGTATAGTCTGGACTCCTAATTGATCAACATGCCTGTGCATACAAGCTTCTCCAACTGGACTATGGGAACCTTGGGTTGTTCAAAATTTGGACATAGATACTTGCAAAATGCACCAATTACCTAAATGTATGGCAAACTGAGCAACGTCAATGTTATCTGAAACAACTGTGTTATTATATTGTAGAATCCCTTAAAAATAAACAAATAATAATAAAAAAAATAACAATACACTGTAAAAGAAATCAGGGAAACAATCCCATTCACAATTGCCTCAAAAGACAATAGGTGAACAATGTTGCTCCCTGAAGACAAGTTATTAAATCTTAGTACCAGGCATGGGTTACCTCCCTACGATTATTGGCCAAGGAGGACTCAGAGGCACCCAAAATAATAGACTGTTGCCTTTGCTTTGGGTTGCCTACGATGATTAGATGGTTAGATAATTTAAGACTTTTCCTCCCCCCCCCAGAAATATGATAAATCATAGGGAAAAACAGCCATTCTCTTAAAGGATAGATTCATCCATCATTGTCAAGAATTTGACATTTATTATGTGAATTTTAATTGGAAAGAAAGGCTGGCTAATTAATCTTTTCCTCAAATATCGTATTTAACATCAGTGGAAGATATCACTAAGGCAGCGCCATTACCTTATTTAAACCCAGGATGACTCAGAAAGGTAGAAAATACCTTTATCTTCATTTTATGAATGAGGAAATGAAAGTTGAAGGATTAAGTACTTGTCCCAAACTGACACAGATAATAGTGATACAAAGTATAGGTTGGCCACTGACTAGTGTCCAAATCCACTGTTTGTTTTTTTCCTGGGGGAAAAAACTAATGATGAATTTAAACAGTAGCTAATCTCATGCTGTCTCTATTGAAAAATAACATTAAATTCTATTTTGAATACTTAAAAAAACAATTCTTAAATTAAGAGGCATATATGAAAAATGAAAATTCATCATTTAAATAAGAAGTTAGCTCTAGTCACCAGAATTAGAATTCTTTTATAAAAATTCATAATTTTGCCAAGCATAGTGGCACATACCATTAATGCCAGCACTCACTTGGAAGGCAGAGACAGAGGCAGGCCAACCTCTCTGAGATTCAGTTCAGTCTTGTCTATACAGCAAGTCCCAGGCTATCTGGAGCTATAAGGAGATCCTGTCACAAAGATATATGGATAAATGAATAAATAATTAATAAATAAATAAATAATAAATGCCAGGGTTGGTGGTGCACAGTCTACATAGTTTCAAGCCTGCTGGGACTATAGGGAAAATCTATATAAAAAATTAAAAGCAAGAAACATAATTGTATTTTGTTAAAAATGAAGAAATAAAAATAAGTTAAAACACTGAATTATACATGGGAGGGAAGTTTAATTTTTACCCCCACTGACATGCTGTATTTGTTAAGATTTTTTTTTACATCAGAGATTGTGAAATGGCTAACAGTTACTGAGCTATTACAAGTGGTACACTACTGTTTTCATTTAGAGTCACTCTTGATCTTCAGAATCACACAAGGCAGGACATTATTATTTCAAAGTAAATTTGCTCCTCACCCTGAAATTTCATTGAATATTTAAAGACACAAGGCCTTGCATATGCAACTCTCAAAGGAGATATAAAGGAACTGCTGATACTAGAGGGGAAGAGGAAAGAAAGAAAGAAAGAAAGAAAGAAAGAAAGAAAGAAAGAAAGGAAGGAAGGAAGGAAGGAAGGAAGGAAGGAAGGAAGGAAGGAAGGAAGGAAGGAGAAGGAAGGAAGGAAAGAAGGAAGGAAGGAAAGAAAAAAGAAAGAGAAAGAAAGAAAGAAAGAAAGAAAGAAAGAAAGAAAGAAAGAAAGAAAGAAAGAAATGAAGGAAGGAAGGAAGAAAAGAAAGACAAGCTAAATTGTGCATTAGAGAATGGATATGAGCCAAGCATGGTTGTGCATGCTTTTGATTCAAGCAATTGGGAGGCAGAGGTAAGTGAATATATGAGTTCAAGGCCAGCCTGATCCACATAGGAGAGCTCCAGCCCAGCCAGGGCCACATATTATGACTCCTTCTCAAATAAAATGAAATAACTATAAAATAATGAAGTAAGATAAATGATATGAAACAGAGGCTTGATTCCCAACTAATGCTATGTAGGAGAGACTGGGATATACTTGGAGTACTACAATTTCAGAAAAGACCTCAGTAAAATTGAGAAAAATAAGCTAGTTACTGGCAAAGCCCAGCTCTACAATCTGTATGACCCCATAGCCAAAGTTCAGTAGTACTATTTTGAGTGAACCCTTGAACATTCTTTGACCACAACCATCGTCCATTTACTCTACTATCCCTTGTTTAAGTTTTCTGGTAACAGATCATCTCACTTTTGGTCTTGTATTTCTGATTAGCTATGCTCCTCAGTTTTCCTCTCTCCTCTGTAGCCTATTCCTCCCCCTCTGTCTTTATGAAAACATCCAAACTCAGCAAGAAACAAGGCTCTGAGAAACTCTTTCCCCTGCCTATAATGCACTTGAACTTCTATACTCTCTCGCTCACTCTGTAGAATGTGTGAAAAGCAAGTTCCCTGAGAGAAGAGGTCCAGACCCACTGAGCTAAAGAGCACCTAGTACTTAGTATGTGTCTAATAAATGTTTAAAACACTTTAATTTCTAATTCCAATGTAATATTTGTGGGTTACATGTGTATATTAGTTTTATTAGCTACTTTTATCATTGTTACAGCAGAGCGACTGTCAAAAAGCAACTTAGGAAGAAAGAAGTATTTATTTTGGCTCACGGTTTAAGGAGACACAGTCTATAAAAGGGAAAGCATGAACTCAGGTGGTTCCATGGGACTGGGGGCATATGCCCAAGACTCTTCACCTCTTCACATCACAACAGAGATGGGAGAGGAAGCAAGGCCAGACTATAAACACCAAAGCACAATTCCCAATGACCTACTTCCTCTTGCTGGGACCCCATCTTCCAATATTCCTCCCCAAATAGTCCTATCAGCTGGGATTGCAATGTCCAAATGCATGAACTAGGAATCTTGAAAGACATAATATTCTGTCTCTTGCTCTTTATAGACTCCTAGGAATTGAGTCCAACTTCAAAACTCCCTACAGTTCCAACTCTGCTCAAAAATCTAAAATCCAAAATCATTTAAGACTCAAGAGAAACTACGTTGTGAGATCCTATAAAATAAAAAGAAAAATATACTTCTAATACACAATGCCATAGAATTAATACTCCCATTCAAATGGTAAGAACAGATCAATGAGGAAAGACCAGACCAAAGCATGACCAAAATCCAACAAGGCAAACATGAAATCCTGAATCTCCATGTCCTGGATCCAGGGCTCAGGATGGCATTTTCTGGGCCCAACAGGCTTGAGTAGATCCATCCCTCTAACTTTCTTGCCTGTGGCCCATGTGGCCCCTCTCCCGGGCCAATTTCAACTGGTATCTGTAGGTTTCCTCAGTAAATAGCCTATGTTTCCTGCATCTCCAATGCTTTAGTTACTATTACTATGATAAAATGTCCTGACAAACCTAACTTAAGGGAGGAATGATACATTTTGACTTAGAGTTCCAGAGGAATATAGGGTATCATACTGAAGAAGACATGAGAGCAAGCAGGGAAGGTATGTCAACAGCAGCAAGAAGTGAGACACTCAGCAAGCAGAGTGAATAGGAAGAGGGTCTAGGCTATGGAGACTCAAGATGCACCCCCAGTGATGCAGTTCCTCACCCCAATGAGTCCTAAAGATTCCACAACCTTCCCAAACTGCACTACCAGCAGAAGTGTGCAAAGAGATAGGCCCTAAGGGACATTTCACATTCAAACTACAACATACTCTATCCTGGGGTCTTCGTTGCAACTTGGGTTTCACCTTAACAGCCTCACCGAAGTTTTTAGTGCACAGAAAAATAAAGCTGTATTCTCTGCCATAATATAATATAATATAAATGATGCTTACCCAGTTCTCCAATCTCATTATTGTTGCTTCTCAAACCTCTTCAGCTCAGCCTTCACAGTCCTGGTCTTTTATCAGTATTCTGGTCTTCTGAAAATTCAGTGAAATGGCCCATTAATCTTAGCTTATATTAACTCTAGGGCTCCACTGACCCACAGCTCCAAAGCTGTTTACATTCCTCCTATAACCTATGAACCACATTGTCAGGTTTATCACAGCAATACCTCTTCACCACTAATATTCTGCATTTGTTACGTTTTCTCATCAGTGTGAGGGAATATATGACAAAATCAAAGTAAAGGAGGAAGGACTTGTTCATTATACTATCATATAATGGACTGTAGGGGATACACTCCATTATATGATAGTAGGTGACTCCAGAGTGACAGGAGCATGTGCTTAGGAATCTTCATCTCCTTATATCTCAGCAGAACAAGAAACAGAGTCAAGACAGGAAGCTTAAGCCAATCTATAAATCTTCAAAATTCATGCTCCAGTGACCCACTTCTTCCTACTAGGCCCATCTCCTAATGGTTCTACAGTTTCAGAAAATGGTGGCACAAGCTGAGGACCAAGTATTCAAATGTATGATCCTGTAGGAATATTTTACATGCAAACCACAATAATCCAGTATATTGCAAGGAAGGACACAATTCAGTTGCCAACAATATCATTTAATGTTTATCTTCCTTACTAAGCTGTATCTTTCTACACTGGCATACTTTCATTCTTCATAGTACTGTGTCTCATAAGAACATTTTCACGCAACATATGAGTCAATTTCACCATGTTTGATAATGAGAATTATTGCATAACTTATTATCATAGCCAGAGCCCTTTAGAGGCACTATTAGTAAAACAATTAGCATAAATCAGAGTCTCCTAGAAGAGTTATTCCATAGTCACTTCTTTACTGCACAATGTTAAAAGCTTGCAGCACAGTAGATACCTCATAAACACCTGGCAAGTGAATCAATTAGATGAACCAGGATAGTATGATCTAAATACTTCAAACAAAAGCAAGTTTTCTTGGTAAGAAGGAAATAGTTATGGCAAGCTGAGGGAGGAGGAGTTGAAGGGCAAAGATCCAGAAACATAAATCGTACTTGGTGTGAGGAATCAGTCTGAAGTAAGAATGAGGCACAATGTATCCAAATAAGAAAAGTACCAGATATGTAAAATGTGATGGTAAAACATTAGAAGGAGATCATAAAAATGAGTGTGATTGCCCAAGCCTGCCGTACAATGGTCAGAAGGGTAAGGAAGGAGAATCACAAGTTGAGGACCATCCTGGGATACACAAGGGGAGGGAAAAGGAGAGGAATGTCAGGAGAGGGAGAGGGGAGGGGAGAAGCAGGAAAGAGAAGGAGAAAAAGAAGGTAGCAGAAGAGAAGAAAGAAACAGGAGGAGGGGAGAGGGGGAAAAGGAGGAGGGGAAGGGGGAAGTGGGAGGATAGGAAAGGAGGGGCAGAAAAAGGGAAAAGAAACAGGAGAGGAAGGGGAAGGAAAGGGAGAAGAAAGGAAGTGGGGAGAGGTGATGCTAAGGGGAAAGGAGAAAGGGGAAAGCAGGTCACAAGAAGAGGAAGAAGAGGGGAGGGCAGAGGAAAGGAGAGAGCATCAAGGGAGGGGATGGGAGGGAAACCAAGAGGGGGAAGAAGGAAAGAACAATTAAAACAACCAAATTGTTTCAGACCCCACTGAACAGAGTTCTCCAGAGAAACAGAACCAAGAGAGGAAGAGATACAGGTTGAAAATCCAGGTAAGAGCTACCGCAGCACATTGAGTCTGAAGTCCATGGGGCATGCCAGCAGCAAGAAACCTGGAGTTCCTTATCATAGTCCTGAGGCACGGTTCCTTTCTTTCTTTAAACTTTAGACTTATCCTTAGGCCCAGCCAGTCAAACTGATTATAAATGTCATCGTAAAGGCAATCCCAGTCAAATTGATTGTAAATGATAATCCTTATCTTTAAAAAAGTCTTTACAGTAACTTAGAGACAAGTATTGAATAAAACAATAGGCAATTTGACATACAAAGTTAACCACACACCATATATAGAAATTTAAAATTAAAAATGCCATTTATAGCTACTAGTTCATATATCCTGAGCTAATTTTACTGGCATTAGTGAATTTACTATCTGATGCTGACACAGTGATAGTGAGTTTATAGCCTATTCACAACAAATCTTCATCACTGCATCTCTCAACAGAAGTTAAACTTTCTTGAAACATATGGGTACAAGAGAAAGCCAACTGTAAGACCAGTAAGTTCAGAAGTTGGATCCTGAAATGTGAGATAGTCACTCGCTTTCCCAAGTCTCAGTCTTTTCACTTCCTATACAAAATGGTGATTTAAAAAACACAGATCTAGGACTTCAGCTTAATTTACATACTTTATTGTTCTTGTCCTTTAAGATCTGCTTGAAGGAGATGCACAAAGGGAAAAGCCAATAGGTAGACATTGTGTCTACTGGCCTCCAACTCACCTTGAATAGAAACAATGTAGAGGTTCTTCCTTGTACTCTAATGCCTTACAGTGTGCACTAATGCCAAGCGGATATGTCTTCTTAACAGTTAACTTGAATAAAAAGCGATGCAAATCTCATTATCCACCAGAAGACCTTCCAGAAAAATATTTTCCTTTCTTTCTGGTTACTAACGACATTTTCATGGAATTAAAATTTACTGGCATAGGAGCAAAGGTCAAGCCATTAAATGCTCACATTCTGTATTGTTCAATTTTTGGCACATAGATGAGGCAAAATTGTTCTGTCATAAAGAATTATTATGAATCAAATGGTAAAGGGATTGTTGAAATGGTGGATAACATCTTTTTTTTAATTCATTTTTATGTCATGAAAAAAATGCAATGCCCTGGGGACACTAATACTAAATTTGGGCGAATTCCATATTTTTTAAAAATATCTTTCAGAAATGCAGTATTTTACCTTAAAAAGCTAACAATGAAGACAGAAGAGGCTACCATTGCACAGATTCCCTGCCACCTCCCCATTCACATTAGCACATTACATTGTACAAGTCAGAACTAATTATCAAAATACTCATTAGGTCTAAGGAGTAGGAAGGTTACAATAATTAATGCTTTGCAATAAAATGTTAACAGCAGTTCTCAAAGAAAAGAAAGGAATTGACCTAATGTACTCCACTTATATTCCAATCAATGAGCCTACACTCTTTCTGATGTACACATAATTAACAACGAAGTTCATCAGAAAAAGCAAAAAGGACAAAGGTCAACTTTTGAAGATTGTAACATTCTCCCCTGTTTCAGGAACTAGTTTGGATTAGCTGGAAGCAAATGGTAAAATAATAATAATGATAATATTTTGCTTAGCAAGATAGAAGGGATAAGGAAGAGAGAGAATCCTTTATAAGGCAGGAGTCCCCTGTCCCTTCTCCAGAGCTTCCCACTCAGAAGCTGAGAAGGAAGCCACTCGGTATGGTATCACTTTTTATAATCTCAGAAGTTTTAAATTGATTTTCTATAGACTTTGATTGCATCTGGTTTTAAAGAGTCAAAAGATTACAAAATTTCTAACTCTATTTTCCATAAAACTTTAAGTTCAGCTAGTAAAATCAAAAAAGTGGAAGTGGATTTATTACTGAAGTATCTTGTGTCATTTTTGAAATTATGTATATTTCATAGTAACTACACCTGGAAAGTTGTAGACTTTTTGCCTTTGGTTTGACTAAGGGAAACTCACAGTAAGGATCATAACAAAAAAATAAAAATAAAAACTTTACCAAGAATGATAAACTTTCCAAAATTATGATATGTAGGTAATAAAAATAACATTGTTGGCTAAATTAGCACAAACATTTCATACTTCTAAATTTATGTATATATTTTGGACACATGTTGATACTTAGAATTTTCTGTCTAGAGTTTTAAGTATTAAGGTTAAAAATAAAAGCAAGAATGTTATTTACTAGAATTATCCTGGGGAATTTTGTGTTTGCATTTTTATTCTTTTTTTATATGTGTATGTATTTTGCTTGCATGCATATAAGTGCTCTCATGTTGTACAATGCCTGAAGAGGTCAGAAGAGGGTGTCAGACACCCTGGAGTGAGAGCTGCCTGTTAGCCACTATGTGGGTGTTGGAATTCGAACTTGGATCCTCTGCAAGAGTAGTCAGTACTCTTAACTGTTGAGCCATCTCTCCAGCCCCATCTGTGTAAATTATTAAATCAACCAAATAACACAAAAATTTTTACAACAGAAAATTCACACATCATATTTCAAGTCACATCGGCATCTGAGTTTGTTTTCTTTACATATATTTAGATCACTCAAATATAGTATGCTACACAGACATTTAACATTTCATTTTCCAAATTTCTAAAAAGTCCATATAAATGTCAGTATTTATATTTTTTTGCAGTATTTATATTTCTAAGTTGTAAGTAGCACTGCAATAAACATTACTGGGGTATCTCTCACCAGTTAATTTACCAAGAGTATGTCCAACACTGAGAATTTTTAGGTTAAAGCTATGAACATCCGTCTTTTGCATGCTGTCATCAGCTTTTCAAAAATATCTCAATAGAAACAATGCGTGACAAAATAGCAGTCTATCCACAGTTACTAGCACATTTCATGTTTGTTTCCTTCAATAACTGTTTTTCAAATAACTTGTTAGTGGTTATGAAACAGCTCAAAAATTACTTTGATATGTGAATTTGAGACAATTAAAAAATTTTAGTCTGTTTTTCTGAGACTATTATTTTTAATTCACTATTCTTAAATTTTGCTCAAATCTATTAGGTTCTTTATATTTTTTCTTATACAAGTTGATAAGTTTATACCATACATACATGGTTAGGTAGATATTCCAGAATAGGCATGTTTTTCCTTTGATTCAAATTCAACAAAATGTAAATTTATGCACGTTTCATTATCACCAATAAAGTATTTCTCTCTGCCTGGTCCAGAGGACCCTACAACAAGATGAAGGCTCTGATTCTGCTTGTTGTCATCTTGACTTTAACTGCTTGCTTCTCAGTAAGTATAACATCCATGTATGTTCTTATTCTGGTCTTAACCATAAACCACATGCTCAGCTCAATGTTTTGTGATGATGCAGCTTTATTTCCATCTAACAGCTTCATTTACCCTCCTCTATAGTTTTCTGTCAACCTTGGAATGTAACTGTAATATTTTTCTTTTGTCTCATATATTGGTGATTACTCTAGGGTCCCAAATCTCTGTAAATGGGACACTTCAGTCTTGTGAGTTTTAAATCGGGTACTTGCCTTCTTCCACAGCAGCACTCCTAGATAAAGTGCAGTCTGCAATAGGCTCTCCAAAAGGAAAAATATGTGAGATAGAAAAATGTTTAAAAGGAGTACTATAAGAGACAAGGGAGATGTCAGGAGAGTTTGCCCCATAAGTGTGAGGACTTGAGCTTGTCTTCCCAAATAAAAAGCCAGGTTGAGCAGCACATGCCTGTCCCCTATTGTGAGATGGGAGGAGGAGATGGGGTGATGTCTGGAAGCTTCCTGGCCAGCTAAATTTGCATACACGGTGAAGATCCAGCCCTAGAGGTCCTGTCTCAAAACCAGAGGACTAACAGTAGAGATAGTCCTTTGACCTCCACATGTACATACTATATACACATGTACTTAACTAATTAGGTAGTTAATTTTCTAAAATAAATACTACAAAATAAGTTTATAACCCTATAGAAAATTTTACATGGATCAAATACATTAAGAAAACCTAGAGGTGATATTAACTTCCAACCATGAACATGACTTGGAATACTATAATATTTTAGAGTCATTACCCAAAGACTATTATCTAATCTAGTTATAATATCTAAAAGGTAAAATCCACCTCATCTAAGACTTAATGCTGCAAATACAATTTAGCATCATTTTCTGAATAAAGTTCCTAAAATAAATCATACCTTACACTAAAACTTCTACAAAGCTGATAAACTGATTAGAATTTCAATTATTGCAATGATAGCATAGAGGCTGGAAAGCTACAAGTCCAGAGTCCAATTACAATGTATCTTGAGCCATCATTATCCCCCTTAATAGCCATTCCTTGTCCACCTCTGTTTTGCAATGTATTAACTTAATAGACCACTAGTTTCTACAAACCAAAAGGCTAAGAATCTCATCAAATAGCATCTGAGGGGATATTGTACAGATTTTCCTACTTTAATAATAATCTGACTACCCAATGTTTCCACCAATGTGTTTGAAAAGTGCCTAGATTTATGATTTTCTTGCTTCTGTTACTATCATAATTTTATGGGTATAGTTTAATCCCAGCACTCAGGAGGCAAAGGCAGGCAGGTCTCTATCAGATCAGGCCAGTCTAGTCTACATAGTGAGTTCTAGGCCATCTGGGACTACAAGGAGACCCTGTATCAAAAAAAGTCATAACAACAACAACAAAAAGCAAACAAGCAAAAAAAAAACGAATTTCATAAAACTGCAGTCACACGGAAACATGGAATTGGGGGCAACCCGAATCTGTATTCCCCAGCCATGGTCACGCATATTTAGCCCCAGAATAAACTGTCTCATCCTCATTGACAATTTCATGAACAGTAACTAATAGTCACTGCAAGTGCAGCAAAGGTTCCTTTCTATCCTCAGAAAAACACTATTCCAGAGCTTCTTTGGATCACCCATCTCTCTCTTCTGCATAAGACAGGTTGGCTTTTCATCCAAATTCAGGAAGAGATTGGTCCCCTAACAGTCTCCTGGTTTAGCACCTGAGTGAATGGGAGATATAACAAAAAGAAAGGACCCCCAGTCTAATACCACTTGGGGACTGGAGAGCAGTTCCCACCACACCTGTGTGCCTGGAAGACCCATTCCATTTAGAGGACCCACTTAAACAGATCATCTTTAATGCATGGCCAGTATGCTCTTTAAACTGTTAAAAAGTTCACTCTTTTTTTGAGACAAGGTCTCCCTATAGCCCCAGCTGGCCTAGAGCTCACTCTATAGACCAGGCTGGCCTTGAACTCACAGATATCCGCCTGTCTCTGCCTCCCGAGTGCTAGGACTAAATGTGTGTAGCACCATGACCAGTTTAAAGACAGTTCTTAGCCACCATGTGGGTGCTGGGAATCAAACCTGGGACCTCTGCAAGAGCAGTTGGCACTCTTAACTGCTATCTCTCCAGCCCCTAGTTCACTCATTTTAATGGCAGCCCAAAATTTTAGATTGTAGTCGATTCTACTCACAATATTCCAAACATTTATATCCTCACAGATGATTTACAATCAACAAAATGTCATGCATATTCTAGATCTAATTTTGTATTTTTTTCTGTTTCACTTCATTTTAGTCCGCTGATGCACACAGGAAAAAGAAACGAAAAGTAAGTTTTATTACAGTTCTGGTTTCCTTTTCACATTTTTCAATCATAATTCCAGCAAATTCTACTATTCATTACTGAAAAATATGTTAAGACAAAAAGCCAAAGAATGACCTTAATATCAACATTTGGGATCCAAACCAGAATAGTTTTGTAAAAGTGAAAGACTTGCCTCCAGTTGCTTTCCTCATGAACAGATAAAGATTCTGCAATGGCAATAAGATATTTTGAGCTCTGTAAAACAAAAAGTCATCATCCTTCACTGCCAAAACCTATTTATATTTCTTTCCTTGATAGATTTTTCTCTTTATAAATTGATAAGCAATTTCTCTGAGCTTAAAAAATGTGAAAGCTAGCTTCTCTTTCTAAAATCAATGGTGTTCAATAAAAGCTCAAACTCACTTGTCTTTTTCAGAATAACACATCTCTGTGTTCACTCTCTGTCATTTCTAATGCTCCATAACATTCACCCAACATGAGCATGGCAGAAGACTACATGAAGTATATAGGACCTAGAGATATTTGTTACAGCACACTATTACTCTTCTCAATTTTCCCCACCCCTAGACAGTACTCTAAATGAACACTTAAAACAAAAATTCCATCTGCTTCTTATATGCTGTGGAAAGACATTTCCAGGCTTACTGGCCCAAGCTCTCAACTATTGAGAAAAAAATATCGAAACCCCTAGTGAAAGTTCATGACAATTTTGTCAACTTCCTTCTCTCTTTCCATATCTCAACTCACCACATAATTTTCAAAGCATATGAATTCTGAGGAATGGTCAGAAAACCTGACTTTACAATGATATTTCCAGTAATAAATAATATGGGTCAAGGAAAATGTATTTTTAGTAATGTCCCTGGCCAGGCAAAGGTCCAATAATAACTATACCAATCTGCCCATTCAACTTCTCTCAAAATTTCCTCATCTCACAGAAATCCTAGAATCAGCTTTGCTCCCAACATCAACCTAATGTGGGAAGCAGCTGTAGAGTATACTGTCTTCCTCACTCACTGCACATTTATGTGATTATACCATATTTTATTTGGTTAACCTAAAGGGAAATCTATTGGAATATCTATCTGAGATACTATATTTATAGTCATACCACTCCTAGATATATACCCACAAGACTCATCCTACCGCAAAGATACATGCACGTCCATGTTATTGCAGCTCTCTTCACAATAGCCAAGAGCAGGAACCAACCCAAATGCCACTCAACTAATGAGAGAATGAGCAAAAATGTGGTACACGTGGGAGTACACTCAGCAGTAAAGAAGAATGACGTCATGGAACTTTGCAGGTAAATGGATGGAACTTGAAGCCATTATGCTAACTGAAGGAACACAGTCCCAGAAAAACAAGCAGTGAATGGTTTCCCTAATTTGCCTAATTTGTGGATGTTAACACCAAATCCCAAGATGAAAAGCAAGCGAACATTATTGTTATATTCTGTTTATCTGAAGCAACTATTGTTACAATGTAAATCTCTTTTTTTTTTTTTTGTGTTTTTTTTTTTTGGTCTTTTTGAGATAGAGTCTTCCTGTAGCTCTGGCTGTCCTGGAACTCACTCTGTAGACCAGGCTGGCCCCGAACTCACAGAGATCCGCGTGCCTCTGCCTCCCAAGTTCTAGAAGTAAAGGTGTGCGCCACCACGCCCGGCATTCATTTATTTCTGTATGTGTATCAGTGTACTGTCTGCATGCAAGTCTGTGCACCCGTGTCGTGCAATGCCACGGAGGTCAGAAGAGGGTGTCGGATTCCCCTGGAACTGAAGTTCTCCTAGAACTGGAGTTTCAGACGGCTCTCGGCTGCCATATGGGTGCTGGGGATCGAACCCGGGTCCTCTGCAAGAGCGGTTGGTGCTCTTAACCGCTAGGCCATCTCTCCAGCCCCTACAATGTAAATCTCTTAACAGGTTCTAGAATCCATCCAACCACTTACTTTCAGACTCTGTAATTACTGTAGATGAGTGGAAAGTATGCATTTATACTTTAGAGTAATATAAAATTAAAGGAGGAAAATGTGAATTCCTAAAGATTAAAAAAAAACTGAGCAAAAGATGCGGAACAGTTATGGCAGAATGCATGATTTAGGGTGGGGTGGGGGAAAGGAAAGGGGAATATGTCTAAATTGAACTGAGAAATGATGTCTGAAATACACAAAACATCGATAAAAGCATTATTTAAAAAAAGAATCCTTGGAAGAAAAATAAATTAGTTATAATGTTACAGCAGCCCTCTAGTAAAATTAATTTATCCCAAATACTGAGCTACTCCTGAGTCTTTCAGTAAAGCTTTCCTCAAGCATGAGCTGTTCCATTCTGGGGATTCACTGCATTAGTGCCATACTTTGTAGAAGTACCAGCCCCTGAGGAGTGATTCGCACTCCTAGCACCCCAAACCCAGTCAGAAAGACATTAGCATGATGGAAATGCATGGTATTGAAGTAGACAAGAACTGTTGCTTTCTGGAGAGCAAGGTGGACTGTCAGATTTAGATTCCCAGGGATTAGCCTCTGCCAGTGATGATGAGAGACTACGAGCTAATGTAAAACCCTGAGAGAATATCATATTAAAATTCTGCATTGCTCAAATAAAGAAAGGCCATGACATTGCTGAAATAAGGCTTTCACAGAGCACAGACTCTTGAAATTTTCACATTGAGGTAAATTTCAGAAATATTAAATACATCTGAGATATATAAATATTCATTAACAGCTAGCATTAGTAATTAAGTCCCNTATATATATATATATATATATATATATATATGCCTTTCCAAAGTTATTAACCACCAAAATCTTTTTTTATATTTTTATTGAAGTTTTGTGCATTTTATATATCATTTCTCAGTCCAATTTAGACTCATTTCCCTTTCCATGCCCCCCACCCCACCCGAGTTCATGCATTCTGCCATACATGTCTTATATCTTTTTCTGAGTCTTTTTAAAGTTTTTCAAAGCAGAGGAATATTGTTTTGTGGAGAACTTTATGGTTTCAGTTGGTTCTTTGTACCAGTCCTTTTGTTGTTGTTCCCTCCAATTTTTATTGCTTCAAAATATGCATATTATATATATGTGTGTGTGTGTGTGTGTGTGTGTGTGTGTGTGTATCACACCTATACTAAAATTATGTCATCTGAAAATAAACTGTATGTTATTTCCAAATCATATTTCAGGATTCACATTTTTTCCCTTTTAAATTTATATTACTCTAAAATATGCGTATATACTCTCTACCCATATACCAAAATTACAAAGTCTGAATATAAGTGATAGGTTAATTCTAGAGCCTGTTAACGGATTCACATTATAAGAGCACAGTTGCTTTCAGATAAAGAAGAATATAACATTAATATTTGCTCAGCTTGCCTTACAACTAGGTACTTGGTGCTAGCATCCACAAATGAGGGATACCATTGTCTGTTTGTTTTTCTGGTACTGTATTGCTTCACTTAACATAATATCTTCAAGTTCCATCCATTTACCTGCGAAGTTCATGATGTCATCTTTCTTTACTGCTGCATAGAACTCCATTGTGTAGATGTACCACATTTTCTTTATCCATTCGTTCGTTGAGGGATATTTGGGTTAGTTCTAATTCTTCCCTATTGTGAAGAGAGTTGCAATAAATATACATGTGCATGAATCACTGTGGTAGGATGAGTCCTGTGGGTATATACCCAGGAGTGGTATGACTGGGTCAGGTGGTAGGCTCATTTTGAGTCTTTTAGGGGTTCTCCACACTGCTTTCTACAGTGGTTGCATGAGTTTACACTCCCACCAGCAGTGGATGAGTGTTCCCTTTTCCTCACAACCTCTCCAGCATTTGGTATCATTTGTTTTTTTGATCCTACCCAGTCTTATTGGAGTGAAAGGATATCTGAGAGTGGTTTTAATTTGCATTCCCTTAATTATTAGCGATGTTGAAGACTTTTTAAGATGTTTCTCTGCCATCTTTATTTCCTCACTTGTGAAGTCTCTGTTTTTTTTTGTTGTTGTTTGTTTGTTTGTTTGTTTTGGTCTTTTCAACACAAGGTCTCCCTGTAGCCCCAGCTGTCCTGGAACTCACTCTGTAGACCAGGCTGGCCTTGCACTCACAAAGATCCGCCTGCCTCTGCCTTCCAAGTGCTAGGATTAAAAGTGTGTGCCACCATGCCCGGCTCTGTTCAGCTCTTTACTCCATCTTTTGAGCAAGTCATTTGTTTTCTTACTTCTTTTCAACAGAAAATTTATTATAGAAAATTTTGAGAATATCATCAATAATACCTTTTTGGGCTTTGAAAACAGCAGAGATTTAGTTTACTTCTCTTGTATTTCACAAAAGATCTTAATTCAAACCTCTATGAAGAAAGCAGAACACTCTAGTAAGTTCTGATGGGATCAAGTAAGAATAATTACAAACATTTATATTTATATATAAAGTTTTTAAAGCTGATTTACATATTCCATCCTTGCCAAAGTAACTTTGTTGGTTTTTGTCTTTTTTTGTTTATATTCTCTCTCTAAAGTCCAGTTATAGTTCTGAAGATAATTTTAGATCACTTAAGCCAAAGCCTCGTGGAAATATAAAAGATCTGCAGAAGAGAGTAAACCAAAAAGTATCTGAAAAGTTTAAAACACCCCGGAAGTTTCAACCTGCTTTTCATGGTGGTCCTGGTCCCATGGGTCCCATAGTCTCCAAACCCCGACCAGGCTCCCGTCGACCCTCTAAGAAAGGACCTAGAGGCCCTCCTGCAAACCGGCGTCCCCGTCCTTCACACTTTGGCGCCCCTCCTAGACGCCCTTTCTTCCAGCCTCCAGTTCTGTTCCCTAACTGCCCCAGCTACCAGAATAAACCACATCCCCAACCACTAAGACCTCGACCAACCCCTGGAAAAGTGGCAGTCACTTCTGCTCCTGCAACTATAGCTGCCAACACAACTGAGTCTTCTGCAGTAAACACCACAGCTGCTGCAGATGTCAACACCACAGCTGCTACAATCAACACCACAGCTCCTGCAGATGTCAACACCACAGCTGCTGCAGATGTCAACACCACAGCTCCTGCAGATATCAACACCACAGCTGCTGCAGATGTCAACACCACAGCTCCTGCAGATATCAACACCACAGCTCCTGCAGATATCAACACCACAGCTGCTGCAGATGTCAACCCCACACCTGCTGCAGATGTCAACACCACAGCTGCTGCTGAAGTCAACACCACAGCTGCTGCAGATGTCAACACCACAGCTGCTGCTGCAGAAGTCAACACCACAGCTGCTGCTGCAGATGTCAACACCACAGCTGCTACTGCAGAAGTCAACACCACAGCTGCTGCTGCAGATGTCAACACCACAGCTGCTGCAGAAGTCAACACCACAGCTGCTGTTGCAGAAGTCAACACCACACCTGCTGCTGCAGATGTCAACAGCACAGCTGCTGCAGATGTTAACACCACACCTGCTGCTGCAGTCAACACCACACCTACTACAGATGTCAACACCACACCTGCTGCAGATGTCAACATCACAGCTGCTGCAGATGTCAACAACACAAATACTCCAGTCTAAATTAGAATCAGGTAAAAATTATCTTTTTCAAAGAATTTTCTAACTAGAAGAGTAAGACAGATATGTGTGTGCATGTATGCATGTGTAGGTGTGATTAAATACATATACATTTATGCTCATATGTGTGTGTTTTGTGTGTGTATATGAAAAGAGTTTCCTTAGTATGATAAAAGAAAAAATAAAAGTAGTTCACAGAAATGTTATCTGGATTCTAAGCTCTTATTCTTTTTTACTTCAAGAACTTGATTTTATCCCCTGCAACTTTAGATCATACCTACAAATGCAATACTAGCCAATTTCCACAAAAGGAGTTGACAAAGTTCATCAAATGTTTATGTATCTTGACTTTCTGATCCCAATTCTAAAATATTTTTTATTTTTCTTACAGGCTTATTTTTAATTAATATCTTAGTAAAATTAATTACTTTGCACTTTAACTTTACCTAATTTCTCAACGTATACATTTTACAAGAAGGGACGCTTTCTCACACTTGTTCAGCACTTGCTAAACTTAAGGGAAGCAAAAAGATATAAAGTATTTTAAGAAATTTTACAGTTATTCTTCAAAATATAAATAGAAGCAAAACAAAACCCATGGAAATCCATTGTATAAATTACCCTTCAAAAAGAGTACTCAATAAATAGTTAAATATCATATGTTGTTCATGTTTCAGAATACAATCTCTTCATTGTAAATATGAATAGGAAGAATTAGTTCAATTATATAATATAAAATTGCAGTGAAAGATGTCAACATTTGCCCCAGTCATATTGATTTTCCTGCACTGAACACTCATTATATTGATTCTAATTTATTGCACATAGCAACCCTGTAAAGCAGATAGCATTAACTACCATTTTAAAGATGAGGAAACTGGGCTATGAGAATCTACATGACTTTTTAAAGATAATAAAGTCAGTAATTAAAAGTACCAGATTGATGTAAAAAAAATAAAATAATTTAAAAAAGATCATAAAGTCATAAATGACAGACTAGGCTTCAAACTCACATGCACTGAACTCCAGTGTATCAGCTTCATATGTCCTACTCTGCATTTGACTATTTTTTTAATTTATTTTTATTAATGCTTTGTGTATTTCATACATCATTTTCCAATTCAGTTCAGGCATATATCCCCTTCCCTTCCCCCCCCACCCCCACCCATCGCAGATCGTGCATTCTGCCGTAAGTTTTCTGCATCTTTCTCTGCTTTTTTGTTTTGTTTTGTTTTCAATTTTTTTTAACAATAGGTGATAATTTGTGAGTACAAGCATCCTTCATGTAAAACCAATTTGCAAGCAGTTGTGCCCAAACCCACACAGCTCATGGGTCCCACCATCCAGCAGGGGGGGCTTGTTATGTTCAATCAGTTGATCAAATGCGTGTCCAGTTCTAATTGTTGTAGTTTCACCATTAACCCCAATGACGCCCCCCTTACATTCTACCACGCCCCTCTTCTTGCAGATTGTTCCTAGGCCTTAGAAAAAGGGGCACAGGTGGCTGAGAGCAACAGCACCTCTACTTCTTCTGGACTGATGTTCTTTGTCTCTAAGTCAGTTCTGGCTTTTCTTTCATGGGCTGCCAGCTTGTCCAGGCTTACCCTTTCGATCCTACTAATGAAGCACATGCAATTAAGATATATAGGTACTTTAAACGTATATAATATAGCCTTCGATTCCTTACTAATGAAGCCACAAGCAAATTAATATATAGGTATTTAACAGTGCTAATTGTTATGGTAGGTTACTTTGGTATAGCACACAGAGTTTGGATGGTATGTCCATTTCATGATCTACATTTTCTTCTGTCAAGTATGGCGGGTCTTCGTGTGGTTTATATAACTTCCCAACCCATTCGAGGATGTAAGCTGTGACAGATGAGTGTTACCAAAGACCACTAAACCAATAAAGCAAATATAGGTCTCCTTGAGTCAAGCAAGACTCCTCCGTCAGCACCAGCTACACCTCATCTGCCTGGAAATACTGTGCAGCAGTGGCAGCCATATGTCTGTATATCCCAAATCTAATTGGCTATTGGCTCTCTCCTTGGAGGAATAACCCATGGCTGATGTCACAAGCTTACATCCTCTAATGGTTGGGAGATGTTATAAACCACACGAAGACCCTGCATTTGACTATTTTAAAGCAATCTGAGAAGGGCTTCTGAACTTTTAATTATTGTCCTGTGGTATTTTGTTTTGTCGTTTCAGATTCCGAATATCGATATATTTGCCATCATCTCTCATGATATATAATTAGATATAACTAAATAAAATATAGAAATATGTATTTTTATTTCTTCTTTAGCCTTGCTACCTTGTAAAGACCTTAAATAATTTGCATTTGATCACCTGTGTTTGGCTGCCTCTTTTTTCCTCCTGAGAAAGACAGCGCTATTATCAAGATCTTCAGATGGTTCTACACATACAAAGCTTGTATTAAAAAATTATAAAGCTGTTAAATTACTGACTTTCTGAATTAGAACACTCACGCATTTAGTTATAAGTAAATAATTATTAGTTCACACATTGTTTATGTAACCATATATTAAATAATTAGATTTCACATAATAATTATAATTTATTAAAAAATACAACTATAAATGCAGACATTTATTGGGTCATGTCCAAGGGGAGTTCTTTCCAGGATCTTCCACCAATACCAAAGTCAATACATACTCAAATCTGTTAAACAAAGAGGCATGGTATATGCCTATAACATACATAATTTCTCATATATTTCAAATCATTACTAGTTCATTTTAAAACCTAACACAAAGTAAGTGCTCTGTGAATAGTTGTTATCCTGTGTTATGTACAGAAGAAGAAGAAAAAGAAAGTCTGTCTGAGTACTTACAGTCCACAACTGCAGAACCCATGGTGACTGTATTTAAAATTATAATCATTATAGTAGCAATAATGAAGATGTTAAAATGCAACCCTACCTTCAATGATATCAGTATCTAAAAAGACATATGCTCAAAAATCATAGGATGAAAAACATTAACTTCTCACAGATCTATAGGCATTCTTTTTATGAATATCTCAAATATTATTTCTTGACCTATAGTGATATTTCCCCCAAGGATTATTTGCATGAAATATTCTATTGCTCCGTGAATCATTTTTATCTAAAGTTATATTAGATCAATATGTATTTGATGGGGTTGGGGTATACCCAGTGTTAAAGCACGTGCCTCACGTATGCAAGGTCCTAGGTCCCAATCCCCAATGCTGCTAAATCAATATACACCAATGACTTAGCAAAATCCCACCAGCTGTTAAGACCAGGAAACATAAAAATATAAATATGTCACTTACTATTCCACAAAGGGCTAAATGGCAAAGACAGAAACAAGGCAACCAATTCTGAATAGCCATAACTAACTATGTAAATGAAAGTATGAAAATGCACAAGCAATAATGAGCAGAAAAGTAAAATACTTATTTTCCTTTATGGAGAGCAAACACTTATGAGAAATTAATTATGGACAACTCTAGGAGATGCAAAATCAATATTTTGGTATTAATGAGTTGTTGCGAGTAATTCCATTTGCTATTGCACTCTTGAACTCTCAGCAGCTCTGATTACCTGCACAAGAACTGCAAAAGATTGGGTCCATCAGCATTCTTTTACAGAGGAGGAAGGGGCTCAGGAGGCTCCATCCCTTCTTTAGGCAGTTAATTATGGTATGTGGGAAAAGGAAAGACATTTTCTTCAGTGGTACAGCAGGGGGTAAGTTGCTCATAGTCATGTTAATAATCTCCACTCATGTTTCCGTAAGCAACTGTAGTTAAACTCATTGTGTCACCAAAAAAGAAAGACATGAAAGTAGAAGAAACTAGCTGGGAAGAGAAAGGGGACTAGTGGAAGTGGGATTGGGGACAGGATAGCTTCTATGAAGCCCTCTTCTGGCCTCAGCAGGTATTACATGCACAGGTGCTCTTACATGCAAGCAAACCATTGATAAACATAAAATTAAAATAAAATTAAAATGGGGAGAGGAGGTAAAAGTCAACAACTCACATAGTTATTAACATCAGAATGGAAATTATTAGAGTAATGAAAATGAACCTCATAATATAGTGTGAATAATTTACTGAGGATTTTTTTGGGGGGGCTTTTTTTTTTTTGGTCTTTTTTGAGACAGGGTCTCCCTATAATCCCAGCTGGCCTGGAGCTCTCTATGTAGACCAGGTGGGCCTTGAACTCACAAAGATCTGCCTCCCTCTGCCTCCCAAGTGCTAGGATTAAAGGCATGCACCACCATGCCCAGAGGAAATTATTTTTTAAAAGGAAATCATTTCAACAGGCAGGAAAAAAGGTCCATTGCTTGTAAACATATTTCAAATACATAGATTTTAAAGAGTATGTGATATCCTCCATCAGTTTAGTGTATAAAACATGCCACAACTGAAATTCTGAGGATGTAAGGATGGGTGAAATGCACGATACACTATTAAGTTGCTTCTGATTCCAATAAATAGGGGCCAGTCATTAATGTAAGACATATATAGAAAAATAGACACATAGATCAAAAAGGAAATTATATTCATGTTACCAATGTCAAAATATGTTAATTTGGACTTAATTCTCTTAAAATGTAAAATTAGTATAGGTCTTACCACAGAAGATCATTATATACAATATATAGTATTTGCATGGGTCAAATTCTGTTCCAGAAGCTTGACTCATGATAAATTATTTAATATTCAGTACAGCCCTATAAGTACTCTTATTACTGACATTCTAGAGATGAGACATTGAAGCCAATGGAGGTTAACCAACTGCCCATGAGCACACAATGAGCAAAGAGGAGTGCTTCACACCAGGCTGTGATGTGAGCACAGAACAGTACACACATTGAATCTTCATTTCCCAATGAAGAGAATCTGCAAAAATATCTAGGATATTCACAATCAATAAACTAATTAGAAATCTGCTGTGGTGATTTTAATCAGATTTATGTTCTGCTTATCCTGGAGCTCCAGATAGAAAAGTTTCACTAAACAAGAACTGTCCAAACTCCACAATACAGTAAAACAGTTTGTCTTCTAGAGCCGGGTAAGAGATTTACATTGTGACAACATAGTTGCTTCCAGATAAACAGAAATATAATAATAATGTTGTTCAGCTTGCCTTTCTCTGGGCATTTGGTGTTAGCATCCACAAACGAGACCATTCGCTGTTTGTTTTTCTGGGACTGTGTTATTTCTCTTAACATAATATCTTCAAGTTCCATCCATTTACCTGCGAAGTTCATGATGTCATCTTTCTTTACTGCTGCATAGAACTCCATTGTGTAGATGTACCACATTTTTGTCATCCACTTGTCAGTTGAGGGTCATTTGGGTTGGTTGCAGCTCTTGGCTATTGTGAAGAGAGCTGCAATAAATATGGCTGTGCATGTATCTTTGTGGTAGGATGAGTCTTGTGGATATATACCCAGGAGTGGTATGGCTGGGTCAGGTGGTAGGCTCATTTTGAGTCTTTTAAGGGTTCTCCACACTGCTTTCCATAATGGTTGTACAAGTTTACATTCCCACCAGCAGTGGATGAGTGTTCCCCTTTCCCCACAACCTCTCCAGCATTTGGTGTCTTTTGTGTTGTTAAAATGTAAATCTCTTAATGGGCTCTAGAATTGATCCACCACTTACTTTCAGACTCTGTAATTATTGTGTATGAGTGGAAAGTATGTATTAATATTTTAGAGTAATATAAAATTCAAGGAGGAAAATATGAATTCCTAAACATAAAAAAGACAGAGTGAAAGATGCAGGATATTTATGGCAGAATGCATGATCTGGGGTAGGGTGGGAGGAAGGGAAAGGGGAATATGTCTAAACTGAACTGACAAATGATGTCTGAAATACACAAAATGTCAATAAAAGCATTATAAAAAAACAGTTTGTCTTTACCATTAGCAATCACTTACAGGACAATTCTCCTTGCAACACAAGTTCTCCTGTATACCTATGGATACAATTTTTTTAAAACAAAGGAAAATAGAAGGAAAGAATAGTAGGGGAGGAAAATAGAAACCAAGAGACAAAAGTAAGTAAAGGAAAAGGGCAATGAAGGTTGGGTCATGATGGAACACACATAGAACAAGCAAGTAGGAGCAGTCAGAGGAGAGAGAACCCAGACATTTTCCCTAAAAGATAGGGGCTCCCTGTAGATCCAGGCAGCTGAAGCTACAGGGAGACCCTATCTCAAAAAAAAAAAAGTGAATGTATATAGCTGAAAGCTATATAACAAGAAACAGTGCAAGACAGGAGAAACCTCCCTTCAAGTTGTTGGTTAGGGTAATCCAAGAGACTCTCAAAATTACACAGGCAAATGCCACAGTCCTTGATTATCATGCAAAACTTGAGAGTAAGACCTGATTGCTGAAGAAAGGACATACTTTGGACATAGCACTTGGAGCAACAGAATTTGAACTGATCTGGAAGCTACCTTCCTGAAGAATAGCTCTAATAGTTTGGGAGGAAATAAATCTTGGTCCAACCCCAGCTTTAAAGCCTAATAACCACAACAATGACAGTCACAACAAACTACACTGGCACAGTAATGGTTCTTTTATCTTGGGGATAAACAACAGCTACCTAATTGGACTTAAAGCCACTGAATAGGAAGGAACTCATGTGTGGTACTGTAAACATAGCCAAATAGTTAGAGAGGTCATAGATCTTGGAGAAAATTCTAAGTTTGTCATATCCCTAGACAAATGTAACTTCTTACTATGAGCAAAATATGGATCCTTGTATTTACAGACAAGTATCTCAATCATAACTCATCAAAGAAGCTTCTTTTGCACCAGAGAGACTATACAGAGTACCACAACTGATTATACATGAAGAGTGAGTGTCCATGAGATGCCCAATCCTAAGGGACACATCTACACCTAAAGTTCATGGAACAATAGTGGAACAAGGGGTAGAGAGAATGCTAATGCATCTCTCAACTCTTATTCTCTAAGCTTCCTCAAACAACAAAGGGCAATGAACATAATAGGACACAACTGGCCAAAGTGCAGAGAATAAGAGACTGCAGAGTCTGTGTCCCTGAACAGAATTCCTATATTAAACTTTACCCACCCAGGACTCAGAGACCCTTGAGGAAGAGGAGGTAGAAAGATTGTAAGAGCCAGGGAAGGCAGTGCATGGCTATAAGGAAACAGAGATTTGCATGCTCCTGGGGCCTTGCGCATATGAACTAACAGCAATGGTAAAAGCATGAACAAGACCCATGCAAACTCCACTAGACAAAGCTCAGGATAGAGCTGGGAAAATGTGAGGGGCCACGACTTTGGTGCAGAACTACTGGCTGGTCAGTGCTCCATGAGAGAGAGTTGATCTTTAAGGGACTGATGCCAGACAGGTTGAACCATTTCCAATGGAAGAATTCACATTAAGAGTATGTGGGTATACAAACAACTTGATAGGCCTTAATATGCATGACAAAATGCAAAAAGTCCTGTAGGTGGGTTCTGGGGAGGTTCAGATAGGGAAAATGTATTGAACAGCTGGTCGTAGTGGCACACACCTTTAATCCCAGCACTCCGGAGGCTGAGGCAGGCAGATCTCTGTGAGTTCAAGGTCAGCCTGGTCTACAGAGTGAGCTCCAGGCCAGTTGGGACTAAAAAGGGAGATCCTGTCTCAAAAAATGCCAAAAAAAAAAAAAGATGTATTGAACAATGTCTACGAAAACCCAATAAAATATATTTAAAAAAACACTATTAAATAAAATGTTTAACACTTAAAACAGTAAGATGAAAAAGTAAGAAGCGGGAGAGGAAGAAGATGAGTGGCAAATTTTTTGGACATTCAAGTCTTACTACTCCTGTCTATATTATGAAATATTTAGATCAACGAATACTGAGAGGGTTTATACTAGAGACCAACAGAGACAAACTGATGGCTTCAAAAGTCAGAACCTCAAAAAGGGTATAAATCCATAAAAGGGAAAAAATAGAATACCTTAAAATGTGACCATTCCATTTTTTTATTTTAGCTAATGTAATTACTAATTCCTCTTTCCTACTAAAAAGTTATCTTTTGATCATATCTAATCCCCACTCCTCCCTCCAACTCCTCCCAGATCCATCCCTACCTTTTTTGCATCCTCCACCCCCCAACTTCATGTCTTCTTTTTTTTTCCCTGATAAACAACCCAGTCCAATTTATTCAGCATATATATACTCCTGAGTATCCACTAGGGAATTGCTGTGATGCTAATCTTGGCTGCCAACTTTACTGGGTCTAGAATTAACTAAACTGAGAGAGGTTTTCTTTATAATATTTTATTAAGCTTTTGTACATTTCAGACAACCATTCTTAATCAAATTTAGATCACCTCCCCACTCCATGACCCTACACCCCCATGGGGGCCTCACATACTCTGCCATACATGCTAAGTTCCATTATTACAGATGTCCTTTGATGCAAGTTCATCCACTGGAGTCTATTCAACTTAAAGGAAGATCTACTCTCCCTCACCTAGTCATAATCAGTTTCCAACAGTTCTCAGGCCAGAGCCAGCCCACCAACCATTTCCCTCACACCACTCTGGGTCCTTGTCTGGCTGAGTTGCCATGAGACTTGTGTTTGATGTCCACAAGTTATTTGAGGTCAGAAGACCCATCTTAAATGTGGACATTTCCTAATGTGGGGAGCCCACATGGAAGGTCATGGTGGAAGGGAGCTTTTGTTTTTTCTGCTTCCTTCTCTCCTCCTGGCACTTCCGTCTTGTTGCTGTGCATTCTTCCACTAGTAGTAGAATTAATTTTGGATTCACAACGTAGACTGAAGATTAGTGGATCTCCAGGAATCCTTTAGGACTTTAATGCCAGATTGGGTCAAGTGGTAGGCTCATTTTGAGTCTTTTAAGGGTTCTCCACACTGCTTTATAGACCTGTGTAAGAATTATCAGAAATAACCATTCCACAGACTCAATGTTATGCTATCTTGAAATTCCAAAATTAGTCTTTTACTTTTTAATTTAGCCTCAGAAAAATTCTTAGAACAGAGGCAGAAGGCAGCCCAGTTCTTTGTCAAACTATCACACAGATGGTCTCTATCCCAGTTGCTAATATTGCTTCCCTCTGAGATTGCAAAAGCCATGTCCCTGCTGTCCAAATTGCTCTCAGAACTACTGTCTTCCAGACTCTAGCAGAATGACTCATTTAGCCTTTTCTTTAGCATTCAAGTGCTTTTCTAGTCCAAAGTTCCAAAGCCTTCTATATTCTTCCCCAAAACCACATGATCAGATTCTTCACAATGACAACCCCACTTCCTTGCTGTGACAAAGCAACTTACGGAAGAGCTTATTTTTGCTTAAGTTTCCAAAGGGAGAGTCTATAATGGTGGGGGAGTATGGCAGCAGGTACTCAGAACAGGAAGCCAAGAGATCACATCTTCAACCACAAACATAAAGCAGAGAAAGTCAGCTAGAAGTGGGATGAAGCCCTCCCCCAGTGGTATGCTTTCTCAAATATTTGAGCCTATAAAGAACACTGCTCATGAAAACCACCACCACCCCCAAGTTCAACAGAATTCTTCTACCTCCTTAGCAATATGAATATGTTCCTTTGGTTTCTCCAATGTTGTTCATGTAAACATTCTTCATGGGACAGAACTCTAGGTTCAACACTTCACCTGAAATCAAGACAATCACGATAACTCCTATTCATTTCTGTAGCAGAACTTTCAGCTATTGCGCTCTCTCTCTCTCTCTCTCTCTCTCTCTCTCTCTCTCTCTCTGCACATTACATTGAAAATCCCACTTTTGCTATTCATTGGTACTACTACATACTCCATTCTGCCTTCAGTGTCATTATTTACATCCCATTTATCACTTCATTGTTGTAGCTCACTTCATTATGAAATCATTTTCTAATCATATCCACAAACCTCAGCCAAGTTCAACTCTCTTGGCTCAAATGCAAAATACTTTTTAAATTTTTTATTTATTATTTTACTTTATGTGTATGAATTTATGTATGTCCATCTATTCCATGCATGGTTGTTAGCCACCATATAGGGACTGAGAACTGAACCTGGGTCCTCTGAAAGAGTAGTCAGTGCTCTCAACCACCAAGACATCTCTCCTGCCCCTCAAGGACTAAATTTTTGAGCTCTATATTCATGAGCATCATCTCCCATATCCAGTGCATCAAAAAGACTTGCTGATTGCAACCTTGAAATCTTGATTCTACTTTTCTACTGCTACCAAAGTCCACTTGACAGCATAAAAGCCTTTTATACATCTTTCAGTTTTCACTTGCTGTAACCTATAGACTATACCATTCTAATGCTCAGAATAGTAAAGAAATTTCTCCATAGGAATAAATTTAATTTAATTAAGAACTTTAATGAGGTATTATTTCTTCATTCAGAGTAGAACTTCTTGAAAGGGATGCTCTTTTCCGTAGGGGACATTTGTCAGTATCAGGAATCTTGGTCATCAGAGCTGAGGCAAGCCTTAATGGTATCAAGCAGATAGAGACCAATGATTCAAAACATGATCCCCACAAGAATGAATTATCTGATCCCAAATCTGTAAAATGTTAACATTTAGAACCCTGGTGGAGACCATGTGACAACTGTATTCTTCAAGCACAAGTACTGAGACATTGTGAACGTCAACTCTGGCCAGCTGCTGCACTGACAGCCTAAGCTTCCTTACACTTCCACACATAAATCTCTTGGTTGTGTGCTCTTACACTGTCCCCAAATTTGACATTTTTCTTATCCAGGGAAAGCACTAAATAACTTCAAAAAGAATAAATAAAAACAAGTATCAAGACCTCATCATTTTCAAGATTTTTCCAAGACCTTCTGACAAACTATATCAATATGTTCAAAAGACTGTATGTTCTCATGAAATTTGAAAAATTTGGATATTTTAACTACACTACTTTCTGTATTACCTATTTGGACAACCTCCCTTCATATGAGTTGGAATGTGGATAGCTCTGTATTCATTAATTTTGTACCAAACTGGCAGTAGAGTTGTTGCAGGTATATTTTTAAACATAACTTTGTGCTTTTGCTTATAGTAGGTCCCCTAATTATGTTAATTTCCTTTCTCTCATGCTTTACATCTGTTTGTAGTGGAGACCAGTGAAGCTATATAATTTAACACTGTCAATTTATCGGGGAAGAAAATAAAGTTCTAAGAGTATAATGAATGCATAGTCCCAAGGCCACACTGCTGGTAGGTAGCAAAGCTAATTCTACAACAGAAGACCTTTCATTTCTATTACATGTGTATAGGACACTGTTTTTCTCACAAACAGAAAACTGTTATCTAAGGCATCTGTACTCACTTTCAGGTACATGTGCATCTTTTAGGTGAATCTTTATTGGTGTCTTAGGACTAATTTTTGTTATTAATAAACCTCATTTAAAAAGTCTAATGTGATCTTAGCACTAATTCTTTCCCCTTTCTGATGTTCTTTTGCTTAAAATTTAAGATGCTAATCTAATCCTGGATATCAAATGAAAAACAAATGCTAGGATTTGTTAAATAAGATTTGTGTTACACCAGTAATTAAGTGTTGTATCAATGGTCAAATTAAGTACTTGGTGTAGCTTGCAGTAAAAACTTGTATAAAATGAGATTGTTTTTAAGAAAATAAAAGTATGGTCATCTGCCCTGCTGTCAGGGGACCTGAACCCTGGGCACCATTCTGTATACCCAGCTGTAGGTGATAAGCACCAGCAAAGCATGCTAGGAGATAGAACATCTCCAGGCTTCTTTCCTGAAAAGTGTCTTTTCTAAGGTTTCCTGTGTTAAACTTCTCCTTAATCATCTATGTATTTATGAAGTAAAGGACTCATTCCTCACACTTGGAACTAAGATTTTCTGTGAGTTTCTCTTTGTTTAAACATTTTATTTTTCCCCCAAGAGTACTCCAACTACTTGAAAGAGTCTTGATAACTACAAAACCACCACTGTCTTCTGATTGGGAGGGGTGATACAGACCCAGATCAGAATTTCAATGTCAACATTTGTGAGCCAAGTGATCAACTCCCTCATCCATAAAGCCATAGTAATAGCACTTGCTTCCCATAGTGATTGTGAAGCCCAAATAAGAAAATGAAATGTAGAATAATTAGTCGGTAGAAAAGCAAAAAGAAAGTATATTCACCTGGGACAGAGGCCTGGTCGTCCTCTACTTTGCTTAGGTAATTAGAACCCATCCACCCTGTCCCCATTTTCCTTCCTTGGATGTAGACTCCGTCCACCTGCCTCTGTCAGAGAATACCTACCCAACTAGTCTGGTGATCAGCCAGACCCTGTCCACCAGGTCACCAGTACCCTGCTTTGGGCCCAGCCCCATTCCCACTGATCCAGGGCTCACATCTACTTGGCTTAGCTAGTTAGAACTGGCTGACCTTGTTCCCTTTAGTCAGACTTGTGCCTACCTCCCTTCTCCCTGATGAAGATCTCCTGACTAGCCTCACCTGCACAGGACAATCCAGTTCCTACAATTAAAAAAATTCCTAGATCTGAGATCTCCCATGACCACCTGAAGCACAGGAAGGTAGTAGGAACTGGATACTTCAGCAAGGCTGATTGTTGATTGACTTAATCTAGTTAATCCAGTTGTCTTTGGCTTAATCGGCTTTTGTGGCTGTGGGGGTGGAGTTATCCTCTCAGCTGGTATAAAAGGTAGGGTTGTGTGAGTCTTGAGATCTGAGATCTCTCAAGACTAGCTGAAGGGCAGGTACCGGGGTGTGGGCTAAAGAGCACACCCCCTCCAACTGGGATTACGAAGGCATCTGAAGGAGGCAAGCAAAGCAGGCCTTCAACAGAGTGAAGAGGCATTTGGAACTCACAATGGAACACAAAGAGAATCCCATATGCCAGGAGCACGAAGAAGAGACAACATGGGAAAGGGGCAGGATAATCCAGCACCAAGCTCTACCAAGCCTATGGAAGATCCCTACAGTGGGATCCCCCTGGGGATGGCCCAGGACACAGATATCAGAAACACAATTATGAACATACTTAAAGAACTACAAGATTATAGAGAGCAAATCAAAGAACTAAGAAAAGAGAATGAAGAACTCAAGAAGGACCTAGAGAGAGAGAATGACAAACTCTGGAAGGAAGTAGAAATACTGAAAAGATCCCATGCTGAAAAAGATAAGGAAACCAACCAGTGAAGCAAAGAGCTACAGGAAGAGATTGAGAAGCTCCAAAAGGAAGTAGAAATACTAAAGAAATCAGAAGAGGAAATGAAAAAGGAAGGAAATCAAACACTCATCCAGTCAAGAGGAAAGGAATGGAAAAAGCCTCAGAAACAGAATGGAGGAAGCAAAACAAAGAATATCAGACCTGGAAGATAACACAAAACAACTAAAAACCTCAAGTAAAGATTATGAAAAATTTAAAAATACACAAAAGTGGAACAACCAGGAACTGTGGGACACTATGAAAAGATCAAACCTGCGTATCATAGGAATAGAGGAAAGAGAAGAATCCCAAGAGAATGGTATTGATCAGATCTTCAACAGAATAATAGATGAAAAGCAAGAAGAACGTGGAGCAAAGCATCCCCACTGTTAAAGGACAATAGATGCCAACCCAGGTTACTAACCCAGCAAAAATGTTGATTATAGTTGAAGGAGAGAGAAAAACCTTCCATAACATAAACAAGATGAAAGAATACACGTCCGGAAAACCAACCCTTCAGAGAATGCTTGAAGCAATTCAAAGGACAGAAGAAAGGAGCAACCATCCTCAGGCACCTAGAAAGATAAATCAATAAAAGCATAACTGCAGAAGTAGAAACCTAAACCAAAACCACAAATGGATAATAAGGCAAAAGGAAGCAACACAAACCTA